>OW679194.1:23617732-23874462 GCA_940337035.1 Agriotes lineatus | reverse complement strand
AATGTTTTTGAAAGAAATTTCGAAACACGTCAATTTTTATTTTAAATAAGACGTATTTTACTGTAATTGTCACTTTTAGATTATCTTTTGTTTTTGAGTTATGACGTTTACGATAATTTTTTTAAATGGAAACCTTAAATTTTTATGATAAATTTGGACAGAGCATGAAATTTTAAGACCAAATACGCTAAAAAAGTATGATACTGTATTTTGAAATTTTCGAGAAAATCGCTTTTAAAGTATTAAAACAGAAATCGAATAAAAATCAAGTAGCCATGAAACAATGAGTTAGCCCTAAAATTATAACAGTTTTTCATAGTTTATCTGTTTTTGTTGTGTGCTCTTAATTAAATAAATAATGGTGCGATATTTGAGTGAAAATAGACGAATTGAAATTTTAGTATTGAGGGGATGTGGTAATCGTACGATTTTCTCGAAAATTTCAAAATACAGTATCATGCTTCTTTTTGGCGTATTTGGTCTTAGAATTTCATGCTCTGTCCAAATTCATCATAAAAATTTGGGTTTCTATTTAAAAAAATTATCGCAAACGTCATAACTCAAAAACAAAAGACAATCTAAAAGTGACAATTACAGTAAAATATGTGTTTTTTTTTAATGAAAATTGACGTGTTCGAGGGTTTCTTGCAAAAACATTTGATAAAAGTGTTATTTCGGTAGTTCCAGATTTTACACTCGCACTGTATATTAGGTTCCACACTTTTAACCCTTTAACGCTCTCTGGTATGGCTGTTATACCACTGTGCATAATTGTCAATAATACTGGTTTTGAAACTTAACACTGCTCTGAAACGTCTTGCTTTCGTTCTACAGACATTGCAGTTTCTTTGTCTAATTTTATATTTTCTAGAATTATTATAATTATAAAACTACCCCAATAAACCTTGGTGTAAATGTATAGCTGGTATGACAGTATTACCAGCGTGTATTCCACTTTGAAGTGTGTACGCAAATTAGTAAAGTTTTCTCTCTCTCACCATTTTGTGGGTGTTACTTTCAAGTTTTGAGCTGGTAAGCGTTTTGTAAGGATTGTAATATTGGTAAGTAAAAGAAATTATTTTGTGGTGATTTTGAAAAATAAATTATTATTTGGAAACCTTTTATTTATGTCGCAAAATAGTCTATATTGGGATGGAATATAGCCTCTCCTAGGTCTCTAATTAATTAATTACAAGTGAAAACAATGGGCAAATCCAATATGCACAATTCACTGTTTCTAATTTTAATACTGCGTTTGAATTTTGCCTTTTATTGAATTATTAGGCTGGTTAAAATATGAAATGTACTTATTTACTGCAGAAATTAAATGGTTGTATGCCCCTCTTTATATTTTATTTAGCTGCAACTAATTGGAAAATGCTAGCTCAAAGTAGAACATAAGCTCTTTAATCTCATGTGAGTTCAGAAGCCGACTGTAATTTACAATTGATCTGAAACGGTACTGTACACAGTCAGTAGTTCAAACGCGGTAGCTCAAGGTTCTCAAATCTGTCAAAATTCCACAAAATGGATTGTGTCGTGCAAGTCAGCGGTGCTTGAAGTTAAAATGCTAGGGAGATTATGAAAATACGCAAGGTATTTATTCAAATCTGCGCGCTTTGGCGACAAATAACAACTTTCGTTTCAGCAGTTACGTATTTTGTGACGTCAGACCGACGCTGGCTAAATTTTGGCAATTGTTTCTGGGCAGCTTCGAAACCTCCGCATAACCACAAATTTTAGGGACGCCTTGCTAATTACTCGAAATCCTGCTTAACTGCTGTTTGGTGTACATTTTATATTTGTAAGAAGAGTTTGAGCCGCTTGTTTCCTTTTATAAGAGTTTTCTTTATGCTTTGTGGTTTTTGTATGTTGATCCAAATGACACTTTTTAGTGCAATTAATCTAAAAATACATAAAAGACAATTCTAAATTACACTTATATTATTTGCAGGTTAGGGTAATTTAAATTTTACCTTATGTTCACAATCTTTGCAAAACACCACACTTCCATCAGTTGTATAAAAAGATATACCGTAAGTCCATTTTCTTAACAATTCTGACAAATATGTTTTACCCACTTTAGGCATTTTATAGTATTTAACATTACAAGCCAGGTAAAACAGTTTTTACTGGCGATAGGATTGGGATGACTGGCGAGCCTGTCATATCCTTGAGCCAGTAAAAATGGTTACCTGGTGTGTTTTGTTGAATATTTTATTTGTTTCTCACTTGTAAATAACTAGAAATTTACCATTAATTCAAAATGTCAAACTGACAAGCAACTAAATTTATCAATATGACACATACTAAGGAAGACAACTCTGGCTTTGCACGCTATCATTTATCTATGAGCACGCTTGTAAAATATAACTGGCTAGCCAGTTAAGAAACATTTTCAAGGTGAATACAGTGACTTGATAAATTGATGTTTACAAGTGAGGAACAAATAAAATAAATAAAAAACTCAAATAATCGGTAAACCCACACTGTGTTTTAAGCGTCGAATTTTACGGCTTTGTTTATGTTTTAGGTTAGAAAATTAAAAGTTGATTTTACACCATGCAGCAGCAAATAAAGTTGGATTTACACTAGAAGCAAATTTTATTTAAGACAAGTATAAATTAGGCTCTAAAACAAAACTGTAAGCAAATAAGTAGTAAAATTGGCATCATTAATGAAATTTATTAAATTAGACAAAATAGGCAAAATAAACCATAGCTTAAAAGGTTGGAAATTGTATGAAACAATTATATTTAATTATAATACATGTGCCTTTATAAAGAAGAAAGAGGCATTTTGCCAAAAATCCGGGTTTTAGTCGTCACTGTATTCGGCAAAATCAGAAATATCGCTTTCGTCAGTAATATTTATTATTAATGGGGAAACTTCTACGTTGCAAGAATAACAATTTTCAATATCAATAACGTGTTGTACACATTTATTCCAAAAGTAAGTATCAATTTGATTTACTGGTTTACTGCTAGCCTAATATGATCTAAAACCGTATTGCTCAAATTTGGTGAAGTATTTAATGCTCGAACTTTATGTTTTAACTGGCTCCAGACAAGTTCAATATTGGGATTTTGCAAAAGGTCTAAATGCAATTTTGATTTAAATAATTTAGAACTGTAGTCTTTAAGATTCGAAGGTAAACTGTTATACATTGCATATATCTGAAACGAGAATGACCGCTCGAAGAAGATTGTTTTATGGAGAGGTGGTGAAATTTGGCCCCTAAATCTAGTAGAAATATTATGAGCATCAGTTCTAAAGGTAATCTTATTGTATAAATAAGGAGGTTTCTTGTTTGATAAAATTTGATGAAAAAGACATTGGGCCTGCAGTATTCTACGATTTTGCATTGTCAGTCAACCTGCAACAACTAGCTTCTAAGATATACGCTCATATTTGCTAATGCCGTATATAAATCTCAAGCAAGCATTTTGAATATTTTGAATTCTATGGGCGGTAATTGCGGATAATGTTAAGTAATAAACAGGAACACAATAATTAAATTGCGATAGAACAAAAGCTTCGCACAATTTCTTTTTAGTTTCGCAGTTTAAATATGACCTATGAGGATAGAGCTTTCTAAGATGTTGGTAACTCTGAAGAATATATTTGGATATTTGATCTCTATAACGGAAAGTATTGTGTAGCGTTAAACCTAGACTTTTGGCTTTAGTCACGAAAGGAATTTTAACATTATTAATATTAATGTTAGCAATATTAACTAAATTATGGCAGATTTTTTTATTGCCGAACAGTAACGCGGCAGATTTGTCGGGGTTTATCTTAAGTGAGTGTTTAACGGAAACATCATAGATATACTGCAGATCCAAATTTATTTCATCAACAGCATTCCTCCAGTTTGCTGCGGTAAATGAAGGGTATAATTGAGTATCATCTGCATGAATTTTTGAGAATTTAACATGTTGCATAAACACAGATGTATATATTGAAAACAACAAGAGGCCCAGAATTGATCCCTGTGGAACTCCTTGACTCACTGATAGTGATCTAGACATATTATTGTCCAAACTGACAGATTGTGTTCGATTACAAAGATAGCTTGCGATTAAAGAGGTAGCAACATGAGCAACCCCCAGGAATTTTAGAATCATGATAAGAGTGTCATGATTCACTCATCACTGTGTCAAATGCCTTGCTATAATCTAACAACACAAGTGCAGTGGCCTTGCCTTGTCAGTGGCACCTAAAATATCGTCAGTTACTTTTAGCAAAGCAGTAGTACAGCTATAGCCAGATCGAAAACCAGATTGCATCGGAGGCAAAACATTATTATTATTAATGAAAGGATTAAGTTGAAAGTGAATAACTTTTTCAAATAGTTTGGACAACGTCGGAAGAAGACTAATGGGACGTAGGTCATTAATTTTGCTCAGTTGTTTATTTTTAGGAAGTGGCATGACGATTGCATGTTTCCAACTCTGGGGGAAAATATTACTAACAATAAGAGTTAATAATATGGGGACGTAGGGAATTATAACTGGACAACACAGCTTTAACATGTTATATTAATATTATCATTACCAAATGCATTTGATTTGATTTTATTCATAATATTGGAATACAGTTGTGGTATCAACCGGAGAAAAGGTAAATTTTAAATTTTTGTAAGTGGTCTCTTTATAAATGTCGAGAGGGACTGTCTGTCCATTATTGTTAACAGTGGGAATACCATTTACAAAGTAATCATTAATCATGTTAAGATCCTTCAGATTTTCTGGTATAACGGTATGTTTTTCTCTGCTAAGGCCGAGAATATTTAAATGTTTGATACCCTTGTAGGTTGATTAATAATTTGATAAAAACCAAGATATTCAAGCAAATTTTGCATGTATGCTGTAGAGGTGTGGTGCGGTTTTAAAAAATCTATATTAAAATCACCTAAACAGATTATATGTTCAGAATAAGACATGCATGAAATAATAGAATTTTCAAATTCGTCAAGAAATAATTTGTATTCTTTTTGATTAGGATTATAAAGAGTACCGATAATGAATTTTGTTCTTGAAAAATTTACGATATCCAGATATCGAGACGTTAATGGTTCAAGAGTGTATAATACATTTTTTTTTTCTATAGCAAGAACTTGAACAATTTCAAAAGAAAATAAGGGCAGTCAATCACATTTCAAAATGTTAGTAGCTAGATTGGGTTGCTACGATAAAACAAAGGTGTCATATTTAATTTTAACAAGTTAGAAAATTAAATTACTTTATCTACTCCAGTGGGATAAGTAACGCATTACGTCACTCATTTGACACTATTTCAGTTACGTAATGAAGCTCATTACACCACTCAGTTATGTAATGGTTTCATTACGCAACTGAGTTGTGTAATGACTTCATTACGTAACTGAAATAGTGTCAAATGAATGACATAATGACATTTGCCTACTAAAATAGTTTTGAAAATGACAGATCTGACATTTCTCTTAATGCACTTTTCTCAATTTTAGGCAGTCGTAGATAAAATTTTGTACAATACATGTGTGATAATGCATCATTAATATACTTGTGTGCTTACATAACTCCTGCTACGCACTCGTTTGTAACTTACACACACGTATATTAATGATACTGTTATCCCACTTGTATAGTAAATAACTATTATCTATCGTTGATGTTAAAGTGCTACTTTATCTACCCTTGCTGTTAAAGTAAAACTTGACTTCTTGTTTTGAGTTGATAAAAGGACACTTGAACAAGTGCTATAGAAAAAAATAAATTATTCCAAGTTTTCTTGGGTATTTATTTACACTTATAAAACTAAACCTAATTAAAAACAACAGTAATAAATTGATTAAACTACATAAATTAATAACTAATAAATAGCTAAACTATTCTAATTGTAATTGTCTCTTCTTAATTTCAATTTCTATGCAAATTAGTTCCATCTTTTTTTCGTGGCACCTACTCCTCGTCCATCTGCAACCACTTTAATTGCCTTTCTTTCGTTTTCCAAAAAAGAAATTTTCTTTTTTAAATAATCCTCTTTCAAAGTTCACATGCTTTTATTTAATTTTCCAATTTCTTTTCTTTTTAACATCGGAGTGTGTTTCCCACTTTTCATTTTGAGGAACTTTCTGCACACCTCTATTTGCAAACAGCGTTTGCAGTATCGTTCCCATTTTCAACTGCACATCGGCTACCACCACATACCATGTCGTCACCCATTTGTATATCTTTATCGTCTTCAAAAACCACCTCCAAGTCTGCGATACAGGAAGTTCTACAGCCCCAACAGTTTTCATATACAATATTTCTAGAATAACGTCATATATGATACTTTTTTGTCGGGGACTTTTGCAGCACCGCCTCCTGTACGATGCAAATACGATTTGTGGGCAGCATAGTACTTTCTAGCTGCCGTTTTCAAGTTATCGTACTTGGACTTCAACTGTGCCACAGTTCGAATACGATGGACTAGAGGTGGGCAATTCGATTAATTTTTAGGAGTCGATTCTTACGATTCAATCAATCAACATGAACCGAATTCAATCAATCAACATGAACCGATTCATTCGATTCGTTCATTTGAACGATTCAGTTTCGTTCGGTTGGGTCCCGCTGAATTTTAGATTTTGCACCGAGCGCATTTGTATTCTTGAAACCAGACGCTATGAATCAAGAACCTTCCATACTATCTTTGCTGTCCTTGCTGAAATGCGCTTGCCGCTTGGTCAGTTATCAGTTTAATTGCATTGCAGTTGCAGGTATTACTTATAAAAGATAAAACAGTGGCACCAACCAAGTTTAAGATTCAGTTTCGTTTAGTTCGTCCCGTTCGCGTTCGGGTTTCAATTTTTGAATCGCACATTGCATCGTACCTCGTACGAGCAAAATCTAACACAAACGACGAACCGAGACAAGAAGAAACCGATTCATAGGATTCGCGATTCTTTATTCAGATTTAAATCACGCTGCGCAGCGTCGTACAACACGTAACTTCGAATCAATTGAACGACGAATCGAGACAGGAAAGAACCGATTCATACGATTCTTTGGTCGGAGTCGTTCAAATGAACGATTCGTTCATGAATCGCCCCACCTCTACGATGGACACAGTTGAACTGGTTGGCTATTTTTTCCCAGGCCACTTCCTACAAAAAAAAAGCAAACAAGGAATTATTAGAGTAAAAGATTCTCATTATTTTACGTGTAATAACTTTCTCTGCTGGTAGAATTAGATTTGTGGTTTTATTTTCCACGTTTTTAAAAATTAGTATTGTCGGGGTCAAATGTAGCCCGCCTAATTGTGAAATTGTTGCCGCGAGCATTTTTCGTAGCCTGTGGTTTTTCAGCCATAATTATTCAAACTACAACCGTGCAGCACAACGTAAAAATTTGAAATCGTATAAAAACGTTAGCCTAACCTCAACGGAAATGACTTCAAAACAGTTATGAAATTTGCTGCAAACCTGTTTCATTCTAGCCAACAACCTTTACATTCAACAAATCTCACTTTATCTAAAGTCTAATTATGTACTTTTATGAAACACCACGGCCTTAAAACGCACTTAAAGTTGGCTTAAAGTTAAAGTTGACATTAGCTAAAGTGGACTTCAAGTCGATATTATGAAACCGGCCGTAATGACAGCTGAGCTTAAAACCCTTAACTCACTTAACTGGTAACGTGTAAGTTTCGAGCACAACTGGTAACGTGCAGTCTGTGAGAGTGGCACACCTTTTAAGCGAAAAAAATTAAACTGTTTTAATTATTTTTTTAAATATATATATAGAGGTTTGTTAGGCACATATTTTTTAGTAATAATAACCGAAAACTTAATGTAAAGAAAAAATTATAAGATAATTTTCAACTTGAACACAAATTGGCAAAGTACTTTTTACCAGACCAAGATAAAAAAAATTTAAACATTTGATCAAAAGTAATTTTATTTATTTTACGATTAATAATAAGTAAAACAATGCATTTGTAAAAAAAAACTTAAAGAAATATTGTAATTCACAGGGCCTGCCATGCCTACGAGTGGCAAAAAATTCTCACGTAAACCGTAACGTTCCGTCTCACAGACTGCACTGAACTAAAAATAAGACACATCTCCAGCGTCAGTTACCCAAATTTACCAATAATTGTGCGATAGGTGGGGCATCATGAGGAGAAAGATTAGGTGAGATTATTCGCCGAAAAGCGGTACTCTTTTGCTGAAACCTTGAGATTAAAATTTACTTGCAGTCTCACAGACGGCACGTTACCAGTTAAGGGATTTATATATTTAAAATATGAGCATCTACGAAAAGTTTTGAAAGTGTTCATTGGTATATTGATAAATTTTGGTATGTTTTATCTCTGTCATACCTACTTATTTTATCTGTTTATCCCTGTCGCACTCATTAATTTCCCATGTCCCGAATACAATCCGGACAATCTGTATATAACATCAATGATTGTCTCATTGTATGGTTGCCAAGACGGTATTTGTAGTTGCATGGTTACCATGAGTTTGAGGAAGGAATAATTTGACAAGTCCCTTGGGAGTTATGGGCATATATATATTACTTACTATATTGCTAGCGGCTATGAGTTGGGGGGTTATGAAGGAAGTGAGACAGACAACCAACTCTTCAATGTATATGGTGAGCTGTGCGCAAGCGCGTCGGCGTCGTCCGCGCGGTGGGGAATAAAACTGGGACACGTCTTGCGACTACTTTTTGCGTTTTAATAACGTGTGAAACTGGCTCTAAATTAATTTCCATAGGTGACTACATAATTTATTATTAAAAATATAAGCATAAGAAAAAGCAACACAATTACGAATATTTAATATTTTATTGTAGAACCGTTTTTAACAATTACTTGTTGGAGTCTACGTGGCATTGAGTTTACAAGTGAATTTATGAAATCTTCCTTACGGCTTATTTCTTCCCATGTTTCTTGAATGATGTTCCACAGTTCGCAGAATTTTGAGGTTGAAAGTTAGCACGATATATTTTCTTAACGATTAAACCCCAAAGGTTTTCGATAGGATTTAAATCCGGGTTATTAGCTGGCCAAGGTAAAACTTCTATGTTATTATTTGTAAACCAGCTATTAACAATATTTGCTGTGTGAATCGGGTAGTGGTCTTGTTGTTTAAACTTGATTTAAACACACATACATTTTAATAACAAAATTTACGAAATCCAGTCAGAAGTTCTAAATGTAATTCTGATTCCATAAACAAGCAGTTTTAACCTCCAGTTTTACTTCATAATTTCGCCAGTTTATATTTAATTTAGATCTGTTTTAATCTTGAATTAAAACAGGCAAATTTCAGTTCCTATTTACGAAATATTAACAAACTAATCTTGTTTCGCAAGCATTGAGTTTAAAAACCGCAGCAAACTGCAACTTGGCATTTCACGCAGTACGCAACCTAGTGAACCCAAGTTTACCGCTCTGTCTGGCAAACACATACTGTTTAGGCCTCCAGGCGTTGCAATTAGTTTTTTGGTAAGAGCGAGGGTCGCGTTAAAGATAGGAAAGTTGAGCTGCCTGCCCAATATCGAAGGCAGCGTTAGAAGTCGAAAAACAATCGCGACCGTAGCGTGATCCTGAGCTCTAGCGCGTCGCGTGAAATATTGTCGGCGCTGTCGCGTTCTTAATGTTATTCTTGTGTATGTAAAACTGTCCGCTAAATAAAGAATGTATGTATAAAAGATCTTCGAGAAGTCCATCTACAAGTAACGCTTGCCGCGACTGCAGGCTGGACACGAGAGAAGGAGCCGTAGTTAAAGGTAGGTGGCAATACACTTCCTAATTGTTGCGCGTACCCTCGCCATAAATAATTTGGTAGCTCTCGATTAAATCAAAATTACAGTCCACTGCTGCTATCGTAGTAACATTGGTCCTTTCGATCGTCGGATTTGTTGTTTGAAAAGTTTGTTGTATAAGCTAGATTCAAGTTTTAGTTGGCGTAGGTACGCCCGCTTCGTTATCGCGGGCAGTGTTCAGCGCATATGTTCGCCGGCGATTGTTTCAAAAAGTATCTTTGTCGTTTGGTGTATTCCAAATTTCGAGACAATTTTCGTTGATACTAGAGATAAGAATTTGTAAGGTTGTTTGATAGGCGTTGAAGCTGTATTATTTGTAATTAACGTTAATAATTTGTCGATTTGAAACTGGTCGCCGAAGTCCACAAATAAATTGCTGCAAGAACAATTTCTTGCGACCGTTTTATCGAGTAACGCCAGGCATTTCGAAATTTAGGCCGCGCATTCGGACTCGTAAATAAAATTAATCGCTTAGGGTCATTTTTAAGTGGAATTCAAATAGGTAATTTGGATTGGTTTTTCAATTTGTTTTCGCTACTTTGTAACTGTCGTTTGCCTAATCAATCATGGGGGTAATTGATGAATTAAAATTCGTTGCGGAAAGCACGATGCAACGCGTGATTCGCCTCGGAAAGGTTGCCGTGGATTTAGAAAAGGACATCACGAACGTTAAGTTAAAGAACCGTTGACAAGTTATGGATAAGGAAATGGATATTTTGCTTAAAACTTATCAAGAGACGATGTTAAAAATAGCATCTTATAATGCCAAGCAAGGTATAGCTCAGGAGCTGCAAGAGGATATACAGAAGTTCGAAAGCGCTTATTACAATGCCCAGGCAATTGTTTTGGCCGCGTTTCCAGGGCCCGCTGATAATTCTTCAAACGCAGCGGCACCAGTAGCGCACGCCGGGACAAGTATAAATCTTCCGAAACTCGATTTACCGATATTTTCCGGTAATATTAAAGACTGGCAAAACTTTAACGAAGTATTTACGGCAGCAGTGCATCAGAATTCGCAGTATCCTGACGTTTACAAGCACATGCAGTTGCGGATATGTTTAGGTGGTGAGCCACTTCAACTTATTTCGTCGTTGCCGTTAACTGCAGCTGCTTATACCACTGCATGGGATCAATTAAACGCGCGCTATAATGACAGTTCTCTGCTCTCAAATGCTTATTTAGAGACTTTATTCGGTGCACCTTCGGTCACTACAGGGTATGCAAAGTCGATTCGAGCCTTAGCTACCACGGTCACCGAATGCATTGGTGCACTTACAACAATTGGTCATGATACTGATCGTTGGTCGGTTCCAGTACTATTTATTCTAGCGAAGAAGTTAAACAAGCACTTGAGGGAGACATGGGAGAAACTGATTATCGCTACAGCCGATTCTACAGTTTCATATTTTGTGAACATGTTAAATGAAGAAGCGCGTATTGTTGAGGCAAGTAGTTCAATTATTAGCACAGGCAGATCGATGGCCAAGCCAAACACTAGTTCATCGAGTTCTTTTCAATGGTCAAAGTCACTTCGTGGAAGTAGTACCTCTTTGTTAGTTGCCTCGCAACCCCAAGGGCAATGTCTATTGTGCAAGAATCGTCATAACTTGCAAAAATGTACACAATTTTGCCAAAAGACTGATCGTGATCGTTTCGAAGTAGTCAAATCGTTAAAGTTGTGCCTAAATTGTTTAGAACCAGGGCACTTTCTCAGGCAATGTCCTATGCCAAGAGCTTGTGAGCAGTGTAATTCGAAACATCACAACTTACTGCATATGAACACTCGTACCGACCAAAAGGTTCATCAGTCGATTTCTAAAACATTGGAAGGTAGTAAACCTCGCCTTCAATCGAATAGTAGTTCACAGCTAGAACCTCAGGTCGCAAGACCATCCGTTTCGTCTCTTCGGGCATTCACAAAGCCTCGATGTACAGTGCTTCTCGCCACAGCTCAAGTATATGTCCTCGATAGCAATGGTACGGAACAGTTGGCCAGAGTAGTAATTGATTGCGGCAGTGAGGGCACCTTCATCAGTAAATCGTTTGCTCAGCGCTTGAATCTCCCGGCTCGGCCCACTCTGGTATCGCTCAAACGGCATCCACGGTGGCCAAAGAAATTATTTGTTGCGCACTGAAACGTCCCGAACAGGATTCCCTGAACGTAGAGGCGCTGGTAATTGAAGCGATTGCTAGGTGTCCATCCATGAACCTTGAAGAACATGTTTGGTCCCAGATAGAAGGCATTCAGCTAGCTGATCCTGAATATTTTATGTCAAAACCGGTCGACATATTTCTCGGAGCGGAATGGTATAGCTCGGTAGTAGTCGGGCCTGTCATCGCAGGGCCACCAGGGTCACCCAGTGCTGTAGGTACCGTATGGGGATATTGCTTAATTGCTAGGTAGGCTCAAACTGCTACAGCATCGCTATCCCTATGCACTAAGATAGATTTCGATGAGCCTTTGGATAATATGGTGCAGCGCCTTTGGATAATATGGTGCAGCGTTTTTGGGAATTGGAAGAGCCTCCTTCAGTATCGTCGGATCTCAGTGAAGAGGAGAAAGAATGTGAGGATCATTTTCGTAAAACAGTGTCTCGACAGCTTGATGGTCGATTTATTGTAGAACTACCATTTCGAGCTTCGCCCGCCAACATTGGTGATAGTAGGGCCTTAGCACTCAAGCGATTCCAAATGCTAGAAAAGCGAATTGCAGAAAATAGTGGTCTCAAGGATCAGTACACGGCATTTATGGAGGATTACTTGCTGCAGGGGCATATGGTTGAAGCAAATCCTCTTCAGTCGGAAGGTGGCTCTGCTTATCACATCCCACATCATTGTATTTTTCGAAGGGATTCATTAGTGAGTAAATTTCGTGTGGTGTTGGATGCCTCGATGAAAGGTAAAGGTGGGTCATCCCTAAATCAAATCCTACATATTGGACCTAAATTACAATCAAACATTGTTGACATCTTGTTTCGTTTTCGACTTCATGAATTCGTTGTAGTCGCTGACATCAAGCAGATGTATCGTAATATTCAAGTTGCAAAGAAGCATTGGGATTTTCAGCGAATATTTTGGAGATCGTCACCTGAGTTGTCGTTGCGGGAGTTTTGCCTAACTACCGTGACGTATGGAGTGTCTTCGTCACCATTCTTAGCCATCAGAACTTTGCATCAACTCGTGGAGGAAGAAGGAGCTGAGTTTCCCAAGGCTGCGCATGCCATACGATTTAACACCTATATGGATGATATAGCTGCTTCTGTGCAGTCCATTGATGATGCCTTGAACTTGCAGAAGGAATTGGTCACTTTGTTGCGAAATGGGGGGTTTGTGCTCAAAAAATGGATGACGAATGTAAAACCACTGTTGGATCTGTTGGTTCCGGAAGATTGTGCTATGCCCTTAGAATCATTGTCGTTCGGTAGCACCGAGGAACCAGCCGCAAAAATTCTTGGTTTAGTGTGGATGCCAATGACGGATAGTTTTTCGTACCAGGTGGATTCTCTTCATCAGCCAAAATTCTTGGTTTAGTGTGGATGCCAATGACGGATAGTTTTTCGTACCAGGTGGATTCTCTTCATCAGCCAATCACCAAGAGATCAATTCTTGCGGACATTGCACGGTTGTACGACCCTATGGGATTTCTGAGCCCAATTACATTTTTTGGAAAATGGTTAATGCAATACTTATGGCAGTTGGGCTTAAAATGGGATGATCAGCCGCCGGAGAATGTTTGCCACCAGTGGTCCAGATTTCGAACTGAGCTTCCACTATTAGTTGGTTTCAAGTTGTCACGTAATCTGCGAGTGGATAAGGCTATTGACCTCCAACTACATACCTTTTCAGACAGCTCGGAGAAAGGTTTCGCCGCTGTTGTTTTTCTACGAGCAACACAGCCAAATGGGGTTGTATATTTATCTCTGGTCATAGCCAAATCCAAAGTTGCCCCTCTCAAGAAGGTAACGTTACCTAGGCTCGAACTTTGTGGGGCACTGTTGGCAGCCAAACTTTTGAATTATGTAAGGTCACTTTTGGAGGGGCAGTGTACCATATCGAACGTGAATATTTGGACTGACTCGCTCGTGGCATTGCGATGGATTCAATCACAACCCAACCGTTGGAAGACTTATGTGGCGAATCGCGTGAGTCAAATTCATTCGATCGTTGCTCCATCTCATTTTTACTATGTGCCTTCTGCTCTAAATCCAGCCGATTGTGCTTCCCGTGGTTTATTTCCTCAAGAGCTATTAGCGCATCCACTGTGGATTTATGGTCCAGACTGGCTGAAACAATCCAGGGACAATTGGCCTTCTCTTCCCGAACTGAGGCAGAAGCACCCAGAATCCGAACCCGAAGCTCGAATATTGACGTTGCTTTGTGACGCTAGCCAGGAGCTCGAAAAGAATAGCATAATCGATAGGGCTATTTCAAGGGTTTCGTCTTTATTTGAATTAAAACGCATCGTCGCATGGATGCTACGGTATATTGGTAATTTAAGGTCCCGTGGTAACCGAACTACTGGACCTTTAACTGCTGAAGAACTTAGTCGTTCACTTCAGATTTGCGTAAAGAAGGTGCAATGGGATGAGTTCTCGGAGTATATTAACCGGCTACAAGCTGGTCGTCACCCTTCACATCGTTTGCGGAGGTTGAACCCGTTCCTTGACTCTGAAGGAATTATACGTGTTGGAGGGCGGCTTCGTCACTCCTCCATTAATTTTGAAAGGAAACACCCCAAGATTTTACCAAAATCACACCCCTTTACAAACTTGGTAATAGACTACTATCACCACAGTTACATGCATGCTGGTCCTCAAAACTTGCACTGCATTATACAGGCCCAGTTTTGGATTTTGGCTGGTCGGGACGCCATTCGCAAGCGTCTCGCAAAATGCTTGACTTATTTTCGAACTCAACCACCGCCCATCCAACCAATGATGGGAGATTTACCGGCTGCTCGGCTCCAGGCAGTCAAAGCGTTCTTGGTAACAGACGTGGATTATGGAGGACCTTTCGAGATAACGATGGGACGATTGAGAAAGGCAAGGATCTTAAAGGCCTACGTTTGTCTGTTTGTCTGCTTCTCGACTCGCGCTGTTCATGTGGAACTGGTGTCGGATTTGACGACAGAAGCTTTTCTAGGTGCCTTTCGAAGATTCATGGCTCGCCGTGGAACCGTCAAGAAAGTTTATAGTGATTGCGGCACCAACTTTGTCGGCGCTAAACGCAAGTTGGCCGAGTGGAAGCAGATAGTCACGTCTGATGCGTACAATCAGACCATGTCGCAAGAGTTGGCAGACAAAGGCATTGCTTGGCACTTAAATCCCCCCTCCAGCCCCCATTTCGGTGGAATTTGGGAGGCAGGAATTAAGAGTGTAAAGAACTTGCTAGCCCGGGTCATGGGTAACCAAATTCTGACCTACGAAGAGTTCTACACTATTCTGGTGCAAGTGGAGGCAGTGTTGAATTCTCGGCCTTTGACACCGATGAGTAGCGACCCGAATGATTTGGAGGCGCTGACACCTGGCCATTTTCTTCTACTGGAACCCTCTGTAACCATGATAGAGCCAGACAGTCCTATAGAGAACATTACTTGCCTTCGTCGATGGAAGCTCGTTCAACAAATTTACCGCCCCTTTTGGAATCAGTGGCACAAGAACTACTTGTGTACACTGCAACAGCGTCACCAATGGACGAAAGGGTGTCCGAATATGAAAGAGGGCACGTTGGTTCTCATTCGGGAGGACAATATCCCTCCTTTGCAATGGCGATTAGGCCGAGTTACGAGAACGTTTCCTGGACCGGATGGTGTAGTCCGCGTAGCGGAAGTAAAAACGGCTCGTGGCATCTTTACGCGTGCAGTGGTAAAGTTATCTCCGTTGCCGATTGAGTAGAATTTATTGTTGTTGCGTTTCCTCCTTGTTTCGATAGGATTGGTATTGAGCTTGGAGAAACGTCTTCTTGTTGTATTGTTGTTAATTAGATTAGTTGTGTTGTTGTTTGTTGGACCTGGTCGCTCCAAGGTGGGGGAGGATGTTTAGGCCTCCAGACGTTGCAATTAGTTTTTTGGTAAGAGCGAGGGTCGCGTTAAAGATAGGAAAGTTGAGCTGCCTGCCCAATATCGCGTTCTTAATGTTATTCTTGTGTATGTAAAACTGTCCGCTAAATAAAGAATGTATGTGCAAAGGATCTTCGAGAAGTCCATCTACAAGTAACGCTTGCCGCGACTGCAGGCTGGACACGAGAGAAGGAGCCGTAGTTAAAGGTAGGTGGCAATACACTTCCTAATTGTTGCGCGTACCCTCGCCATAAATAATTTGGTAGCTCTCGATTAAATCAAAATTACAGTCCACTGCTGCTATCGTAGTAACACATACGAAACTATAAAAAGCTTACTGTGCTGAATTGCTGTTTTCGTACCTTTAAACGCGTTCCAGTAAACTACACTATTCTGAACTTTGATATGTTACTTAGTTAAGCATTCTTGTTTTGTATAAATAGAACGTTTATTTTCGTAATAAAACAATCTGCATTTAATGTCTGATTCATTCACTACGTCGCTACCCTGATGCCAAGCCATAATATTATCGAGACGTGAGGCTGCGTCTCCGAGGGTAGTTTACTGTCGTCCCTTTTAAGTACCATTGACTACATTGGTTTAAAACATAAACGCAGTCTCGTTTATGTGCTTAAGGAATAGAACCAGCGCAAAGCAACGGAATCCTGATCCAGCCTCCAGGCAATTCTGTTCATGGTCCTTCGAGCCGGATCTGTCTCCAACTAAAGAACAAACACATCCCAAGGGTCACCAGCATCCCGAGAAGAAGACAACATCTGCCAACCACCCAGGTCCCAAAAAATGGCTAACAACATGGAGGAATTCAACAAATTAGCTGTCGCCCAAGAAGAGCTCGAGCAGAAGATAAAACAAGTATTATCTAACGGCAAAAAGGACCCTGCCAGCCGAAAAAACGAAGCCTACATCGCCAGTCGCAACAAAACGCTGGACGAACTTTGGAACACTGCAACTAAAAATCATGCAGAAATGGGGCAGCTAAGTATTTCAACTCATAATTATTTTACAACAGGGTATTACGATCAAATTAAAGCCATATACGGCGAAGCAAAAAGTTACTTGCAGAGCTGTTCAAAATCAACGGAAATTTCCAACCCCTCCGTAAGCAGGAATCAAGAGGAAAGGTGGCCAACCCCGAGCAAAAGGTTCGTATCCGAAAACTGCAGATTCGGATTCAGAATTTTAAGCAAGCGATGGACGACGCCGAACTAACACAAGAATTAGGGAGGCCCGCCATCACGACAAGGGAATTAAGAGAAAAATGGGATCGTGTGGTCGAGATGGACGAAGAAGTTATGTCAAACGACATGGCTTCAGAACAAATGCACTTCAGTCCTGAATATACTACGTTGGAAGACAGGTATAGAAATTTAATTATTTTATTGCAAGCACCGACAAGGAACGAGCAAGCAGCAGCCATCTCGCTTCCTCAAGTCAAAATCCCCATATACGAGGGAAATTATGAGGAATGGGCCACTTTCAAGGACCTGTTCACTAAATTAGTAGATAACAACCAGAATATGGCTTTAATGTAATCTGTTTGCGGTATTCCGTCAATTGTATCTATAATTATGGCTTGGTCTTTTGCAACATGGAGTGTTGTGATTTGGTGACTGATGAGAAGGTAGCTTGATTGTTTGGTTTTTCGCTTTGAGTTGGGGTTAGGTTTAGTTGGTTTTTATTTATGTTGTCTGGATTTATTATTTTGGAAGTGTAAAGTGGTCCGATAAGGATTACCTGGGACTGGCTGGACAGCTGTCCTGATATCTCGGTTAACTCTCGCACTATATATAGATGACTATTGTTTTCACTCGGCACACACAGAAAATCGACCGTCTCGAACGAAGATCGGAACGAAACGCTGTACTACATTTCTTTATTCAAAATCGATAAGAAATGTGGTACTTTTATAATTAGCAACACTTTTCTGCCTAGCAACGGCGATTTGTTTTACGTTTGGCAATACTGAAGTGTGTTGTTGGTGACACTGTAAGTCTATGCCAAATTCGAGGTTAGTAGGTTAGGTTTTGCTTCAGTTTTGACACAGATTGACGCAAACCCTAACCTTCTAACCTCGAATTTGACATAGACTTACAGTTGTTTATGGAACCTTACCCCGTTTTTATCATTTATGTGTTTACTTGCGCATCGCGGTTTTGCACTTCGCGGCATTCTTCTGGAACGTAACCCTCGCTAACGGCTAGGTCTGACTGTATATTGGTTTCCACACTTCTAAAATATGAAATGTATCTACTTATTTTGCTTTAGGAAAATAAGTTTAAATAACTATAAATTAGTTCGAGTTGTAAAACAACGGTATTTTCAGAAAAGTATTTTATCGTATTTCATTGGAAAGTGTACTACATTTCTTCATTCAAAATAAGATAAGAAATGTGGTACTTTTATCGTTAGCAACACTATTCTGCCTAGCAACGGCGATTCGTTTTACGTGTTGTTACGGTCTAAAACGATTTTTACGACACCGCTCCGGCTCATACAAAAACTAAGCGGCCGGCGCGGACGATATTTTACATAATCGGGACGAACATTCACCTAGGGCCGCTGCCCAACCCGCAACAAGATATGCCGACTAAACATCAGTGGGGCGAGGGAGGGTCCTTCACGAGATTACCTACGAGCAACGGCCAAAGGGGCGGTAAACATCGATAAGATTTATGTCTATGTCAAATTCGAGGTTAATAGGTTATGTTTTGCGTCAGTTTTGACACAGATTGACGCAAAACCTAACCTGCTAACCTCGAATTTGACATAGACTTACAGTGTCACCAACAATACACTTCAGTACTGCCAAACGCATAACATCAACTGGAGCTGCTTATTGTGCTTTAGTACATAGGAATGAGTTATGCCCATCTTGGTTATGTTTTGACAGTTAGTGTCACTTGTATCTAAAAGTTTAATATTTTACATTTCTTATGAAATGCGATAAAATAGTATACCCAACACGTTATGAAAGTTGTTTTTCTAAACTTGTATGGCTGCTTAAGTACTTGCTAACGCTCGTACTCAAACACACCATACCTGTTCAGAAAAACACCACTTTTCTCAACTTGTAGAATAATATACTATTGTCAACTAAAGAACCAGCTTTTTCCATGAACAAGCCATATCATTGTTTGTTTCATTATTGGCATTCAAGTAATTACTACAGATAAATGACACTATCTTCTTTCTGTTTGACGTCATTGTTTATTAGTATATTCATATGCTGTGTTTTTACTGTTACTTAAAAAAAGGCTTTCAGAACTGAAAAAAGTGATTAAAAAACCAACAGCTTCGTATGGTTTTTATATAACAAAAACAATTTTGCATAAAAACAAATCTTTTCATCTCGAACCCTATTTATAGCTACTAAAATATGGCCAACCTTAGAAGTAAAAACAAGCTATTTTTATTGAGTTTAAAAAAATTCAATTGGTAGTTGAAATACTGTTGGGAGATAGGTGGGTAGTCGTAATAGCCGTTGGATATACATATATAGATATGTAGTTGAAGTACATGTTGGACATACACGCAGTGAAAATAGATGTTGGGACATACAGGCAGTGGAAATACATGTTGGACATACAGTCAGACCTCGCCGTTCGCGGCTTTGCGGTTCGCTGATTTGATTTTAAGCGGGGCATCCAATTTTAAGCGTGGAGAGTATAACCTGGTGTCCTCTATCAGTAAGTTCTGGACTTGATGATTCCTTGTGATGGTTTTTTATGTCGTAGGGGGTCACGTTGTTTAGGTGAGTAACATCTGCGGATGATATCGCTTCTTTTGCGTACTTATCTGCTTTTTCAATTCCGGGTATACCTGTGTGTGAAGGCACCCACATGAATACTAGTTTCTTTCTTGACCGAGTGACTGAGGTTACTAGCTTTTGTGTTTGTTGGATTAATGGGTCGGTGTGGCAATACTGAAGTGTGTTGTTGGTGACACTGTAAGTCTATGCCAAATTCGAGGTTAGTAGGTTAGGTTTTACTTCAGTTTTGACACAGATTGACGCAAAACCTAACCTACTAACCTCGAATTTGACATAGACTTACAGTGTGACCAACAACACACTTTAGTACTGCCAAACGCACATCAACTGGAGCTGCTTATTGTGCTTTCGTACATAGGAAAGAACTATGCTCATCTTGGTTATGTTTTGACAGTTAGTGTTACTTGTATGTAAAAATTGTATATTTTACATTTCTTATGAGATGCGATCAAATAGTATACTCAACACGTTAGAAAAGTGGTTTTTCTGAACTTGTAGAGTAATATACTATTGTCAACTAAAGAACCAGCTTTTTCCATGAGCAAGCCATATCATCGTTTTGTTCCATTATTGGCATTTAAGTAATTACTACAGATAAATGATAACTATATTTTTTCTATTTGAGGGCTTTCAACTTTTCATAAACGTCATTGTTCATTAGTATATGTATTCATATGCTGTGTTTCTACTGTCTTAAAAAAGGCTTTCTCAGAACTGAAAAAAACAAAGTGATTAAAAAACAAACAGCTTCGTATGGTTTTTATATAACAAACAATTTTGTATGAAACCATCTTTTCATTTAGAACCCTATTTATAGCTACTAAAATATGACCAACCTTAGAAGTAAAAACAAGCAATCTTTATTGAGTTTTAAAAAATTCAATTGGTAGTTGAAATACCGTTGGAGGTAGGTGGGTAGTCGTAATAGCCGTTGGATATACAAATATAGATAGGTAGTTGAAGTACATGTTGGACATACACGCAGTGAAAATAGATGTTGGGTCATACAGGCAGTAGAAATACATGTTGGACATACAGTCAGACCTCGCCGTTCGCGGCTTTACCGTTTCGCTAATTTGATTTTAAGCGGGGCATCTTTGTGCTTCCTTTTATTTGCCGTTCGCGGATATTTGCTTTGCCGTTTGCGGATGGAATTGCCAACGTTAATTGTTTCAACTTTCACACACTAACGGCCGGTCTTATGAAGGCCACTAATCTGACGTTAACTTTAATTCGCTGTTAAAATAAACAAGCGCATAAAAATTTGTTTACTAATGAATAATATGTCATAGGCGCCAACGTTTTGATGAGCTTTTGTTTATTTTAACAGCGATTTAAAGTTAACGTCAGGTTAGTGGCCTTTATAAGACCGGCCGTAAGTAAATAAAGCAGACGTATGGGGTTTGTCATGAACACGTAAATAACATTATTTATCACGAACTTGTAAACACACTTATCGAGCCCATTTCTTTGAATCTCTTATTACGAAATCGGACCTGAAATAAATTGTAAAATTATAACTTGATTTGTTTGTTGCAGTTTTATGCTTTTTTAATGTGTTTTGTTTTAGTGTTTTTTGCTTTATATTTTATGTTTTGAAAATGTACGTATTTGCATATGTTTTGAAAATGTACGTATTTGCATGTTTGTATACGCACGTTTATGTATTTTTGAATTTTTTGAAGTTGCATAGTGTAAATAAATTAGTTTATGGAACCTTACCCCTTTTTTATCATTTATGTGTTTACTTGCGCATCGCGGTTTTGCGCTTCGCGGCATTCTTCTGGAACGTAACCCCCGCTAACGACGAGGTCTGACTGTATATTGGTTTCCACACTTCTAAAATATGAAATGTATCTACTTATTTTGCTTTAGGAAAATAAGTTTAAATAACTATAAATTAGTTCGAGTTGTAAAACAACGGTATTTTCAGAAAAGTATTTTATCGTATTTCATTGGAAAGTGTACTACATTTCTTCATTCAAAATAAGATAAGAAATGTGGTACTTTTATCGTTAGCAACACTATTCTGCCTAGCAACGGCGATTCGTTTTACGTTTTGTTACGGTCTAAAACGATTTTTACGACACCGCTCCGGCTCATACAAAAACTAAACGGCCGGCGCGGACGATATTTCACATAATCGGGACGAACACTCACCTAGGGCCGCTGCCCAACCCGCAACAAGATATGCCGACTAAACATCAGTGGAGCGAGGGAGGGTCCTTCACGAGATTACCTACGAGCAACGGCCAAAGGGGCGGTAAACATCGATCAAATTTAATAGCGCGCCACCCGGTTTCATTGACATAAACGAAGATACAAGGATAGACCCAGAGAAAACCGGGAAATCAAATGCGCCTACCTTCTAACTTTGCACCTTGGCCAAAATCCAGAACTCAACTGGAAAGGAACATAGTAGTAGCCTCATGACCTTCAGCAGCGGCAAGCGTCGCCAACTTACCTGTGACGTGTGTTAACTATAATTAAATGATCACATGAACTCAGTTCACCGCGACCTTAGCGATTCTTGAATGCTCTCACAAATAACGCACAATTAAGCGCGATCGACTGAATGAATTTAGTTATACAACAGGCTCTGGTAGGCAGTTATGAATTTTGTTATAGAACAGGCCTTGGTAGGCAGATGAATGAATGTAGTTATACAACAGGCCTTGGTAGGCAGATTATTGAATTTGGATATTAATGTCGTCGGTCAAGCGATACTGCGTTTATAGCAATTACTGTTACAAGAGTTTAATTATTAATGCTAAATTACACAGGTTAATTATTAATGCTAAATTACACATGCTACCTGATTGGGCCCGCCGAGCTATGGCGTCACGGCGGCTAGCGGCTTGTCCAATGCAACGGACGTACAGGCGAAGGCGTGGGAGTCGAACGGCACCTGCAGATATTCCACCAGCGTGGCGAAGACTTGTACAGCTCTGCGATATTAATCCCCAGTTTGGGAGAATGGCCTCTTCACGGCCCGACGAAATTATGCAAAACTGGCGGTTATCCTGACACAAGGCACCACAGCTCACTCCACTAGCAAAACCACCTCTCGCTTTGACAGCCCGATCAGAAGTCTCTAACAATTAACAAACAGCGGCAAGCTGTAAAAGCACAAACATAAGACGCCTTGCACGAAGGCACGGCGGCCACCAAGAGCCAAGGCTCGCAGATCAAGCGCCTCAAACCCCAGCCGGAAATCAACTCACTCCCAAGCGAAGCGAAGCCAACTTCCGCGTAAAACGCGCGAGAACGCAGTAAACCACGCGTGGCGATGGCAGGCGAGACAGCCTGAATAGGAAAGAATGCGATGGGGCGAATACCTCTCTATCGCACTCGCAGGGCCTCGTTTTAAAATGAAGTAAACGGGAAGAAACAAACTGCCGCTGTAATTGCAACGGCGTAGAGATTAGAGCGGTACGGAGTTGCGTGCGTGACAACTTTAGAATTTTAGATGCAATTAGCTGAGGGGTTATACTGTAAAATATGACTGAAAAGGAACCTATATACAGGCAAACTCGTCAACTCGGTACCCAAACGGCTCCAAATGGTCACGGAACTATTGTAATTAAAAATGGCCTGACAGTTTGGCAATACTGAAGTGTGTTGTTGGTGACACTGTAAGTCTATGTCAAATTCGAGGTTAATAGGTTATGTTTTGCGTCAGTTTTGACACAGATTGACGCAAAACCTAACCTGCTAACCTCGAGTTTGACATAGACTTACAGTGTCACCAACAACACACTTCAGTACTGCCAAACGCATAACATCAACTGGAGCTGCTTATTGTGCTTTAGTACATAGGAATGAGTTATGCCCATCTTGGTTATGTTTTGACAGTTAGTGTCACTTGTATGTAAAAGTTTAATATTTTACATTTCTTATGAAATGCGATAAAATAGTATACACAACACGTTATAAAAGTTGTTTTTCTAAACTTGTATGACCGTTTAAGTACTTGCTAACGCTCGTACTCAAACACACCATACCTGTTCAGAAAAACACCACTTTTCTCAACTTGTAGAGTAATATACTATTGTCAACTAAAGAACCAGCTTTTTCCATGAACAAGACATATCATTGTTTTGTTTCATTATTGGCATTCAAGTAATTACTATAGATAAATGACACTATCTTCTTTCTGTTTGACGTCATTGTTTATTAGTATATTCATATGCTGTGTTTTTACTGCTGCTTAAAAAAAGGCTTTCAGAACTGAAAAAAAAGTGATTAAGAAACCAACAACTTCGTATGGTTTTTATATAACAAAAACAATTTTGCATGAAAACAAATCTTTTCATTTAGAACCCTATTTATAGCTACTAAAATATGACCAACCTTAGAAGTAAAAACAAGCTATTTTTATTGAGTTTTAAAAAATTCAAATGTTAGTTGAAATACTGTTGGGAGATAGGTGGGTAGTCGTAATAGCCGTTGGATATACATATATAGATAGGTAGTTGAAGTACATGTTGGACATACACGCAGTAAAAATAGATGTTGGGACATACAGGCAGTGGAAATAAAGTCCGTTTTAATTTCACATGACATCGAGTAAATCTTGAATTGAAATTTTTTAGAGTGTACTGAGCGACTGACACCTTAAAGTCATTCTGACAATTTGCCTTTTGTCAAAATGCCAAAAAAGATTTATAAAGACACCAAAGTAGCAGTTTACAAATGCTTTCATACATTGACCGAAAAAAATGGCCGTACACTTACAAAAAGTGAAATAATAAACGCTGTAGCAGAGATTTTTTCAGTAAGTATTCATAACAATTCTACGGAGATTTTTATTATTTTGCTGATAGGTATCCAGAGCAGAGGTGTGCAAAATTATGCAAGATGAACCCAATTTGGCTACAACTAAGACGGGAAATAATTCAAAAAACACAACATTTTGGAATTTCACGTTTAAAGAAGACCTACAATCAAAAATTTGGAATTTTCATGAAAAAAATGAGTACTTTACTGTGCAAGATCTATTAAATTATGCGAAAGAGGAACTACAGTACAATGGATCTCGTACTACATTGTGGAGGATAATCAAAAGCATGGGCTATAAATTTAAAATCGTGAATTCACGAAAAATATGTGAACAGCAACACGTTGTCGCTAAAAAGATTTCCTTCTTGAGGCAGTACCTTCAAATGATAGATTCTAGTGATAACGTATGTTTTGTGTACTTAGATGAGACGTGGATATATAAAAACGGGAGTTCTAGAAAACGTTGGGTAAATGATGATTGCAGAAAAGGAAATCCAAGTCAAACTCGCCAAGAAGGAAAACGGTACACAATTTTGCATGCGGGATGGTCTAATGGATTTTTAGAAGGTTGTGAATTACTACTGGATTCTAGCAATAACGACCGGGACTATCATAAAACCATGAATTCTGACATTTTTACAAAATGGGTACAGAATCAGCTAATTTCCGTATTGTCTAAATTAAACAAAAATTTTGTTATCATTATGGATAACGCTCCTTACTCCTTACCACTCAGTTCTTTTAGATAAGAAACCTACTATTTCAAGTAAGAAAAAACAATTACAGGATTGGTTGATACAGCACGACGTAACTTTTGACAACAAACTGACGAAAAAACAACTGTGGAAATTAATACGACCTCGACTGCCGAACAAAAAAAACTATGTGGTAGACGACATTTTACAGTGGTTATAGAGTTATTAGATTGCCCCCGTATCACTGCCAATACAATCCCATTGAGCTGGCATGGGGATTATGTAAGAATTATTTCAACAAGCATGTAACTTCTCGCGCATCATCAAAAGGAGAAGCAGAGAAATTATGGCGCGAATCAATTTCTATGTGTTTCGCTGACTTTTGGACCAAAAGCATACAACACTGTGAAAAACTAATTCGCGACGATTGGACCAGATACATGGGATGCAGCAGTATTGAAAACTTTCCTCCTATTATAATTTCTCTTGGAGATTCGGACAGTGAATCCGAAATTGCGGGCTCTGAATCTGAGTAAAAACGAATGTTAAATACTAGGTACAACTTCTATCATCCCCAACTGTAGGACAATCAGAAACGCCACATGATTCTGATGAAAACGACTCTGACTCAGATTCCGAGTAATGAGCACTGTATATAGTATGTATAATAATTTAGTAATTTTAATAATTTTGTTTTTATAATGATTTAGTTAATCTTGTTTGGTTCTTGTTGATTACAATTAACATTTCCGCAGTTGGGTTTTTTGTTTCTTCAATGATTTTTTACTTATTGTTCGTTTTCGCTTCAATTTAGAATGTTATATTTTACATTTTGTATTGTTATATTTTGCATTTTGTATTTTTCGGCAAAATTCTAGTGGGGTTTGGCCATATGACCCTAGCAGTCGGTGTCAAGAGATTTGAAGGACCTTCCGCATCTCGAAATCTCGCCCAAATACAAATACAAGTAGATAAGTAGTTGAATAAGTTTTTAGAACATTTTACAAATATAAGTTCCTTGGTATCTTGCCTCTGTGTGCTGTAATAACATTCTGGTGTTAGTTTATTAGATAATGGTTCACATGTTTGTAATTAATGTATCTTCTGGATCAACATTAAAGTATTGTTGAAAAAATGGGTTAGCAAGCTTAAGTATATACTTATTAATAATTAATCTCAAAAATATATATATTGCATTTTCAATACTTAAAGCTAAAGCTGATGTGTCAAACATTTATAACCTAACATTTAAACTGCCACTATTTCTACACTGTTTTAAAAAACGTTCTTAATTTCAATGCCTACTCGGTGTCATGTGAAATTGAAACAGACTTTATATGTTGGACATACAGTCAGACCTCGCCGTTCGCTGATTTGATTTTAAGCGGGGCATCCAATTTTAAGCCTGGAGAGTATAACCTGGTGTCTTCTATCAGTAAGTTCTGGACTTGATGATTCCTTGTGATGGTTTTTGATGTCGTAGGGGGTGACGTTGTTTAGGTGAGTAACATCTGCGGATGATATCGCTTCTTTTGCGTACTTATCTGCTTTTTCAATTCCGGGTATACCTGTGTGTGAAGGCACCCACATGAATACTAGTTTATTTCTTGACCGAGTGACGGAGGTTACTAGCTTTTGTGTTTGTTGGATTAATGGGTCGGTGTGGCAATACTGAAGTGTGTTGTTGGTGACACTGTAAGTCTATGCCAAATTCGAGGTGATCAGGTTAGGTTTTCAGTCAGTTTTGACAGAAACTGACACAAAATCTAACCTGCTAACCTCGAATTTGACATAGACGTACAGTGCCGCCAACATACTATTCATAACGAAACTCTGGCGAGTCGCCGGCAATCCGCTGGCGAACGACTATGAATACGGGCGTTAGTGTTACTTGTATGTAAAAATTTTATATTTTACATTTCTTATGTGATGCGATCAAATAGTATACTCAACACGTTAGAAAAGTGGTTTTTCTGAACTTGCAGAGTAATATACTATTGTCAACTAAAGAACCAGCTTTTTCCATGAACAAGCCATATCATCGTTTTGTTCCATTATTGGCATTCAAGTAATTACTACAGATAAATAACAACTATCTTTTTTCTATTTGAGGGCTTTCAACTTTTCATAAACGTCATTGTTCATTAGTATATGTATTCATATGCTGTGTTTCTACTGTCTTAAAAAAGGCTTTCTCAGAACTGAAAAAAACAAAGTGATTGAAAAACAAACAGCTTCGTATGGTTTTTATATAACAAAAACAATTTTGTATGAAAACATCTTTTCATTTAGAATAAAATCAAGTAGCCATGAAACAATGAGTTAGCCCTAAAATTATAACAGTTTTTCATAGTTTGTTTATCTGTTTTTGTTGTGTGCTCTTAATTAAGTAAATAATGGTGCGATATTTGAGTGAAAATGGACGAATTGAAATTTTAGTATTGAGGGGATGTGGTAATCGTACGATTTTCTCGAAAATTTCAAAATACAGTATCATGCTTCTTTTTGGCGTATTTGGTCTTAGAATTTCATGCTCTGTCCAAATTCATCATAAAAAATTTGGGTTTCCATTTAAAAAAATTAACGCAATCGTCATAACTCAAAAACAAAAGACAATCTAAAAGTGACAATTACAGTAAAATATGTGTTTTTTTACATAAAAATTAACGTGTTCGAGGATTTCTTGCAAAAACATTTGATAAAAGTGTTATTTCGGTAGTTCCAGACTTTACACTCCCACTGTATATTGGGTTCCACACTTTTAACCCTTTAACGCTCTCTGGTATGGCTGTTATACCACTGTGCATAATTGTCAATAATACTGGTTTTGAAACTTAACACTGCTCTGAAACGTCTTGCTTTCGTTCTACAGACATTGCAGTTTCTTTGTCTAATTTTATATTTTCTACAATTATTATAATTATAAAACTACCCCAATAAACCTTGGTGTAAATGTATAGCTGGTATGACAGTATTACCAGCGTGTATTCCACTTTGAAGTGTGTACGCAAATTAGTAAAGTTTTCTCTCTCACTATTTTGTGGGTGTAACTTTCAAGTTTTGAGCTGGTAAGCGTTTTAGTGTAATACGTAAGGATTGTAATATTGATAAGTAACAGAAATTATTTTGTCGTGATTTTGAAAAATAAATTAACATTTGGATATTTGCGCCACACACACTAACACATTTTATTAATTACTCTGCTTTTTCACTAACTTTAAATGCACTGATTAATTAGAGTTCATTCCTTCTCACTTGCGTCTTTCTTGTCCTGCTGTCTGCTTTCTCAAATTGCTCTTTCATGTCCTGCTGCCTGCTTTCTCAAATTGCTCTTTTGCAATGTACCGTTATTTTATTTTATCTTTCTTTACCTTTTAGATTCCTCACAAATTTCACTGACTAGCTTTATTGAAATCTACGCTTCTTTTACATGCACATAGCACACCTTTTTGTTTCTATTACTTTCTTTCGGTTCGGCTGTTCACTATGCAGAAACCTATTATTTCATTTAAAAATCAACTTCGACCCCTGTGAAAAACAAGCTTTGCTTTTTGCGTTCCTTACTACTTTATTACTCCTCGCATCTCATTATCAATGCATTTATTGTTTGAATTTTCAGTTTAACATTGCAGCTATACAAAACTGTGTTTTTACTATTATTTGAAAAAAGACTTTCTCAAACTGAAAAATCAAAAAAAGTGATTAAAAACCAACAGCTTCGTATGGTTTTTTACCTAAATTATTGTTTTTTTTTCATCATTGGAATTCCAATAATTGCTGCAGTTAAAGGACGACACTATTGTTTTTATATTTGAGTGGTCTCATCTTTGAATAATCGTCGTTGTGTCATTTTCCATTAATATATTCATCTGCTGTGTTTTTACTGTTATTTAAAAAAGGCTTTCTCAGAACTGAAAAAAAAAATAATAAAGTGACTGGAAAACCAACAGCTTCGTATGGTTTTTATATAACAAAAACAAATTTTGTATGAAAACAAATCTTTTCATTTAGAACCCTATTTATAGCTACTAAAATATAGCCAACCTTAGAAGTGAAAGCAAGCTATTTTTATTGAGTTATAAAAAATTCAATTGGTAGTTGAAATACCTTTGGAGGTATATAAGTAGTGAAAATAAGATGTTGAACGTATAGGTAGTGGAAACACATGTTGGATATACAGTGGGAGTGTAAAGTATGGAACCATCTAAATAGAACTTTTATCAAATGTTTTTGAAAGAAATCCCGAAACACGTCAATTTTTATTTTAAATAAGACGTATTTTACTGTAATTGTTACCTTTAGATTATCTTTTGTTTTTGAGTTATGACGTTTGCGATAATTTTTTTAAATGGAAACCCTAAATCTTTATGATAAATTTGGACAGAGCATGAAATTCTAAGACCAAATACGCTAAAAAAGTATGATACTGTATTTTGACATTTTCGAGAAAATCGCTTTTAAAGTATTAAAACAGAAATCGAATAAAAATCAAGTAGCCATGAAACAATGAGTTAGCCCTAAAATTATAACAGTTTTTCATAGTTTGTTTATCTGTTTTTGTTGTGTGCTCTTAATTAAATAAATAATGGTGCGATATTTGTGTGAAAATGGACGAATTGAAATTCTAGTATTGAGGGGATGTGGTAATCGTACGATTTTCTCGAAAATTTCAAAATACAGTATCATGCTTCTTTTTGGCGTATTTGGTCTTAGAATTTCATGCTCTGTCCAAATTCATCATAAAAATTTCGGTTTCTATTTAAAAAAATTATCGCAAACGTCATAACTCTAAAACAAAAGACAATCTAAAAGTGACAATTACAGTAAAATATGTGTTTTTTTAAATGAAAATTGACGTGTTCGAGGATTTCTTGCAAAAACATTTGATAAAAGTGTTATTTCGGTAGTTCCAGACTTTACACTCGCACTGTATATTGGGTTCCACACTTTTAACCCTTTAACGCTCTCTGGTATGGCTGTTATACCACTGTGCATAATTGTCAATAATACTGGTTTTGAAACTTAATACTGCTCTGAAACGTCTTGCTTTCGTTCTACAGACATTGCAGTTTCTTTGTCTAATTATATATTTTCTAGAATTATTATAATTATAAAACTACCCCAATAAACCTTGGTGTAAATGTATAGCTGGTATGACAGTATTACCAGCGTGTATTCCACTTTGAAGTGTGTACGCAAATTAGTAAAGTTTTCTCTCTCACTATTTTGTGGATGTTACTTTAAAAGTTTTGAGCTGGTAAGCGTTTTAGTGTAATACGTAAGGATTGTAATATTGATAAGTAAAAGAAATTATTTTGTCGTGATTTTGAAAAATAAATTATTATTTGGAAACCTTTTATTTATGTCGCAAAATAGTCTATATTGGGATGGAATATAGCCTCTCCTAGGTCTCTAATTAATTAATTACAAGTGAAAATAATGGGCAAATCCAATATGCACAATTCACTGTTTCTAATTTTAATACTGCGTTTGAATTTTGCCTTTTTTTGAATTATTAGGCTGGTTAAAATATGAAATGTACTTATTTACTGCAGAAATTAAATGGTTGTATGCCCCTCTTTATATTTTATTTAGCTGCAACTAATTGGAAAATGCTAGCTCAAAGTACAACATAAGCTCTTTAATCTCAGGTGAGTTCAGAAGCCGACTGTAATTTACAATTGATCTGAAACGGTACTGTACACAGTCAGTAGTTCAAACGCGGTAGCTCAAGGTTCTCAAATCTGTCAAAATCCCACAAAATGAATTGTGTCGTGCAAGTCAGCGGTGCTTGAAGTTAAAATGCTAGTGAGATTATGAAAATTCGCATGGTATTTATTCAAATCTTCGCGCTTTGGCGACAAATAACAACTTTCGTTTCAGCAGTTACGTATTTTGTGACGTCAGACCGACGCTGGCTAAATTTTGGCAATTGTTTCTGGGCAGCTTCGAAACCTCCGCATAACCACAAATTTTAGGGACGCCTTGCTAATTACTCGAAATCCTGCTTAACTGCAGCCTTGGAAATGCTCTGGTTTTCTTGCTCAAGGTTTGGACTCGTATGAAACTCGATTTCCGGACGCACCCACTTATTTTTAGGGTTAATTTTGTACCTTGTAAACTCGTTGGACTGCCTCGGGTTCCTTGCTGAGATGACGCCGATTTAATATCACCGCTAATCTTGCTCCTGCTGCTGCCAAATCCGCCGGGGACGCTCTTGCAGACCTGTTCTCTGCCGTAGACTGCTAATCTGAAGCCTCGGATACTTTTCTTGGCCGCATGCGAAGATCGTAAAATGTAGTTGAATCGGCCCCGATCTTCTCGTAATTGCGATGATGGAATTTGTAAAATTTTTGCTGCGTAACTCGATGAAAACACACCCACTTGTACTCTGACACATATGCAATAAACTGGTATACTTTTTATCGTTTGAAAAACACTTTTATTAATAAAAATATATATAATATGGAGCACAAATTTCAACAACCCTGAGGTAATTTATTTTTCAATTGTTCTCTCTGTTAAAGCAAAGACGAATCTGGTTGCTAAGTTACAAAGCTAACAGAAATAAGTTTTGATGAATTTTAGTACATAATAGAAATAAGTTTGATTACATAAATTTAAATTTCCAAATTTCTTACAAACTAAAATATTGTCTTTTTCTTATATTTAAAATCGTTTCTTTGCGCCACACACACTAACACATTTTATTAATTACTCTGCTTTTTCACTAACTTTAAATGCACCGATTAATTAGAGTTCATTCCTTCTCACTTACTTCTTTCTTGTCCTGCTGTCTGCTTTCTCAAATTGCTCTTTCATGTCCTGCTGCCTGCTTTCTCAAATTGCTCTTTTGCAATGTACTGTTATTTTATTTTAGCTTTCTTTACCTTTTAGATTCCTCACAAATTTCACTGACTAGCTTTATTGATATCTACGCTTCTTTTACATGCACATACATAGCAAACCTTTTTGTGTCTATTACTTTCTTTCGGTTCGGCTGTTCACTATGCAGAAACCTATTATTTCATTTAAAAATCAACTTCGACCCCTGTGAAAAACAGGCTTTGCCTTTTGCGTTCCTTACTACTTTATTACTCCTCGCATCTCATTATCAATGCATTTATAGTTTGAATTTTCAGTTTAACATTTAACTCTGTGCTTATTGAATTGCTCATTATGTTGCACTGCTAGCAGAGTCGAGTCGTGGGCTTAATACCATCACAATATATATGTCCAATTTTTTAGTAATAACGTACGTTTTATACAATTTATTTTTGTGTTTCGAGTATTTATATTTGAAGTTATCTACTGAAGATATAATCGAATTAGTTTTGCCATTATGTTGCGCTAGGAAAATATTTACGTTCAAACCAATCCTGGTCGCATTTTAGCAGATGTTTTTGGGGCAGGTCGCGGCAGCCCGTATTGTTTACGATGGAGTAGTCATAAATTTTCAACAGAACGTTAGTGTTCCACTCGCAAGTGTGTATATATATTTAGTTCAAATTTCAAAAACTATTTTACTTTGCCCATTTGAGTAACTTATGTTATTTGCAACCTCTTGAAAAGTGTATGTTATTTCTGTTCAAGACAGGTTTTTTTGTAAGTGATCAAATAGTCGCTACTAACTATACTAATAAAAAGTATGACAATGTAATTGAATTCTTGGATAGAAATTTTACCAGGAGACTACTTCAAAAATTATTTTTATTTATAGGAAGTTTTCATGCTTTTTTCAAAAGATACATATTTGCTCTCCGATTGAACAACAAAAAAAAAACTTTTCAGTCGTGTTTCCAGGCCGAAAAATGCATGATTTGGGTATGCTTACGTGGTTCCTAGATAACAAGAACTAACAGTACGCAAATGTATGCGTTGCTGAGACGAAAGAAATAACAGAAAATAGTATATTTTACAAGAGATCAAAGTACCGTTTTTTCATGAATAGAAAATTTTGATTTCACGAACGAAAAAATAGTATTTCATCGCGAGTAGGAAATGCTATATGTTATTCAGTAATTTAGTGAGCATCTAAATAAATAACTCGACAATATTACGAAGTGCTATACCAGTGAATATTCACAACATATTTTGTCCTGAATGCTTTACCGTTTACCAGTATCTTTTGTGAAACTGAAAATAGATTTTTGATAAAAACATTGTTTTTCGGTTTCCTGGCATCTCAAAGAAAGCATATCAATCAATTAAAATTTCGATTTTTTTTGTAAACTAATTTTTCCCGTTAAAGGGTTAAAATATGAAACGTATCTATTTCGTTTGCTTTAGGGAAAATAAGTTTAAATAACTATAAATTAGTTCGAGTTGTAAAAGAACGATTTTTTCAGCATAGTATTTTGTCAACTATATATTGTTTGTTTCAGTATTAGATTTCAAGTAATTTCGACAGATAAATGACACTATTTAGTTGTATTTGGGGCTCTCGTCTTTGCATAAACGTCATTGTCATTTTTCATTAGTATATTCATCTGCTGTGTTTTTACTGTTATTTGAAAAAAGGCTTTCTCAGAACTGAAAAATCCAAAAAAGTGATTAAAAACCAACAGCTTTGTATGGTTTTTATACAGGGTGTTGTGGAAATGAGTGCAAATATTTTAACCCGTAATAGAACTCGTTAAACTGAACAACTTCTCCATTTATCATTTTTTCAAAAACGCTCTCAAAACTGAGTTAAAATTCAAAACAATTTTAATCTAGAAATGCATCCCCGCCTATGGAATAATATTTTAATTTAATGCGCAAAACGCAGATAACATTTCTTTGATATACAAACCAACAAAAACTGCATAGGTACTCATAAACCTTTAGTTCATGTATGGTCACTAGCGTACTTTTATCAACTGAAGTAGATAAGTTATTGACCGAATATTTTTGTGCAAGAACTTTGCAGTTTTAATATACTTGTGTCGTTCACCTTTAACTTAAATTTGCTTACCAAGCGGCTCGTCAAATTTATCGGAGATAACTGATTGAAAAAATATGCGATTAAATGAAAAACGATAAATAGAAAAGTTGTTGATTTTGGTGAGCTCTATCACTGGTTAAAATATTTGCACTCATTTCCATGACACCCTGTATAACAAAACTAATTTTGTATGAAAACAAATCTTTTCATTTACAAGCCTCTTTATAGCTACCAAAATCACGGTACTGGCATGATGATACGTGTGTTTTTTGTAGTTGTAGATCACGGGATGGTATACCTAAGGCTATTATTATTACTATTACTATTAATGGATTGGTGCTTGTTTTAGGACAGTGTGTGCAGTACCAGTACCGGTACCAGTATCATAATACACCTTAAAACGTGTAGAACAAGCCCGAAGCTCGTAGAGAGGTTTGTTTATCGATTTCGATTGTGCTGTTGGACTATCAGTATTGGGAAATCATACCTGCATGTGATAGCGACCCAAAGGAACGCTGCCAAACTTCGCAACTAACATTATGTATTCATTGGTCCAGTTCATGATGGCATATACCACGTATGTCCAACTAGCAATACTAAATGATATTTAGCAAGGTGTGCCGTGAAAGCAAGATAGAAAGATGGAAGATAGAATAAAGCCCGTCTTCTTCCTGCAGATGGTAAGTGTAGTTAATGTAAAGGGAAATGTCTATTTTTGTTTGATAAGGCACGATTAACATCAAATTCCTATTTATTGAAATATTTTGGCAATTGAATCTTCTCTGTTACAGATTCGCAAGATGTGTTACACTTTGCCAGCAAAAAAATTAGCTAGTTAGCGTTATGTGATACTACAACCACTTGCTGCAGTGCCTAAGTCCAGTTTGCATTCAACTGCTGTTAGACAGTTGCCACATTCTCTTACTAAGACTAACCGTGCTGCAGTATTTAAACCCAGCAATGCTACAGTTGCACCGATCCTGATACCATTATTGCTATGATCGAGGAGGTTCTAGGAACAATGGTGCCTCAAAATATTACACAGTCAGCTTCTTAGCCAACTTCTCCTGTCAGCACTCCAACTTGGTAGTCCACTAAATCCTATTAGAACATCGTGGAATGCAGATCGTAGGTGTTGTGTGGATGGAGTGCATTGAACATTGCGATGTGTATAGAGGTGAGCAACAAGCAGATATTATTTTCATAAAAAGTAGAAATGTACGAAACTTACAAGTAGTCCAATGATACCGTATTCTAAGTGAATATTTGTTACCACTTGTAACTAGGTGCTGCTCCTCATAAGTTACTTTACTAAATTTCTACTTTAATCTTTCTACAGCGTGTAATAAATTAATTTTGTTCGCGACATTTATGAAAAAATTTTGGATTTCTCAATGAGCAAAAAACTTGCTTAATGTAGTAATACTGAATACCGTTTTTCAAGGGTAAATTTTGCATTGTTACACTCCAAACATCTTTTGCTTATTATATCTTCATTCACAACATATTGTAGAACACGAAATGTATCTCAAACCTATGCTTTGCTTCAGAAAAATTTGTTAATTACAGCTAACAAAATATGGCTAAGGTTGTGGAAATAAAAATTAGTTATCTTTGTATTAAGTGCATGAAATTAGTGTTTTTTGCAGTACATGAGAATGTCACTTTTAGCAGAGACCGTCAGGTCGAGACAAAACAATTATTCTAATACCCCAACATTATACTGATTTCACCGACCAAATACAAACATTTTTTCTACAACCGCCAAAAAAAGAATATCAATATTGTTACTATCGATTTATTAGAGTAAATTCTAGACAAAAATTCGAAATAAAAAATTAGTTTTTTTACGTGAAAAAATTGTAAGTAGCTATTTTTTGCCATGATAAAAAAGACCAACCTCCAGTATCGACAGTGATGCGTGAATGTCACCTTTTTTATGGTTGTAGAAAATAGTAGGTATATTGTTTTACTAGCAAGATTCCCGTTCTTCGTACGGACTATAAATGTTTGTTTTTTCTTCTAAATCTGAAATCAACTCTAGAGTGCCCCCCCCCCCCTCACTCAATACTAGGGATGTCGTACCCGGTCTAAAATCAAACCCGGGTACCCTCGGGTACCCGAAATATATAACAAAAATGTTAGCGTATATCGGAACATATGAGGTAGCTACCATTTCTTTCTTTATGCCTCGAGTTTTAAACTGAACTAAATTGAAATACTACCTACTCCCTAATTGTAACTGCAAGTCGTCTGTTATTTGTAAATATTTTCACACTTCCAAGTGCTATCAAATTCAAGTACGTAACTTTTTATTCTAAATTTGTAGCGTAGCAGCATCAAAATCGCCCAGAGGATATTTATGTTACTTTATCCCATACTGATGCGATTTAATGGTACTATTGACGGGTTGAATATTTCCGTGGATTTATTATATGAAACAAGGAACATTATGTGGTATGGGATGGGGTAATTCTGGTTATTTCTGTAGGGTTATGTTTTTCTAGAGCTTATTCCTATTGTTTTTAATTTTTTATCATTTTCTCCGAAAGAGGCTGGTTTTCTAGAAATTACATATAATTTACTAGTCGGGTATCCGGGTCTTGAAAATATACCCGGGTACCCGCCGACATCCCTACTCAATACGCTAAACTAACAAACGCTGCAAAACAATATTGTAGGTAAAAAGGAAACCGTATTTCTCAATAGCTCTTTTATGCTTCACGTACCCCCTGGAAATGCGTAGGTATATAATTGTTGTTCCCCTTGCATCCGACAATAATTTTCATTGCTAGATTGCTTGACGCCACTTTGAGAGCGAACCCGTGGGCCGAATTGGCTGATTTTGGGGTCAATCGACTCAGGGCGACGCAAGTAAGCCAGTAGTAGGGTTTTCAAATTTTTATAAGTGACTTTTTTTATGTGGATTTTCTAACCTCACATTTTAACTCGACACACACAAAATGGATCACTCTTGTACAAATTGCATTAAATGAATTATTTCGCGCCCAATTTGGGTGCAGAACGCTAGTATAATAATATAGATATAGATTAAGATTAAAAGTCATTCTGTTTGACAAGCAATTATGTTTACAATTGCGAGACAAAGCGTAGCCCAGCCAAGCGAATGCAAAAATTGCAAGTGAAACAAAGCCACTTTTAATCCTAACAGTACATATTATTTTTTCTGCAACCTAGAAAGGACAAAATATTCAAAATTTTAGATAATTGATTGCTTTTGACGTTTTTTATTTAAAGAATTGTTATGACAACTGCATCCATAGGTGACCAGTTAGAACTTACTTTTAGTTCTTGTTAAGTAAAAGTACTTTTACACTACAAGTGTTAGAAGTGCAACTTTTTTTCATGCTCGTGTTTTGTTAAAATTGTTTTTTAAGTTTAACGTTTTTGCTGATTCCTGGGGCCTATTTCAGAAAACTACTTTGCAACTTGTCACTTTACACTTTTTAAATTTTTAAAATTGAAAAAATTGCTTTTCATAACATATAACTTTGCTAATTTTCAACTGTTTACTTGCACTTTGCATTATTTTGATGAGGTTTTAGTTTTCAACTTTTTAAAATATTTTTATGTAGCAGACATTGATTGAAATTTGCAAAGTGCAAAGTGAAAAGTTGCCAAGTTATTTTATGAAATGGGGCCCTGATCGCCAATACAACTTACAGGAAAGGTAATGGTCTCAATAGAGAGATAAAGTTATTGCCCATGAAATAATACTGATGTAGTTTGGAAATAATGGCAGAATACCAAAAAACCGAATGAACAATCTTGAGCAAATGGTTTAAAAAATGATTTTCCCGTAGGTATTTTCTAAATATTATTCTGGTAGTAAAATGTTTCTTTATATTTTACCTGGTTTTAAAACGTTTATCAGACAGCTCATTAAATTAATTTGGTACAGAAATATATAGTTATTTATAGTTTACATGTGTTAAAAGCTATAGAAATTTAAAAATATATTTTTATTAGACATTGTGAAAAAAACTGGGATTATAATTATTCATTTCGCTCCAAAAAAAAAGAACTGTCGCACTTTGTTTCTTATCAAGTAATTACTTCTCTCTACGTAAATTGTCCTAGTTCACTCAATCGGAATAAGCAATACGTTTAAGAATATAGAAAATACTTTCAGTTTCTCTCTTCGGTTATATTAATTTCTTAGAAAAAAATGTTTTAATTTTATCGTTAGCTAGCGACAAAATGGTGATTACTTGTTATTAACCTTGCGGCATATATACAAATTTTATTTGCGCAAGTAGGGTTAATACCTGTTCCTAAAAGTAGTACGCAATTAGGTACCACAAAATAGATCAGTAAACAGTAAGAATCCAATAAACGGATTCTTCAATAGTGTAAATTATGTTGACTATTCAATTCACCTGTCACCTGTCAAAAAGTGACCAATGAAAATCCAGAATTCTGAAGTTTCTTGACCAATAAAAAAAATATCAGTGGATATATCTTCCTAGAAGGTATTCAAGTGACTATTTTAAACAAATGCGATTTTTATTAGAAAAAGTCAATATTAGTGTTCTGTTACTATAGAAATTGCGTAGTTTGTTGCTAGATTTACTGAAAACTAATTTGAAAAAGTAGTTTGGTTCATTGAATAGTCCCTCGAATGCCATTCTTAGTCACAGTTAAGTAGATTATTTTTGCGGTAGTATCACTACTCATGTCCATTGCGCTTGGGATTAGGACTCGTGCTATCGCACTCTTCCTAATCGTACAAAAGCGCAATGGACATTCGTGACACCACTGCAAAAATAGTCGGCATAACTTTGACTACTCATGGTATTATAAGTGAAAGTATTCATATTTGTCTTATTTTTTCAGTTACCTACCAACCATCACCAGCATATGATCATTCCATAGACAAATTGAAGTTAAATATACTACAGGAATTACGTAAGACGTCCAAGTTAGCTAAGAAAATAATACTTCACTGCTGCATCTTCAAAGTACACCGCCCAGCGCCCACAGTAGAAATTTCAACGCATTGTCGTTCGAGAAGAAGACATAATATAAAATATTGTTCTTAGATAAACTTATGCTGATTTTGTATTTTTGTTCCATTGATTTTTAGGTTTGTTATTTGTGTGCATTGATTGTAATTGATCGACTTGACGTATATTACATTAATTTAACAAAACAAGTATGATTAGGTACTTCTATACGAAGGGTGAATAACTTTCACAATCTGGTGTGTAAACCAGCCACATTCAGAATATACTCCTACAATCACTCTACAATCATTACTATCTCATGAAAAATATTGTCTTATAGTACCTGCACTCAGCTCCAGAATTATAAAAATCGTTTTTATAATGTAGCTGTCGTAATTGGTAATCTGCTGTAAAAATTTGTTTAGTTATTCACCCTTCGTTTTTTGAATGAATGAATGCATGCAGTTTGTCATTACTATTTTGAATAGTTTCGAAAAATTAATAGGCCATTAAACGCCGACAACAAACTTTATTTCTTATGACCGCAATATTGAATGTTCATATTTTAAACAGCTTTTATAATTTGGTTATCGATGTAAGTAGGTACAATACTATAAAATAATTGAAAACACTTTTCATTGAAAGTTGTTTAAGAAACAATTGCTGCTATCTTTTCAAGTAGGAATCTGACGTGGATGGTTACATTGTTTGCCATATTTTGGAGTAGGTATAGATGAAAACACGGAAAACGATTTCATTTTACTTTTGCTGCTTTTCCTTTTTTTACTCCTTGATCTAATGCTGTTGTAGATCACTTGGTCGTCACTTCATTTCAAGTGGGTAGCCACTGAAAACTATAATACACACAATTACAATTTGTGACATATTTAAAATAATTTTTATAATGACGAGATAAGAGATCTAATTTTACATAAAAAGAACTCCTTGTCAGAGGTTTCATGACTATCTTGGAAAAACTAGAATTGTTGTGCATTGTTGAAAAACAAAAAATGCTACTATTTAAAATTGTGAGCATCCAGTTTTGTATTGTTTGAGGCTTTCGCGGTTACTCGAATGCTGGGTGTTCATATACAAATACTACGCGGTCTAAGCCGAAATTCCATGCTAAAGAGAAGCATCCAGTTTGGCACCAAAGTGAAAACAACTTGACTATCCCTATCCCTACTCCTATTTTATATTCCGACTACACAACCAGTAAATTCCTATTTGTTTCACTAGCAGTGCAAAAATTAATTGTTTAGTAATATTTAGTTATCCACACATTTTAGGGTGTCCGTTATAATACAGATTTTTAAAATTTTTATGGAAGTTTTTTATTTGTTTCCATTTAGGAAATGAAGTTTTTTGCTCATTAATTCATCTCGATCAGATTATTTTTCACCCTGCCACAAGCTGTTTGAAATTTGTGAAAAAAATCATTTTTTTTGTACGTTTTATTGTGTGTGAAAATATGAACAGACAGAAAGTTGATAGATGTTTATTTGACGGGATTTCATATTATATTATATAGAAAATACCATACATAAAACTTTTTGAAATCTATGAAATCCTAGGTAAACTTAAAAATTTTAAAAATTCGTATTATAACAGACACCCTTACACATTTCTGCAATTTCTGCCTACGTACCATCTATATCTTATCATTTTGATGATCCCAATAATATTAAAAATTAATGTTTACACCCTCTATCATAATTTCATATATTAGCTTTTAAAGCGCTTCTTAATGATTGGTAATTAATTAAGCTTAGTTAATTTTATTTACTATTTAAAATAATACTTAATTCAATTATTACTGTTAAAGTTGTAGTTTAACTATTCATTTCAGTAGCATAGAATGGAGTTTTATCTACATATTTATTTTATTTATTTATAAACCATGTCACCACTGCATTGTTAGTAGCACTGGCAAGCTATGTCAAATTCGAGATTTGCAGGTTAAGTTTTTCGTCAGTCTGTGTCAAACAACACACAAAACATAACCTACTAGCCTCCAATTTGACATAGACTGACAATACACTTCAGTACTGCCAAACGTATAACATGAATCACTTTCCAAATTGTCACTATGACTTTTCATGGCTGTCAATAACAAAATTTGTTTTTTTAGGTATTTATTGATTAATGAAATTATAAGAATTGAATAAAATTTTGTATTATACACGACGATCAAGTTATTATTATCCACTGTTGAATCATTAACGTCTCGACTTCATCTAGACGTTAAAAGGATTCACTCCTCAATAAAATTTAACTATCGTCTTGTATAATAAATAACTATAAAAACGCCGAATAAAATGTTATATTGTTCTGTTTTATGTAAGTCGAAAATGTATGTAATACTAAAATCTAAGAATTTAATAAATGAATTATAAAAATAACTTGTTGGAAATTATTATGTGTTATCTGAATACCGCTGTTGTATTTCGATAAATATGAGTGTAAATTAATACCATGATTTGAGATACAACGAATTAGTGTGTGGTGATGTAGAAGTTAATATTGCAGTACATAGTAATTACGTAATACTAGTTATTAGTACACTAAACTAAATTTTTAATGCATTGGAAAAAGTTATGCAACCCATTATACTAGTCAACTTAATACTATTTTTTTTAAATTTAATTTTAGGGGTCGGATTCTAACGTAGGTTCTGTTTGATGGTGTCAACTTGTCATTTGCTCTTTGCACCTCATAAATTTATAGATAAAAAATGTCTAGAAGGAAATATACACGTCGCAACAGTAATAGACTATAATTCTGTTTTATTTTCTTATTTTATAATTAACATTAAACAAATCGATGACATTAATCGAACTGTCATAAGATAAGCATTAAAAAATAGAGTATAGTGGCATTCATTCTGGACGCTTTTAATGAATTTGCTCGATTCACTGTTCATAAAGTTAATTCTGAAATTCTATAGGCTACCCACATTAATTTTTAAAGTGGGTTTTAATACATTTCTTAATTTTTAAACATGTTTAAATATTGAATTAAGACACCATAAATTTAATATAAAACGAGCGTTAATTTAGGATACCAGAAAAGCATTTTTTGCCAACATAAATAAGAAATGAAGAAGTTATAAGTGTCCAGAATTAATGTCTCTTGTGTAGTATGTTGGCTACACAAAATGGTAAATATAAAAATATGTTTAAAAGTGAGATTTTCATATTAACAATAGCAACTATATTAAAATAGTATAATACATTATAATACAGATTGTCTAGTGATGTTATATCTAACTAGTAAAATATCTTTTATCATTGTTTACCTGAAAAACTGACCAAAAACCAAATTTTGCATTTAAATTTATCCTAGATAACAACCTTTTCGACAATATGTGGTCAAAACGACCTTTAGATATACAACAGTGTTAATTTTATATGTACTGTGAGTTTTGACTACTTTATCCAAGATCCCAACACTTTATAGAAGAAGCAAATTTTAAGTAGGCAAAATCCACGGTACATATATATATAACTATCGTAGCGCCAGTAGTTGAAATAGACTTTATACATAGATATATATATATATATATATACAGGGTGAGTCATTAGTACGGGAAAGCTCGATTGCACTTAAGCCGTTAAAGATATCAAAATTAGCCAACTGCCACTATGTACAAGTAGTTATGGTGAAGTTTGTAAAATTATTTTTTGTTATACAGTGTGTTTCATTTTTTCAGGACAGTATTTAACTTAATTTTTTTAAATGGAACACCCTGTATATTTTTAAAAATATAGATTTATTCAGGGACTTATAATAAAGTTTACTTTTTGAAATTTACACCCGCGGTTTTGAAGTGATTCGATTTTTTCTGTAAAAACGTATGCTTACGGACACTTATTCAAAAAATCACAGGGTACTTGATCGTAGAGATATCTAATTCAGATTATGCTTATGCTTAAACAACTTTTTGGAGTATCATTTGGCAATAAGAACGCTCATCTGCGTTATGGAATTACTTAGTTGTGTCACGTTAACTTTTCGAAACTTTGAAGGGCCATAACTTTATTTTTTCAAATTACACCCCCTGTATTTTCTTGCTTAGTGGTTTATATCTTTTTTCTCCGATATGTCCTATACCAAAACTTGATAGTTTAGGAGATATTAGAATTTCTTTAAAAATGCACACATTTCTCATCGATACCTACTGAGTGTGCCATGGAAAACAAATGAATTATAGCTTGACACACGTTATAATTGCACTTGTTGTACATCACATTTTTAATTTGTCGAGAAAACACAATTAACAAAAGATGTATTTACGGAAAGTAATAGATACCCCCATAGAAGACGCACAAAAGTTAGACCTCTGAAAAGTGATAAACATGTTTTTACGATATCCAGAAGTATACACATGTATTTATTTATTTATTTATTTTTATTTATTTATTTAACGGTTAAAGACCATTTCTTTCACATACAAGTATATGATAAATAAGAAAATCTATACCATATGATACAACAATAGCGAAATAAGCAATTAACATAATTATAATGATAATACATACAAAATAATACATAAATAAGCAATAATAAGCAGTTAACTTAAATTAACTTAATAATCTGAACATAAATATAAGGTGCCACATCTTACTAATTCGTGTTTTGGCGTATAAGCCTTCTAAAAGAACTATATGAGTGGGAGAAGAAATCGATCTCGCAATCATTACCTATTTTAAGAAGCTTAGGTATAGGAGCATTTAGCGCATAATTTTGACTATGGAATTCAAGTTTAAATAGTTCTTTTGATCTAGTAATTCTAGTAGGTACTACAAAATTTATTTTTTCCAAAATCGTTACGCAATCCATCGAGCCATTTAAGATTTTAAATAATAAGCAGAGGACTTGATTTTTACGGCGTTTTTCTAAACTGTCTAAGTTATACATCACACGTAACTCATTGGAATGTACTAAATTATAATCAATATTATTTTTGTAAGCTAAAAATCTTAAAAATTTGTTTTGAACTTTTTCAATCCTATTTATATCAAGTAGAAAGGTTCCCATATTAAGCTTACATATTCTAGATTAGAGGGTACAAGTGAACAATAGATGTTTCTGATACTATTAGAATTAATAAAATCAGCAGTATTCCGTCGTATAAACTCCATTAATTTCAAAGATTTGTTGATAATATTACTTATATGCTGATCAAAGTCAAGTTTTGAGTCAAAAGTGACACCCAAATCTACAATATTATCAACAGTAGGTAAGATAATGTTATTTATAGAGTAATTAAAATAAATGGGATTTTGTATACGATGGAAACGAATTGATTTACATTTGTCGATGTTAAGGGACATCATGTTATTATTACACCAATTGTAAAGCCGGTTAATATCCACTTGCATTCTGGTACAATCTTCTATTGAGGAAATGGGTGCATACATTTTTAAGTCATCAGCGAATAACAAAACTTCCGAGAAGGAAAATATCTCGGTTATATCATTGATGAAACAGTTGAGTAGCACTGGAGAAAGATGGGATCCTTGTGGCACCCCAGACGTTACTTCAATGATATTTGAAAGGTAGTTGTTGATTTTAACAACCTGTTGGCGGTGAGCAAGGAATTCCCTTAACCATGAGAGAAGAGTACCATAGATACCTAGTGCCTCGAGTTTAGCTAGAAGGATCCCTTGGTCCACTCTGTCAAAGGCTTTGGAGAGATCTGTGTATACGGCATCGACTTGCACCTTACGTTCCATAGCTTCGGTAACATCCTGCTTGTATATTAATAAATTGGTAATAGTGGATATCCCCTTTACAAAACCATGCTGGCGTTCTGTAAGTACGTGGCTAACGATTGGTGAGAGTTCAGAAGTGACAATGGCCTCAAGAATTTTAGGGATACAGGATGGTTTTGAGATAGGGCGATAGTTTTTTATGTCGCTTTTGTCTTCGGATTTATAAATTGGCGAAACATAGCTCCTTTTCCAAATGTCAGGAAATTTTCCAGTACTGAGAGACAAAGCAAAGAGCTTGTGTACGGGATAAACAAGAGTGAATCTGCACTTTTTCACTAATAAGTCAGGAACACCATCTGGCCCTACGATAGATATATCTTTTTTCTACTCCCGCATGTATATATTCTGTTTTCTTCACAATCTACAGAATGGATATGTAGGCAATTGTAGTTAACTGAACGTATATGATTTCATATCCACACAAGGGTGGATATGAAATACACCAATCACAAACCACGTTAGTCGTGATTACCTAGGCAACTTTCATTAATTGTTTGTTTTGCAATGGGCACGCCCTGCTGTGCCCTGTTTGTGGCAAACGTGATTTTGTTGTAAGATATCTTATTAATTAGCGTTGAATACATTTTCTTTTAATTTTCCATTCTTTTCCATTGATAGGTCGTAGAAAAAATACACTGTACAACTCGAGTGGAATGTCCATATCGCCCTCGGATAATTGAGCACTCCGCCTACGGCGTCGTGCTCAAACTTTATCCTCGTGCGATATGGACATCATATCCACTCTCGTTGTACAAACTACTATTAATGCACCCATGTGATCCAGCACCTTATTTATATTAATATCAATAACTCCAAGACTAATACCATTTGTGAAGTTAAAGTTGTGTACTCTGTTATTATTAGCTGTGTAGACAGATGAGAAATGAGATGCAAATAGATCCACAATGTCTTGAGGAGTATCGGAGCATAAGTTATTTAAGTGCATCATGTTAGGTAGTTCATTTGTACATTTTTTCTCTCTTACGTATCGCCAAAAATTTTTTGGGTGAGAAATTAGATCACTCTCTACTTACTTGTCTATTATAATTCGTTAAACACTGCATGGATTTTCTTTTACATTGTTCTCGAAGATTGCTAAAATCCATGTAATCGCTTATTGAATTATTTAGTTTATATTTCTTGTGGGCAATTTTTTTCAGAGTTACGAGATTTTTTAGATCATTTGTGAACCATTTTGGGAATTTCGGAGATTTACATCTTTTTTTCGGAACAAAAGTTTCTATCGCACCGTAAAGTATAGAGTAGAACTCATTAATAGCAACATCAGTATCAGCTTTAATAAACACATTATCCCAATTAATCGAAGAAAAATATTCATTCATAGAAATATAATCAGTGTTTTTGAAATCTGGTAATAATGGTCAAATTGCATTGGGAGGAAAATTTCATCTAAGCTGAATTTACAAACTAATACAGGGTGAATAATATCTACTGGAAGTAAAGTCTCTTCTGTAAGTAATACGTCTACTTGATTCGAGTCCGTGAAAATTAAATCTAAGAAGTACCCATCTGAATTAGGATACATATTTAGCTGTTTCATATTAAGGAGAGCTGCAGTTTCGGCTAGTAGGTTACTTCTCCTTCAATTAGGCTGACACCCATTGCATCATTCGACCACTTTATTCTTGAAACATTAAAATCACCACACAAAATTAATTCTCAATCAGGATAGTCAAGTTTCAGTTGATTTAAATTATCGCATAGACATTCATACAGTTCCAGTTTAGAATTTGGCGGAAGATATGCGTTAGCAACAATCAATGATTTTTTATTAAACGAAATTAACGCCACTAATGACTCAATATCTGTACACTTCCACAAAAGTTTCCTTGCTGAAAAATGTTTTTTACCGCTATTAATACTCCCCCTCCCCTTTCATGAATGCTAGTATTGGAACTCCTATCGCATCTAAAAACAGTATATTTATTAAGTCCTAATTCACTGTCGGTAATATTTTCATGTAACCAGGTTTCCGATAGCACTAGTATATCGTAATCAGTTGCTGTGCTGACTGCAGTTGACAATGTTTTAAGTTTGGTTCTGATACCACGAACGTTTTGATAGTAGATAAGTATAGATGACTGAGAGTTTGACGAATTTGTGGTATTTATATGTAGTTTTTTGAATTAGTTTTAACAATAATAGGAGTTCCCTTTACATATCTTATAGTGATATCTGTTTCTCCGCTGGTAGTCCTGCGATGAAGTTCTTCACGAAGTGATTTTAAATAATCACTTTGGGAGGGAGTTAAATCGTTACTGATCTTAATACGACAGGTATTAGGAATATTTCCTTTAGCTTTGAGTATTTCGATAGCATCAGAAGCGTTATTAAAAGTAACCTTAATTGGTCTTGATTTGCCTCCAGTTACTTTGCCGAGACGAAAAATGTGCGTTATTACGGGAATTTTTCCAGCGATGTCATTACACAATTTTTCAACCTCAATCTTATCCTCAGCTAGCTGACCACTGGTGGAATTAGCAGAGGATTCATTTACGTTGAATAAAATAATATTAGACGCACGCAAATTCCGTTCCCTAATTTCAGATATAATTTCTTCAGTGTTCCTTGGAGTAAGAGTTTGAATGTTTTCAGCAGATTTTTTCTTAAGTTCACCGACTTCTTTGGTCAGATTAAGTATTAGTTCTTTCAACTCAGCGATTTCCTTGTTGTTGTTGGAACATTTGGTGCATTGATAACTAATAGCACGACTCGTAGATGATAGACAAGCAACTTCAGCACGACTTAAACCCGAACACGTGGTGTGCAATGGCTTTAAACAGAAATCGCATTTTATTTCTTTTCAGAGTTCAAAACCTTATCACAAACAAGACAATCTTTGATAAGTGCCATTATAAACACGTTTCACTCAAATTTATAAAACTGATGTAGTAGTTAACAAATAATTTCAGATCATTTTACGATCACGGTAAAACACGTCCGACACCCGACACGGCTAGGGATATAAAAATAAACAATAATTAGAAACTTGAAGTTATTTCTTTATAATAAATAGCACTTAGAATTACATAACATGTTCAAAATGACGATTCCCTTGGGTTATACACTCGTCAATTCTTTTTAAAAACAACGCATTCACGGCTTCAAGTGTGGCAGCGTCAATGCTATGAAAAGCTTCTGTAATTCTTTGCTGCATATTTTCCTTAGTAGCGACTTCAGCTTCATACACCCGATCGTGGACGAAGCCTCATAAGAAAAAGTCTGGTTTCGTTAGGTCAGGCGACCTCGCAGACCATGGTACTGGACCTCCCCTGCCAATCCAGCGTCCCTCAAATATTACTATTATGTGATGGGGCACCGTCATGTTGAAACCACATTCGTCTTCTCACATCTAAAGACAAATCATCCAGATACAATTGAAAATCGTTTTGGAGAAAGTGCAAATACGATTCTCCATTCAGTGGGCCGTCGAATAAATACGGCCCAAGAACCCTACTACCAACCATACCACCCCAAACATTAAGTGACCATCGATGTTTGTGGTCGAGTGTTCGAATGAAATGGGGGTTTTGAGTGTCGTAGTAATGAAAGTTGTGAATATTAACTTTTGCATCTTTTTTAAATGTCGCTTCATCCGTGATTGATTGATTGATTGATTAAAAGCAGGGATTTAGATGGGTTAGTAGTGAGCCCAGTTTTGCACTTCGACTCTGTGGTCTTTTGTGCCCCCCCCTGACCCTATTAAAATAGATCTGCACCTTCAACGAGTTGTAGGAGGTGTTTTACGAGGTGCTCGTGTGTGAGAGCTGCTCCGTGTGGAGTTCCCCGAAAATTTGCTGTCTTTTGCGGAGTAACGCTGGACAGTCGAAGATTATGTGTGAGGCTGTCTCCTCCTCTTCCTGACATAATCTACAGAGTATATCCCCTCTGTATATGCCTATTTTGTGTAGGTGTTTTCTCAGGTGGCAGTGTCCTGTGACTACTCCTACCAGCCGTCTGATCTGAGTTCGTCCTAGATGGAGTACATCAGTTGTTAGTCTGCGAGAAGGCGTTCTAATTATTTCCTTCCCCAGTGTTTGTCCCTGTGTGGCATCCCAGCGAGAAGCGTGTTGTCTAGCGGTCCATTTTTCTATCGCTGTTCGGATGCTTTGTTTGGGTATACCAAATACAGGTTCTGGGCCTATAAATGGGGTAGATGCACCAGCTTTTGCGAGGGCATCTGCCGCTTCGTTTTCCTCTATCCCTGTGTGCCCTGGCACCCAAATGAGCTGAACAGTGTTCTTTTCAGATAGGAGTGTCAGGTGACTTAAGCATTCTCTTGTTAGCACAGAGCTTACACGAGGTGATTCAAGCGCTTTCAGTGCTGCTTGATTGTCAGAAAGTATGCTTATGCGTTGTTGGGAATACCCGCGTTTTGCATTTTCCTGGACGCATTGCATTATAGCAAAGATTTCAGCTTGAAAGACTGTGGCTTTGGTCCCAAGAGATACACTAATGTCCTCTTTTGGTCTTACGCCATGTATTCCAGCACCCGTGCCCTCTGCTGTTCGGGATCCATCTGTGTACCAGACTAGCCCATTTGGCAGGTGGGTTGAGGTTTCTTGGGTCCAGTCATTGCGATCGTACCTCACAGTGAAAGGTTTGTCAAAGGAATACTCTGGAAGGCTGTAGTCTGAGCCCATTTTTAAGATGGGGTTACCTTCGCCCACTTCCTGTATCCGTTTGTGTCCGCACCGTTCCTGGTTGGTGTTCCAGTTTCCGGTGGTTTTCATTCTGTATGCTCCAATCTGGGCTTCCCCTTTTAGATATATGTCTAGAGGTGTTAGTCCCAAGAGAGCTTCCATAGATGCTGTTGGAGTGCTATTCATAACTCCACAGATGCACAAACAAGCCAGTCTCTGTATCCTGGATAGTTTTTTAATTGCTGTTTTTTGTTCTACCTTTGGCCACCATACCAAGGTGCCATAGGATATCACGGGTCTGACTACTGTTATGTAGTACCAATGAACCATCATTGGTTTCAGTCCCCATGTTTTACCAAACATGCGTCTACCCATCATGAGGGCTATTTTTGCTTTGTTTGCTATTTTATCTAGGTGTGCATTCCAGTTTAGTTTTGCATCTAGGGTAATACCCAGATATTTAACTTCCTGGCTAACCTGAATTCTTTCACCAAAGATTGCAAGGTTGTTGAAGGCCTCTACATTTCTTTTCTTAGTGAAAGGTATTATAGATGTTTTTCTAGGGTTTACCTTGAGGTTTTCCCTATTGCACCATCCCTGAGTGATGTTCAGTGCCCTTTGCATGAGAGCTGCAATGATGGTTGGATACTTGCCCCTTATGAGAATGACTATGTCATCTGCATAACCTTGGGTGTAGAACCCTTCATCATTGAGTGTCTGCAGGAGATCGTTTATTACCATGTTCCACAGTAGTGGGGATAGTACACCCCCTTGTGGACAACCTCTGACAGCACGTGCCTTGAAGGATTCTTCTCCCAAATCGGCCTGTATCTGGCGTCCCTCTAACATGGTTTTTATCCATCTGTTTGTGATCTCGTCCACACCATGTCTTAGGGTTGCAGTCATTATTGATTCGAAGGAGGTATTATCAAATGCTCCCTCTATGTCCAGGAAAGCAGCTAGGGCTACTTCCTTGTTGGTTATCGACACTTCTACCCTACTGATTAGGTTGTGAAGTGCCGATTCGCATGATTTTCCTGGTTGATATGCATATTGGCTACGATGTATGGGATTGTCTTTCAAGACCCCATCTCGTATGTGCCTGTCTACCAGTTTTTCCATAGTCTTTAGACAGAAAGACATTAGGCTAATCGGTCTATATGCCTTTGGCAGTGTGTACGATGCTCGCCCTGGTTTGGGAATGAAGACGACCTTGATCGGTCTCCACGCCAGTGGCAAGTAGTTTCCCGCTAGGCATAGGCGAAAGATCTTAATTAGGATCGGTACCAGAAGGTCTATTCCCCGCTGCAGTAGAGCGGGGAAGATTCCATCTGGTCCGGGTGATTTATAAGGTGAGAAGGATTTTACAGCCCACTGTACCTTGCTGTGACTGATCACTTCCCTAGCTTCATCCGTAAATAGCACGTTATTGAAAAAAATGTTTTCCAGCTGTTTCTTATTTCGGGCCCATAAACAAAAATTTTGCCTGGCTACATAGTCGTCTTCATTTAGGTGCTGTACTAACTGGACATGGTACGGATGGAATTTGTTTTTACGGATAATCCTAGAAACACTGGTTTGGGAAATTTGCAGTTGTTGACTTACGGCACGGGAACTTGTGTGCGGATTTTCTACAACACTTTGCACAACCAGATCTTCATTTTCACCCTCGGTCGCTGGGTTTCGCCGACGGTGTTTCTCATACTGGACACTGCCCGTTTCTTCAAATCTTGCTTGCACATTTCCGAAGTCTCTTGCTCTTGGATGCCTCCTACCGGGATATCTTTGTGCATAAATTCTAGACGCCAGTAACGTGTTTCGCTCACTTTCACCTAATACATAAACCATATCCACCATTTCATCTTTCGTTAATTTCATTTTCCCGACAAATTAAAAACATGAGGTTAAACGAGTGCAATTTTGACATGTCTCAAACAATAACTCGTGAACACTTGTTTCCATGGCACACTAGGTCGGTATAGATGAGATATTTGTGCATTTTTCAAAAAATCCGAATTATCTCCTAAACTATCAATTTTTGGCATAAGACATGTAGGACATAAAAATTTTAAAATAAGATGCTGAATACGACTAAGCAATAAAATCCAGGGAGTGCCATTTGAAAAATAAAGTTATGGCCCTTCAAAGTTTCGAAAAGTTAACGTGTCACAACTAAGTAATCCCACAACACAAATAAGCATTCTTATTTCCAAATGATACTCCAAAAAGTTGTTTAGGCATGACCAAAACCTCAATTAGATATCTCTACGATCAAGTGCCCTGTGATTTTTTGAATAAGTATCCGTAAGCGTACGTTTTTACAGAAAAAATCGAATAACTTCAAAACGGCTAAAGTAAATTTCAAAAAGTAAACTTTATTATAAGTCCTAGAAAAATATAAATCCATATTTTTTAAAATATACAGGGTGTTCTATTTAAAAAAATTAAGCTAAATACTTCCCTGCAAAAATTAAACACCCTGTATAATAAAAAATAATTTTACAAACTTCACCATAACTTCTTGTATATAGTGGCGGTTGGCTCATTTTGATATCTTTAACGGCTTAAGTGCAATCGAGCTTTCCCGTACTAATGACTTACCCTGTATATTGTAATGGTATTAGGCCCACGACTCGACTCGACTAGCAGTGCAACCTTATGAACAATTCAATAAGCACAGAGTTGGGGTGTTTTATGTAACTGCAATGATAAGTTTAAAATTCAAACAATAAATGCATTGGTAAAGAGATACCAGTAATAATAAAGTAATTAAGTAAGGAACGCAAAAGGCAATCTTGTTTTTCACAGGATTCGAAGTTGACTTTCAAATAAATTAAATAATAGGTTTGTGCATAATAAATAGCCAAACCGAAAGAAATTAATATTCACAAGAAGGTTTGCTATGTGCAGGTAAAAGAAGCGTAGATTTCAATAAAGCTAGTCAGTGAAATTTGTGAGGATTCTAAATAGGTAAAGAAGCCAGAATAAAATAACAGTACATTGGAATAGAGCAATCTGAAGAAAGCAGGCAGTAGGACATGGAAAATCAATCTTGAAAACCAGGCAGAAGGACATGGAAAAGCAATTGAGAAGCAATGAACTCTATAAATAATCAGTGCATTTAACGTGAGTGAGAAAGCAGAGCAAATAATAAAACGTGTTTGTGTGTGTAGCGCAAAGAGACGATTTTAAATATAAGGAAAAGACAATATTTAGTTTCTAAGAAATTTGAAGATTTAAAACTATGTAATCAAACTTATTTCTATTATATACAAAAATTCATCAAAACGTATTTCCGTTAGCATTGCAACAGATTTGAATTTGTTTTAATAACGGGGAGAAAAAATGAAAAATTAATTGAATTGACAGTGTTAGAGTTGTGCACGTTTTATACAATAAACGAGCATTTTATAAACTAAAAAGTATACCATTTTATTCTGCACGTCTCAAAGTTTGTGTGGTATCGTTTGTGGGGGGTTTCCGCTACATAAAAATAAAAATTTCCACGAGGGGCATTTCCGAGGATCCGGCAGCCGTTTCAGTTCGGGTTTCCGATATTGAATTCCGGCCAAGATAAGGGTCCAGAGCCAGGGATCTTCTCTGCTACACATCGGGCGGGTCTGCAGGAGGGCTACCACCAGCATCAACACCAGAAAAAGCCGTTCCAGAGGCATATATCAACTTGGGTCATTTCCGAGCAGTGCGGCAGCCACCACCGGTTATAAGGTACTAATTTTGCCTAAAAATATTAGTGTTAGCGTTTGGAATTCGACGGGCATATGATATTCGGCCTTACTCAAGAAGATACCAGCTTGTTAAAGGCTCCACGGAAGGCGCAGTTCGAAAAATAAGCAAATCCCAAATTTTGAGGTTGTGCGAAGATTTTGAGAAGAGGAAGCGTTCACAAACAATTGCAAAATTTTCGGCCGCGTACATCTGACGTCACAAAATAAATAAGTGCCTGAAACAAAAGCTGTTAATTACCGCCAAAGCGGGAAGATTTGAATAAATACCTTTTCGAATGTTCATAATTTCGCTCATTAACGTCAACAACGCGGACTGCACGACACAAACCATTTTGTAGGTAATTTTTGACAGTATTGCAAACAATTAGCTACCGCGTATTTGAACTAATTCTGGTGTACAGTACCGTTTAAGATTAATTTAAATTTACAATCGGCTTAGGAACCCAGCTGAGAGGAAGCTTGTGTTCTACCATTAGAGCTAGCGTTTTATTATAATTAATTGCAGGTAAATAAAATATTAAAACGGCATACAACCATTTATTTTGTGAATTAATTAAGGACAGGTCACATTTTCACCAGCCTGATAATTTGATAGCAGGCAAAATTTCGATCACAGTAAAATATTAAACCGAGGATTGTGCAAGTGGATTTTGCTCTAACTTACAATTTAATTACTTAAATAATAATATTAGAGACCCAATTAGAGCATTCCATCGCTATACAGCCTGTTTTAAACGAAGTGTGCACTATTGCTAACTTCTTTATTATTGGACGTACGATATCGGTTAAATTAGCAAACTAGTAGCATTTTTTCTGTTGATTAGAAAGGCGAAAACAGAAAAACAATTGAATATCGCCTTCTCGAGAAATTTGGAAAAGTTTATTTTTGTTAAATGGAACATCCTGTATATTTTTATATAAAACGATTGAAATTCGTGATCTAAACATAAAAGTTCATATAAGGTGCGGGTCTAAAACTGAAAATGACCGAGTTATTCCAATTATTTACTTTTAGACGAGGTGGCTGTGTATCCATAAAATAAAATTTATGTTTAAATAAACATTGTAAATACATCTAAATAACATCATTAGTTATCTGTTTTATTTAAATATAAACGACACTTGCCGAGTGACAACAAGCAAGTAATTATTGAAACAAAACAATTTTATGTAGATATGTCAGAAATACACAGCCACCTCGTCTAAAAGTAAGAAGTTGTAATAACTCGGTTATTGTTAGTTTTAGGCCCGCATTTTATATGAACTTTTATGTTTAGATCGCGATTTTCAATCGTTTTATATAAAAATATACAGGGTGTTCCATTTAACAAAAGTAAACTTTTCCAAATTTCTCGAGAAGGCGATGTTCAATTGTTTTTCTGTTTTCGCCATTCTAATCAACAGAAAAAATGCTACTAGTTTGCTAATTTAACCGATATCGTACGTCCAATAATAAAGAAGTTAGCAACAGTGCACACTTCGTTTAAAACAGGCTGTATATGTATAAACACTTTAAAATTAAACGTGCGCGGAACAAGCAATTGTAGACGAAATTACAAAGGTATAGTATCCCAACGACAGCGGGTATAACAAACGCAATAACCCTGAGGGGAGCTACAATAGTGCGTAAAGTTGCCTCACCAAAAGGCGGCACGGCAAACGGCGTTCCGCGAACAGTAAAAAAAAATAAGTAGCAATAAAGCATATAGACAACTAATCTGCAAGCATCCTGTGAGGCAGGGTGCGGCCGAGCAGAGCAATGCAAGCATTCGCCCCGAGTGTCAGCTCGAAATGACTCTAAGTCAAAAATTTCTAAGGTGCGAAAACACCGGCATTTATATGGGCATATAGCTTCGGGAGGGTTTTCACAGTGTAAAGACATCATGAAAGTTAATGAATTATCTGTGTCCAACGATTCGACTGGACGGAACATACATGCACACGGGAGAACGATTCACCTAACCTACATGCCCTAACATAAGTTGTGCGGGGAATTCGCCTAATCTAAAAACAATGGCAAGACATTTGGTGCTCTTATAATAGCTAGGCAAGTGGTTTTCTGACAGTAGTACACACCCAAATATATATTCTTGCAGCCGTGCATCTGGGGCAACTGAGAAAGGAGGCAAGACATCTACCTCCCAGTGGCAGCTCGTGCGACGTAAATGGCCTCGCGCTAGCGCGTGCAAAGGCAGCAATAAGGTATTCAGATATGCAAGAAGGTGGCCTCGGATTCCCTAACGGAGTCCTTGGCGAGTAGTTAGTGGAATCCAAATGCAGCCCATCAAATTACAGGAGCACATGGATTGGTTCCCATCGAAGTTTAAGCTCTAGCGAAAATGGCTAAAAATGCACAAAAATTCCCAAATAAACCCTCGAGTAAGAAGCAGGGCTAACGTCAGCTTACCTAACGTTGACGGGTAGTAAGGGTGGATGTGCAAGAAAAGTGCTGGCCCCAATAAATTCGCAGTGGCGAAATCGACGTACGTACTAACAAACTAATTACGATCGTCTTAAAAGGATACCTGTACTTGTAGATGCTCCATTTAACAAGGAGCGTAGCTAAAACAATTAGCTCATAACAGAAGCACAGACCCGGGGCACAACCAACTTGCACGAAATTTTAAATGGGAAAGGACGTCCGAGATCAGTTAAATGTTCTACAAATTTCAAGATATCAAAGACTTTCCAAAATTTGTGTAAGGTTGCCTAACCATCAGGCGTCAATATGTGTAGAATTGGAGCAAAATAAATTTAAATAATGAAATCCAGCTGATTACTAGGGGAGTTGCATGTGAAACCACCTATTAATTATAATGAACTATTTAAAACTAAGGTACAACTAGCCAGGTCTATACTAACGCATGCAAAATTACCAAATGAAACCACGGGCTAACACTTAGAAATAAAATTTAACTAGCAAATTTTTACTAGTACAGAAGAAGCTACAAAATATCCGTAACAAATCCTCCCTTCACAAAAGGGAGGGTAAATCACTCCAGATTTACCGGACCATACAGCTGCCAACAAAAGAAATTGCCAGAAAAATTAAATGCCTGCCAAAAGAGAATACAGAGGAACGGAACAGAGGACTTGAAAGAATAGCTAGGAAGAGAGGATGTAAGAATCCAAGCACACCATCGAAGACAAGAGACACCAACCTCTTCCGTCGCTGCTAGATGATGTGAGCTGCGCTGGTGGAAGGGAAGGCTAAGTCAGATTGCGGCGATGATGCACCCAAAACGCAAACACCTCGGAAAAATTCGGAGTGGGAGACAGGAAAGCGAACGACACAGGAGAAGGAAGGGAAGGGAAAACCAACCTCAGCCAGGTGTAAGTGCTTAAGCCCAGAATCGACTTACAACACTGAACGTAAACGTCCGTCCGGATCCTTAAATTGATAAATGAATCCAGACAACTTCTTATGGATTACAAAGGGTCCAATCAACTTGGGTGCCAATTTAGCTGTATAGTGGTTAACAGCATCTGATTGTGTAAAGTTTCTTCTCCAGATGGAGTTGCCTACCTGATATTCATCAGGTCGTCTTCTCAGGTTGTAGTATACCTTCGAGCGATCGTAGGCCCTAGCAAAACGAATTTTTACTTTTTCATACAATCGTTGCAGCGCTTGGGGTTTTCATTCCTTATGACAAGAAGTTCGGGACCTTCATCTTCAAGTCTTCCTTCAGGATTCCCGTCGAGTGTAATTTCTCGGCCAAAATTAAAAAAGTAAGGGCCATGACCAGTGACATCATGCTTGGAGGTTCTTATGGCACAAGTGACTTGTAAATATTTATCCCACTCACGTTGTTTGTCGGACGCGTACGCTGTAAGCATTGTTTTCAGAACACGATTGATGCGTTTGGTTGGATTGGTCTGAGGATGATACAACGCTGTAAACGCTCTTCTGCAGCCATAGTTCCTAGCCAAGGCAGTAAATTCGCCACTCTTGAACTGGACACCGTTGTCGCAGATAATTCTTTTCGGAGTGCCAAACAATAAGAATACGTTCTCTTCAACGTGACGTACGACTGAAGCGGCCGTAGCCTTATGGAGGGGAAATACAAGAGGAAGCTTCGTGAAACAATCGGCCACTACAAGTATATATTGATACCCACGAGAGGAACGAGGTAGAGGTCCTATGAGGTCCATACAGATGACCTTCCAGGGATTCGAGATGTTGTGTGTCCTACCATATGTCCAGCGGGTGGTCGTTGGTTAGGCTTCGTGCGGGAACACACCTTGAAGTTGCGGATGCAGCGCAGAACATCTGTTCGAATCTTGGGTCAGTAGTATCTCTGAGCTACGCGGCATAAAGTTTTCGAAACGCCAAGATGTCCTGAGGTAGGATCGTCATGATTGCGTCTAAACACTTCTGAACGTCTGTCTTTAGGTAGTACCATCTTCCAATCTTCATCTGCCTACATGGGCTCCTAACGTGTTTGTAAAGTTGTGAATTCGACACGCGCCAAGCAGGATAGTGTTGTGGATCGTTGCTGACTTTTAGACACATCCGAGCATACCAGCGATCTCGAACATCATCGTCCTCAGTTACCTCGTCAATAATAGGTACGGACCTGGATAGAGCATCAGGTACGACATTGTCTTTGCCCTTGCGATGTATAACGTTGCAATTATATTGTTGTAGGCGTATGGCCCAACGCGCAATACGTCCTATGGGGTCTTTAATGTTGTGCAACCATTTTAGTGCGTAGTGATCGGTCACAACGTCGAACTTAGTTCCCTCGATGTACGCACGAAGTTTCTTAATGGCGAAGAGGACCGCAAGACATTCACGCTCCGTTGTGCTGAATTTCCGCTCGTTTTTCGTGAGCGAACGGCTGACATAACAGACGATCCTTAGGTGCGCCGGGGCGCTAGCCTGCCAGCCGTTAATAGCCTATATGGCATTAGAGCAAAGTAAATATTCTATAATTGAAAATATATTTTATCACCTTTTCTACTGTTATAGTATAACAAGGTTTAAGTAGCAAGATCCGGATGTAGATTCGATACCACTTAAAACATGTAAAACAACATCCAGGAAGTATGTCAAGAGAACATGAATTATGTGTCAACACAATCGCTACTATCAATGCACCGAGCGGCTGGCAGCTGATGTTGGCGATCCTAAACAGGGCCCAAATTTATGGTAATTATGGACGAAAACATTGAAGCAGCAGAATTTAGATGAGCAGTGTCGATGCGATGCGAAGGCAAACTGCTCTGTAGCCGAGTAGGTAGCAAACTGACGGGCTTATCTACAAACAGTGCTCCCAAAATGTAATTCTAACTGAGGGTTCCTATAAGAAAATGCGGTGCAATATTAGACATTGACAACGAATGTATTCGAACTCCGAGCACTGTTTTGGCAATAAATTGGTTCTCATCGGTATAACTGCTTGCAGAACAATGAAAAGTGCAGCCGCGCCTTGTCAGACTTTGGTACTTTCCACGGGTTAGGTACACAAATAACTTGCATAAGTAGGTATTCTCAACATTAATTTTAAAAGCCTAGGGTTAGCTGAAAAGCTTAAATAAAAAAGCTTACATTAAATTTCGACCTGCAAAATAAAGTTCGAACTAGCAATTTTAGATGACATTTTTCTGTGGACATTCACAAGAAAAACAAGTCGATTTGTGGATATGATGCATGCTGTTTTTTCACTATTAAATAAATTATCGTGTTTCGTTTTTTAACATTAATGTAGTATGGCTACTAAAAAAATTAGGACAACTCTTATATTTATATTATATCCATTAGTTATGCATTTTTAGTATTTTAGTTGATTAAATGACCTTCATTGTCATGTAATTAATTCATATCTGTCATATATACATATTATATCAAATTTTAGTATCAAATCTACAATAAAAAACATTTATAAAATGAGATAAATGTGCAATTTTCCGAATAGTTTTGATATAATTCAAAATTTATTACCATCTCAGTTGCCATTTAAAACTTCAGATTTACAATGCTAAAAAACCTTGTCTTAGTTTTTTCTGGTAACAATAGTACAATTTTGTGTTGTGTTTGAATAATTTTTGTTCTGTGCATATGGCGTTTCTTTTTGGATTATTATAATTAAAAATCATTGCTATATTTGGATTAAAGCATCGGCGGAATGTAGGTCATTATTATGTTTTGCTCTAATAATAATTGTTAAAAATTAAGAACCCCCAAATACAATTATCACGAGCCGCCACTAAAGACAAAATTTTGCATGCATATTAGATGTCTACCTAGCTCATAACTAATTATACATTCGGTTAAACAATGCAGGGTCAGCACCTTAAAAAAATTCTGCCTATTTTTGCTTTAACTCGAGAGCTATGAGTTAAATAAAAGTAATATTTTGCGGAGGAAAATATATGTACTTTAAATACCCTAAAATATTTTTCCTTTGTTATTTTCAGAACCTCCACTTTCGAGGGAAGTTCTGAGTAAAACCCTTTGCAGATGTTTTTGAATAGAGGTAATATAGTGAGTTCTACTGGATATTTAGTTTAGATAATTGTCTCGGCGATTTGATAAACAGTTGGATACACTCGTATTATATATTGGAACAACATAGGTTCAAAAAATATTGATAGTACATGAGCTCTGAAATTCTGTATAGAATTTTAATGTAGATGTCAAAGCTTTTACATGCAGCAACTCATCCTGTGGAAATTAATAAATTACTATTAAAGGACGATAGATACCGGTAGAGGAAGCTCCAATTAAGTATACACTGCAGATAATCGATATTTAAAGAGCATAATGCAAGTGATATTCCTAATAAATTATAAAGCTGCAGCACTGTAGGAATAACTGTTTCCAACCGGAAAAATCAATGTCGCAAAATGCCGATGAATCGGACAACCTAGAATATATTTCTAAATTAGCACCACTCATAACCGCTGCAACTCTAGTTCGTGATGGGGAAATATCGGATTGGGAAGCACAGAAACACGTAATCGGGATCGGCGTATTTGTGTGGGACCCAAGGCAGGGCTTAAACTGTGCTTTGTGGCAGCAGCAGGATGCACTATTTTTGCGAGCATCTAGCTTTGTGTATTTAATTAATTTAGGCTTATCGCGGCAGGGGAGCGCAAAGCTCCTTAGCTTACAGAAATCGAAGCCAGGATGGGTATCAATAATTTGCGGATTAAAATTATGTACCCTTTTCAGGTTATGAAACTGGGGCGATTTTTTACGATCTGTTAATGAAAAGTAGAGTAGTGTTTTACAGCTAGATACGTTTTTTGTTTAAAAGAAAAACAAGAGCTTTATAAAAAATCTCGTACATTAAAGTATCATGCTATTTGATTGCAGATCATATAACCAAAGTGAGGCACTTTATTTTCTGCTAGTCCTTATACTGCGTGGGATATTCTGCATGTATTACATATGCGTAATGTAGGAGGAAGTTGGAGATTCCCAAAACGGATTTAGGAGGATAGATCCACTTTCGAGCTGCGTCAAACATTAGATAACAAGTACCAGCATGATATAGAGTTAGACCATTTTTTCGTAGATTTTACTCAAAATGAGTACAAAAAGTTTATTAGTTCTGCAGAACCTGAATTAAAAGTCCATTATCAACTGCTTTGGTTAATATGAGATTGGGATGAATAATGGAGGTGGGGGGGGGGGGCAGTTGTCGATATTAAAACAATGAAGCTAAAATATTATTAGCATTATTAATACCTTTATTTTTTTTCAAATGCAAAAAAAGCAATTATTGATATTTAAGGCAAAGGTCAGCCTAACCGCCTTTAGTAGAAAGGGGACCGCTGCCCCCCACTCCTTTTAATTCGATTAAGCCACGCCCCCTTAATTCGCGGTTTAATTCGCGGATTTCGCGGTTTGATCTAATTAATTTCGCGGTTTGATCTAATTAATTTCGCGGTTTGATCTAATTAATCACATATGAAGTTTGATATGTAATTTACATATGTGCTACTGATTAAATTACGCATTAGATTTTTTAATTTGCTTCTGGAATTACGCGTCGGACTTCGGCGGCCATCTTGGATTTCTGGCGGGAATATTTGAAATTTGAATTTTTTCCGATTTTTTTTCTAAGTTCCATTATTTGAATTTTAAACTTCCCGGGTGTCAGCAGCCACCTTGGTTTTCTGCGCGCGCACCTCTCGCTGTAGTCGTTTTTAATTTTGAATTTTCGCGGAAATATTTGAAATTCAAACTGGTGGACCTATCTCGCTCTTTGAAGCTGCTGTCTCTCTCTTGCATTCACTCGCGGAAATATTTAAATTTAAAAAAAGCTATTTGCGCCGGACCCGAGTGGGAATCGAACCCTCTACGTTTGCATACACATTGGGCTCACATCGATCGATGCCTCTAGACCACGGAGCGGTACGGGATTTAAAGGGTTTGAACGAAACGCCATTTCGCAGCTCTACAGTCACGCCGCTCGAATTTTAAACAACTTATTTTTTCGAATATATAAAATATAAGAACGGAATTGTGCCGTCTAGGGCCTTAGAAACTTGTTAATAATTTTAAAAAATTGACTTTGTAACTAGTTTTGCTGTAATTAATTTAATATGAGTGACGCTATCTCACTCAGTCCCATTGATTTTCTACAGCTTTCTCTTTTCCATCCCGTTTGCTACCTATGCGTAATTACAAAAGACGTTATCGCTCCAGGCAGACTTTCTATTTAGCCGGCGATTGTGTAGGGCTTTTAACCGTTGCATAGAATTGGAAAGTTTTATTTAACGTGCCTAAACAGGATTGTTTAGAAGACTGTAATTATAATTAGCATCGTAATGGAATGCACCAAGATTTAAATCAGCATGCATTGTTCGTCTGGATCGAGCAGTACGTACTCCAACGGTTTCTAGTCTTGCTTGGTTGACAGACGACAGAATGCACGGTTACCGGTCAGCGCAGCCAACGGCTTGGCGCTAAAATCCCTGTGACACAAAATCTAGTGGGATAAGCTTGCCTGGTTAATAAACCACTCTAGTTCGTATGATTTTTGTCGTGTGTATTGTTTGGTTTTAAAGGTTTGAACATTGTACCACTTAGCTGTTCTGACATTATACTTCCATATACATATTATAAATAAATTTTAAATGTTATTTTCGACTGAGTTTTAGCTTCTTATAAATTACAACAGTGCCCTCGCCCATATAAAATAAGACATACGCATTAAATAAATGTTTTTATTGTATAAGAATGGTTGTCCCCCATAAATTTGAATAAAAACAGGCAATTTCGTTGAAAAAAAAATAGCTTTTCAATATCGTTTGCAAATAAGACAAGGGATACTTGTAAAAATATAAGTCAAACCATTTTTTCTTGTAAAAAATTTACGAAAAGACGTAAGTGTTGGCGACAAATGAAAATAATTTTGAATAAAAGCACGCAAAATTACGAAAATACGTAGAAAATTTATAAAAATCGGCATCTTGTCACATTAAATTCTGCAAAAACGACAAAAAAACAATATTTTTATACAACTTTCATCGAAAATAGTAAAATTTTACGAAAATACGTCTGTGTTAACAACAAATGAAAATAAATTTGAATAGAAACACGCAAAAATTACGAAAAGACGTATGTGTTGACCCCCAAAGTAACAAAAATTTGAATAAAATCACGCAATCATACAGAATCTCACATAAATTTTCACAAAAATCGACATCATGTTACATAAATTATACAAAAACTGTCATCATATCACTTGAAATTATACAAAAAACGACATTTTCATTCAATACACGATGAAAATTGAACAAAAATCACGTAGTCATGCAGCATCTCACATAAATTTTCACAAAAATCGACATCATGTCATATAAATTATACAAAAACTGTCATCATGTCACTTGAAATTATATAAAAAACGACATTTTTACTAAACACACGACGAAAATTGAACAAAAATCACGTAGTCATGCAGCATCTCACATAAATTTTCACAAAAATCGACATCATGTCATATAAATTATACAAAAACTGTCATCATGTCACTTGAAATTATATAAAAAACGACATTTTTACTAAACACACGACGAAAATTGAACAAAAATCACACAATTACAAGCCATCTCACATAAATTTTCACAAAAATCGACATCATGTCATATAAATTATACAAAAACTGTCATCATGTCACTTGAAATTATACAAAAAACGACATTTTTACTAAACACACGACGAAAATTGAACAAAAATCACACAATTACACGCCATCTCACATAAATTTTTACAAAAATCGACATCATGTTACATAAACTATGCATAATTTTGCAAATGTTTTACACTTTTTATAAAATGCATCGCTCAAAATTAAAAGAAATAGCAATTTCATTGAAAAAATCTACTACCACAATCATTTCGATAAACAAAATTCAAAAAATCTTATACTTTTGACGGAAATATATGTATGTTGACCACAAATTAACATAATTTTTAAATAAAAACACGCAATTCGTTGAAAAAAATATTCTGACACCACCAAAACACGCAATTTCATTGAAAAATATATATATGTTGTCCACAAATTAACATAAATTTGAATAAAAACACGTAATTTTGTTGAAAAAATGTTCTGGCCCCTTCATTTCACTTAAAATTTTACAAAACTGCCATCATAACACTTGAAATTATACAAAATATATGTATGTTGATCACAAATTAACATAAACCTGAATAAAACACACAATTTCGTTGAAAAATTTGCAAATGTTTTACACTTTTTATAAAATGTGTCGCTCAAAATTAAAAGAAATCACAATTTTTAAATTATATCACGCCATTATGAAATCGTAGATTGATTTTTTTTGAAATTTTACACTTTGTAACTGTAAAATAACTTCAAATACTAATATTTTAGCTTTAGATTTTGTAATTATTGCAGATTCGTGAAAAACAAAAGCAGAGTAGAAATAAAAAACACAAACACTTTGTAATAAACAAATATATTGTTCTTATTTCGTATAATACTTGATAATATAAATATAAATGTACAGCAGAATGTCTTATTTCTAAAAATTCGCTAGCAATTTACAAAACTGTAGTTTGAGGTGCACGACATTTCAAATTAAAAAGACTGCAAGTAATAAAATCAGAATTTCATTGTGTAATTTTAAAGTTTAAGGCGCTCCCAGTCCATAATTCCATTCGTATTTGATGTTGAGGACCTCTGCCTTATTGATGCAGCAAACTTTTCGAAATTACATTGTGCACGTTTCAAGTCGTTGATTTTAACTACCATCAAATCATACATAGGCAATAAATTTGACAGCGTGTCATACGTCACGTAAAGTGTAAATTTGCTGACGGGGTCCTTTGGAATAATCCTGCAAGTGTCGCTGGTCACATGTTCCACTGTATGTTCACTTAAATCACATTTAAAAGATCCTTGTTTCGCCATCACAAACATGTCCGGTAGAGCCTCCAGAAAAACAATAAACGCATCCGCCGTGAATGAAACACCTAATCCGTCGGTATTCAGAATTCTTGCCACAGGTGAAAAGTTTTTATAAGAATCCAGGCCTAAATGAACAACTTTGCTAGAACTAATGTTTATAGGCATACAAAAATCACACAATAACCGTTTCTCATGGAAGATATGTTTGTTCTCGGTCGGGGTGTCCGTTGTTACGTCACAGCTATGCATACCTGTTTGATCAGGCGACGGGCCCCGGGTCTCTTCGTCAACAACCTCTATCTGTGGTGGGAGTAGTGTTGTCCGATGTTGGGTTTTATTTGAAAATTGCGTTTTATTACTTGGCTTTGTCCTTTTCTTACATGATTCTGCAATTGTATTGTTTAGAGGCATACAAAAATTACACAATGTCCGCTTCTTCTCACGACGGAGCTGGTTGTCCTCGGGTGGGGTGTCCGTTATTACGTCACAGTGCTGCATGGGCTCCTGCACGACCAAACTCAAATCTTCGCTATGTCCGGTTAGCTGTGACGATGGTCCCAGGGTTTCATCGTCACCAACTATTATCTGCGGTGATGCTAGCGCTTCCCGATGTTGGCTTTTATTTGAAAACTGCATCTTCTTACTTAGTTTTGTCTTTTTCTTACTTGATTCTACAATTGATGTCCTGCTGTAAGGTACGGCTGCATCCTGACAGTTATTAATTCGTCTGGGAGCCATCTTCAGATGCACCAGGTAACAGAGCACAATCACTTAAAACGAGTAGTGCGGTATCGGCTTGGACATCTGGTTTTACAAATTTTAAAATAAAAGAGGTGGGACCATTGCGTGCGCCGCATAGCAGACAGGTTGACTCTTGTAAAATTTCAGTGATGACGAATCACGACAAATATTAATAAAACGTCAACTGATGGTCAAGTCCTTCAATAAATATATATCAAACCGGTTTCGAAAATTGCTGGATTCGATTCCCGTACCTGTCATATTTTTTATATATTTATTATGAAAGTCTTGATTTTAAGCTAGTTTATTCACGACGGCTCTACCAGAACAAACGACTGAGCTCCTTTTCGACTAAAATGGACAAAGAGCGGAAGATGTTGATTGTATCGCCGGAATTTGTCCAACGTCTTAAGTCTGGCGATGATGCGGAGAAAAATATATTATCACAGCTTGATGACGAAATGCAAAAAGTTTTAAAGTCCAAATTAACTGATCACGATAAATGGATCCAGTACAATCAAGTGTTACAACGATTCCTTCATTTCACAAACCAGGCGCGGCAGCCAATCAAAATACCTATTGAAACAACCAGTGACAGCCTATCAAATTCCGTTATTTTATCTACACTTCCCAAAACTTTTAAGAAAAAAGCTGAAGTTTTCCTACGCATTTTGAGTACCTCAAGCGATGTGAGCTGGGATCACAAGGGTACCGTTACTATAAAGGGTGAAATTTTACCTGCGTCTAACATAGTCGATTTAATTCACGACACTCTGCGGCCTCTAAAAACTATTAATCCACCCGGACGCCTACAGTTTGCTGATTACATCAAAGACCTTAACGTTCCTAATGTGCTGCTAGCTAAACCTAAACAGCAAAAGAAGCCAACCCCGACTGGTACTATAGGAAAAACCGGAATGGAAACTGATAACTGCGAGTCTGATTTAGAATATAAATTAAAAACACCAGCTACTCATCCAAGTCCACATCAAAAAGGTTCAGTCAGAAGAACATCGATAAGGAAACGCCTCCAAAAAAGGGCCGTTAGAAAAACGCCTCTAAGGCAGAGGTCCTCAACATCAAATACGAATGGAATTATGGACTGGGAGCGCCTTAAACTTTAAAATTACACAATGAAATTCTGATTTTATTACTTGCAGTCTTTTTAATTTGAAATGTCGTGCACCTCAAACTACAGTTTTGTAAATTGCTAGCGAATTTTTAGAAATAAGACATTCTGCTGTACATTTATATTTATATTATCAAGTATTATACGAAATAAGAACAATATATTTGTTTATTACAAAGTGTTTGTGTTTTTTATTTCTACTCTGCTTTTGTTTTTCACGAATCTGCAATAATTACAAAATCTAAAGCTAAAATATTAGTATTTGAAGTTATTTTACAGTTACAAAGTGTAAAATTTCAAAAAAAATCAATCTACGATTTCATAATGGCGTGATATAATTTAAAAATTGTGATTTCTTTTAATTTTGAGCGACACATTTTATAAAAAGTGTAAAACATTTGCAAATTTTTCAACGAAATTGTGTGTTTTATTCAGGTTTATGTTAATTTGTGATCAACATACATATATTTTGTATAATTTCAAGTGTTATGATGGCAGTTTTGTAAAATTTTAAGTGAAATGAAGGGGCCAGAACATTTTTTCAACAAAATTACGTGTTTTTATTCAAATTTATGTTAATTTGTGGACAACATATATATATTTTTCAATGAAATTGCGTGTTTTGGTGGTGTCAGAATATTTTTTTCAACGAATTGCGTGTTTTTATTTAAAAATTATGTTAATTTGTGGTCAACATACATATATTTCCGTCAAAAGTATAAGATTTTTTGAATTTTGTTTATCGAAATGATTGTGGTAGTAGATTTTTTCAATGAAATTGCTATTTCTTTTAATTTTGAGCGATGCATTTTATAAAAAGTGTAAAACATTTGCAAAATTATGCATAGTTTATGTAACATGATGTCGATTTTTGTAAAAATTTATGTGAGATGGCGTGTAATTGTGTGATTTTTGTTCAATTTTCGTCGTGTGTTTAGTAAAAATGTCGTTTTTTGTATAATTTCAAGTGACATGATGACAGTTTTTGTATAATTTATATGACATGATGTCGATTTTTGTGAAAATTTATGTGAGATGGCTTGTAATTGTGTGATTTTTGTTCAATTTTCGTCGTGTGTTTAGTAAAAATGTCGTTTTTTATATAATTTCAAGTGACATGATGACAGTTTTTGTATAATTTATATGACATGATGTCGATTTTTGTGAAAATTTATGTGAGATGCTGCATGACTACGTGATTTTTGTTCAATTTTCGTCGTGTGTTTAGTAAAAATGTCGTTTTTTATATAATTTCAAGTGACATGATGACAGTTTTTGTATAATTTATATGACATGATGTCGATTTTTGTGAAAATTTATGTGAGATGCTGCATGACTACGTGATTTTTGTTCAATTTTCATCGTGTATTGAATGAAAATGTCGTTTTTTGTATAATTTCAAGTGATATGATGACAGTTTTTGTATAATTTATGTAACATGATGTCGATTTTTGTGAAAATTTATGTGAGATTCTGTATGATTGCGTGATTTTATTCAAATTTTTGTTACTTTGGGGGTCAACACATACGTCTTTTCGTAATTTTTGCGTGTTTCTATTCAAATTTATTTTCATTTGTTGTTAACACAGACGTATTTTCGTAAAATTTTACTATTTTCGATGAAAGTTGTATAAAAATATTGTTTTTTTGTCGTTTTTGCAGAATTTAATGTGACAAGATGCCGATTTTTATAAATTTTCTACGTATTTTCGTAATTTTGCGTGCTTTTATTCAAAATTATTTTCATTTGTCGCCAACACTTACGTCTTTTCGTAAATTTTTTACAAGAAAAAATGGTTTGACTTATATTTTTACAAGTATCCCTTGTCTTATTTGCAAACGATATTGAAAAGCTATTTTTTTTTCAACGAAATTGCCTGTTTTTATTCAAATTTATGGGGGACAACCATTCTTATACAATAAAAACATTTATTTAATGCGTATGTCTTATTTTATATGGGCGAGGGCACTGTTGTAATTTATAAGAAGCTAAAACTCAGTCGAAAATAACATTTAAAATTTATTTATAATATGTATATGGAAGTATAATGTCAGAACAGCTAAGTGGTACAATGTTCAAACCTTTAAAACCAAACAATACACACGACAAAAATCATACGAACTAGAGTGGTTTATTAACCAGGCAAGCTTATCCCACTAGATTTTGTGTCACAGGGATTTTAGCGCCAAGCCGTTGGCTGCGCTGACCGGTAACCGTGCATTCTGTCGTCTGTCAACCAAGCAAGACTAGAAACCGTTGGAGTACGTACTGCTCGATCCAGACGAACAATGCATGCTGATTTAAATCTTGGTGCATTCCATTACGATGCTAATTATAATTACAGTCTTCTAAACAATCCTGTTTAGGCACGTTAAATAAAACTTTCCAATTCTATGCAACGGTTAAAAGCCCTACACAATCGCCGGCTAAATAGAAAGTCTGCCTGGAGCGATAACGTCTTTTGTAATTACGCATAGGTAGCAAACGGGATGGAAAAGAGAAAGCTGTAGAAAATCAATGGGACTGAGTGAGATAGCGTCACTCATATTAAATTAATTACAGCAAAACTAGTTACAAAGTCAATTTTTTAAAATTATTAACAAGTTTCTAAGGCCCTAGACGGCACAATTCCGTTCTTATATTTTATATATTCGAAAAAATAATTTGTTTCAACTCGAACGGTGTGACGGCACAGCTGCGAAATGACGTCTTGTTCAAATCCTATATGTTCAACAGACCTCGATAGCGCAACGGTAAGGTGCTAAGACTGTTAACCAGAAAACTAGGGTTCGATTCCCACTCGGGTCCGCCGCAAATAGATTTTTTAAATTTAAATATTTCCACGAGTGAATGCAAGAGAGAGACAGCAGCTTCGAAGAGCGAAATAGATCCACCAGTTTGAATTTCAAATATTTCCGCGAAAATTAAAAACAACCGCCGTGAGAAGTGCGCGCGCACCAAGATGGCCGACGCCCCGGGAGATTTAAATTCAAATAATGGAACTTAGAAAAAAAATCGGAAAAAATTCAAATTTCAAATATTCCCGCCAGAAATCCAAGATGGCCGCCGAAGTCCGACGCGTAATTCCAGAAGCAAATTAAAAAATCTAATGCGTAATTTAATCAGTAGCACATATGTAAATTACATATCAAACTTCATATGTGATTAATTAGATCAAACCGCGAAATTAATTAGATCAAACCGCGAAATTAATTAGATCAAACCGCGAAATCCGCGAATTAAACCGCGAATTAAGGGGGCGTGGCTTAATCGAATTAAAAGGAGTGGGGGGCAGCGGTCCCCTTTCTACTGCCTTTTCAGCGCCCGCTGCTCTGTCACTTAAAACCTTTCCGCGCAGTATTTATGACAAAAACAAAATATTATTATAAGTGAATTAATTGAATGACTATAATAAAAAACATAAGAAAAACGAAAAAAGAACCAGTTCATTCGACAGTTAAGTAAAAAAAGTGAATTCCCTCTTGTAATTGCATACAGGACATTACGCATTCAGGCGAATAAATTAATACATAGGTAGCTGGCTGAGGTTTAATGTTCAAACATGTTAAGGACAAATAGCAGCTATTTACAGTAGAAATCCATCCTGAGGTAAAAGAACAGGTCAAAATTCTAAAGTAGAAATATATTTCAGCACCTAGTGCCTTCTTCAGTTTACATAGTATAAAACGGTTAAAAAAACACGTTAAAATCTGTAAGAGAAAAAATAGGTTAGTGAACAATCATAATTTTCTCAAGTATCTTTTTTTTACCTTACAAATTTATAAAAAGACGGTTGTTACGTCGAAAAATATCATTTTCCTCCCTATAAATCTCGTTAATTAAGAAAAACCAAAAGGGTTTCTGCTTATATGGGATGAGTATCTGTAATTTAAATGTATTAAGAACATTTGATAGAATTAAGTACGTTTTGTAATTCACCTGGTGTTATATATTAAAAGCCAAAAAGGAAAATTCCAAGAGTTGAAAAACGAGGACCATTTATTAGGCACCATGTTGACAAGTTTTAAAGATAAACTCAGATACATAGCAATTAAAAGCAAAATTTTGTTAGCACGATTGTTGTTTGCAAGATACTTTTATGAAAGCAGTTCAATATCAAGATGTAATTTAGTTCTCCCTGACTTACGGTAGTTTATTTGCTAAAATAGATATGTATGTATCAAGTTACGAGACTTGGATATTTTCAAAAAACCTATTTTTCTGTAAAGTAAAGTTCCTTTTATGTGGCAAATATGACAAAAAGTTATTAAGAAAAGTTGTTTAAGATCAACATGTAGGTCCTTAAACCAAATTTCAAAATTCTCGGCCAATTTTGATTTCTTATATTTTTTTTATGTTTTATTTCCCAAATCAAAGAATTTTATTTCTAACAAAGACTGCCATGGAAAAAAAACTTAAGAATCAAGCACTACTTTATTAAACTTAAACTGTTTCTTAAACACAATGTTAACATTAGACGAAAAAGTTTACTTGATCCATTAATACCAAATCCAAGCAAATCGAAGTTGTTGACGTCATTTTGTAAAATAATCAAAGAATTTTATTTCTAACAAAGACTGCCATGGAAAAAAAACTTAAGAATCAAGCACTACTTTATTAAACTTAAACTGTTTCTTAAACACAATGTTAACATTAGACGAAAAAGTTTACTTGATCCATTAATACCAAATCCAAGCAAATCGAAGTTGTTGACGTCATTTTGTAAAATAATCAAAGAATTTTATTTCTAACAAAGACTGCCATGGAAAAAAAACTTAAGAATCAAGCACTACTTTATTAAACTTAAACTGTTTCTTAAACACAATGTTAACATTAGACGAAAAAGTTTACTTGATCCATTAATACCAAATCAAAGCAAATCGAAGTTGTTGACGTCATTTTGTAAAATAATCAAAGAATTTTATTTCTAACAAAGACTGCCATGGAAAAAAAACTTAAGAATCAAGCACTACTTTATTAAACTTAAACTGTTTCTTAAACACAATGTTAACATTAGACGAAAAAGTTTACTTGATCCATTAATACCAAATCCAAGCAAATCGAAGTTGTTGACGTCATTTTGTAAAATAATCAAAGATTTTTATTTCTAACAAAGACTGCCATGGAAAAAAAACTTAAGAATCAAGCACTACTTTATTAAACTTAAACTGTTTCTTAAACACAATGTTAACATTAGACGAAAAAGTTTCCTTGATCCATTAATACCAAATCCAAGCAAATCGAAGTTGTTGACGTCATTTTGACGTCATTTTGTAAAATAATCAAAGAATTTTATTTCTAACAAAGACTGCCATGGAAAAAAACTTAAGAATCAAGCACTACTTTATTAAACTTAAACTGTTTCTTAAACACAATGTTAACATTAGACGAAAAAGTTTACTTGATCTATTAATACCAAATCCAAGCAAATCGAAGTTGTTGACGTCATTTTGTAAAAAAATTAGAGCTTGTTTATAGTATCTCAAATTAAAATGAATATTGATAATACTGAACTTAAATTAGTTTGAGGAAAAAAACGAGGGCTTAATTATTATCCCTGAAGAGTTACGATTTTCATAATATATTATTAATACAGTGTGTTCGAAAAGAAATTACATAAGGGTTGGCCATGGAAAAGTAATGTCAACAACAAGCTTTAGAATTTCCAGTGACGATTTCAGTTTATAATTTTTAGGTTAGGTTTACCGCTAGTATGTAATAAGTAGTAAAATTCCTTAAATAGGGTAACGCTGAGACACAGCTATTCTTAGCGCAAGCGCCTGTATCTAACTACCTAACTTGCAGTTGTGTTCATGGAGGTGAAGTTGCATTGTAAATAAGCCAATTTCAAGAAGTGGGTTCCTTTACTTTAATTTAGACCATAACAGTAATAGCTAAATTACTAAACTGTTAAACAAACATAACAAGTAGGCAATCATTAAAATTGGAAATTATTTTTTTTTATTTCACAGATACAAAAAAATCAAAACTAACCATGCTGTTTAAAATGGTCCCCGTTTCCTTGAAGATACAAATTAACTCGTCTTTTCTTACTATCAAAAGCATTTATTAGCACTGGAGGAATTATCTGGGCACAATGTTCAATAATTCTGTGTTGCAGTTCTTCGATATTATTGATAAGGGTCTTATATACATTATTTTTCAGATAAGGGAATATAAAGTAATCTAAAATAGTCAAGTCTGGTGATCTAGGCGGAAATTCTGAATTTGAATGTAAACTAATTATTCAATCGTGAAAAAATTCGCGAAGGTAATTAATGGTCTCTTCAGCGGTGTGGGCAGTCCTACCATTTTGTTGGAAGTAACCTTGCTGGAGCTCATACTCATGAAGCTAATTCATATACTTATTCATTTATAATATTTCCGTATCTATGAGCAGTAACAGTTTCGTGGAAAAATATGGGTCCGTTAATACATCTTCGAGACACATAAATCCAAATACCAACTTTTAACGGATGAAGGGGAGTTGAACGAAAAGTATGAGGATTTTCAGCACTCCATAACCGTCATATTTTGTGAATTTATATACCCGAAACGGTGAACCAAGCCTCGTCAGAAAAAAAACCGTTGAATTTAATGAAAAATTTGTCATTATTAATTAAATTTTGTTGGAACCACTGGCAATACAAAATTCGCCTATTGTGATCTGCTGACAACAACTCATGTAAAGCAAGTATTTTGTACGGGAATAGCTTTAAGTATTTTTGAGAATAGTATGGCAAGTTCCTAACGATACACCGTCTCCTGCGAAAGTCTACGTAGTGATTGTTGTTGCTCATTGATACGTTGACGACATCATTAACTGTATTTTGAGTACCAATCCTTGGCCTACCAGCTCTACCTCTATGAGTAATGCTAGCTGTATCTCAGAATAAACCAACACATCTTTAAGTGCGCTGTAAAAATCTCCAAAATTCTGCTAAACATAGCGCCGCGCTGTAATTCCATTCACCGTTCACTCAAACACCATTCCGAAAATATGATTTTAATCGTGTTTTTTTTGTGTTTTACTGTAAAAAGCAATATAACCGTAGGATCGTTTGGCAGCAGTTCTGATACACTTGCAACCGGTAAGCAAAATAATGCAAAATTGCTTCTTAATATCCTAAGAGATGTTGTATATGAAACGTTTACTTGCTGCCCTAAGTGGCGAACAGATACGTGTGGTTGTTCTTGCACAATTTTTCTCGCATTATTAATTACTTTTTCTGTGCATATTTTGGCCGACCACTGCCTTGCTTCCGGTTTACACACCGGTTTCTCGGAAGTTAGGGACCATTCATGATAAAGCATCACTGAATGCCTTATATTGTGTAGCTGCCTCGGGAAACTCCTTATTAAATTCCTTGAAGGTGTCTTCCATAGAATAAATACAATTTTCATAGACTTTTCTTCCATTCCGAAAGTAACTTTTCAACAAAACACTCATTGTGCAAATGCCATCTTATACTCCTTTTTGCTTGATACAAGTAAACTTAATGCAATGTAAACTTTTACCTGTCACAGTGGACAAATGTTTTTATAAACAAAATGCCATCTGACATTCACCTACAGACTTAAGTTAAGACTACATTTTCTATATTTCTTTCTAAGACCTACCCCAAATGAGATTTTTTTTAACACACGATGTAATCTATTGTTATTGACACATTTTAGTAGCCTTCTATTTCAAATAATAATTATTAGTAATTAATAACATAACCAACAAAACATATATTTATTTCAGAATGTCCAGTAAATTTAATCATTTAACTTCAGATTTGTTATAAAATAGTGTAGGAATTGAAAATAACTGATAGTATGACGTTTTTTAGAATAGCTTTATCTTTGTTCAAAAACAAATAAAATCAGAGCAGGCTTGGCATTTCATGTAATAAAAACATAAACTGTAACAAGACAATTGGGGTGGCTTCTTCAAGAGGTTTGGTGGTGTTCTGCCAAGCTGCCCAAAAAAGTTATTTCTATGCGCTATTAAATACCCAAGTTAACGAAAAGCAGTGTTTAATGAGAGTTTGTGTCCTGGATTATTTGTGGAAGTTTTCCCTTGCCTTGAGCTTCTGCACAGGTTAATACGAGGCGTCGATTTGGTCCAGTGGAAGCCATGGTATTTGGATGTTATTCTACGGAGGTCTAACCAGTTTTATAAGCTTGCATGCAAGTGTATAAGCAATCAGCGTACGTGTGGAGTAGTAGGGTCTACAGTTAAGGCCCCTAACTTCAGTGAAAGCGATCTGAAGGTCTGCAGATTTGGGCCCAGCTAACTGCAGGCCGGCAAGAACGGCTTGTCCAGAGCATCGTGAGAGGTCCAGCTCGGGGTAGGTAGCCCTAGTTTTATCGCAGAAGCCATAAAAAGGTCAGATTTGCCACCTAAAGGTATTAGTTTGTGATTGTGCATCGATTCGAGTCTCTATAGAGCGGTCACCTCCGGTAGTGACGTGGGTAGTGGTATTTTGTTTTTATGACGTGAAATACTTACGTTTGATTATTATCGCATAGCAACAGCGTTAATTGCGTGGACATCAAGAATTTCATTAAAATCAGGAGCATGTTTATGTACTTTCTAGGCTAGGAAACCATCTTGAATTTTTATATGTCCCATGAGTTAGAAATACCACACTTGTTATTTCCATCAGTTAAATATCGCCATACAGAGTGCTTACAATTAAATGGACTTTAACTATTCAATAATAGCAAATTAGTAGTGTTAATTCGGATGCAGGGACCTAACCCTGAGATAGAATCAATTTAATTGTAAATAAGAAGTTTAATCAAATACACATTACGAAAGTAGTGGATATAATTAGAGCCGATTATAATTCATTATACCGAGCAACCCTAATAGAGAGAGCTATTTCATTATAAAAAGTATCAGAATATGCGAGGAAAAAACTATTTAAAATAACAGACAAAACGTAATATATCAAACAAAAAAGTAAGGGCCCTAAGATCGAGTCTTGAGGTACTTCTGCTGTGACATCTACAAATTCTTAGAGAAATCGAATAAAAAACTAGAATAGTTGCCATTCCGCGATCAAATAAACTGGCGCGAATTCGCGTATTAGTTGATGATGATGACGTTGTATTCAGAAACAGCAACGAAAATCAGGTCAAGAATTACTCAATTAAAATAAAATGATAACTACATCTTGAATATAGTCTACAAAGTCTAGACATACATCAAAAATAAAATGTATTAATTTTTATTGCGTTGATAGCGGGAAAGTATTTTCCCAAAATATTCGTATATCTCCATAAACTCAAAAACAATTAAATACAATGAAATTATTATACTAGTAGGAATGCTGAGCAGAAACATGTACAATCAGTGAAAAGGAACATCCTGGGAGAGAAAAACCTTGAGATAATGTAAGACAGTGAATGGAGAGCAAGATATAACTGCGAATTTAAAAACAAATGCTAGCAATAACGTCGATTTGTAAAAAAAGAATATCAGAATGAGTTGGTTAGAACATTTAGGCAAGATAAATGATACAAAATGATATAAGTAAGTAGTAAAACAATTCAAAGATTAGAAAAAGATTTCTAAGGAAGATCGCGAGCACTGACAAGAGAAAATAGAAAATGTTTTGAGAGCTGAAACGGTACTTGGACCAGCTAACCCTGAGTTCGGAGATCGGCAACAATAACTAATACCTTTCCAATATATAGCCAATTTGTACGATTCGGTATCATGAAATAGATTTAAATTCGAATACGTTTATGTAGGTGCTAAGTCGGGTGTATCCTTTGAAATGCGCAAAGCGTTTACTTGATTGGTGGCGCTGGCAATATTTCGAAAGTGGTGTGTTTTGTCGCTAAAAAACGAGCTTGGCGGTTCGAGGGAAGCGGAAACCAGGCATTAGTCGTGCGAGTGTTAAACGGGCCAGATTATTCCTTCCAGCTAAAATAAAGCCAGCGCAAAAAAAGGTACTTGGTGCTGGGTGCTGCAAGAAAGCTGTAATATCAAGAGCTTGGGGCTTTCAAAAAGCCTCGCGGTTATTAGCAAGCCGTGAAAACTGAAAATAAAAATACCAGTCTACAGCATCTTCATACTGAAACTGTAAACCTTCCAGAGGGTAGTGCTCGACTTCAAACTTCGTGAGAAGTTGCCACAGCGGGAAAAGCCGTATATGGCTTACCTGTACGCAATTAATAAAGGTTCGTAATTTCTCGTTAGAATTCTAACAGTTAGAATTGCACAATGCGGGGTATTTTTGGACGCGGCTTTCAGATAGAGGTGTTTTTAAATTGACGTATAAGACAAATTGACTTATTTCCGTTTGTTATTGTTTACATATAAATGTATGTTGCTTATAGCGGTATATGCTAGTTACTTTAACTGCTAAACAGTATATCAACCACAATCACAATTGCCGGAAGCACACTCGTATGTGATGCAGCCACAACCTGTATTTTACAATAAAGCTTTACTACTAATTCCATCGCAAACGCCTTTTGGATATACACAGTCACAGAAATTCTTAGAGCCGGCGAGTGCTGTTATTAATCCTACATCGGTACCTGTTAGCCGAGTTCCAAACCTAACACTGCATAACACTAAAATTCTAGGCACTCGTTATTATACCACAATGAAAACGTAATAAATACTGAGTACCACTGACCTTCATACTACACAATGTCCAATTTAAACCAATACTTCAACTATGTAATCGAGACTATAGTTAGAAGGTGTAATTATCATTATCAAACCATGCATGGTAACAAAGTTAAATTACAAGTCAACACCGTGGATAGCTATAAAACGATAGAAATTATACTTGACGAAAATACGAGTAAAAAAGGCATACATTTAGCTTAAAGGAAGAATGAAGTTATGGAGTGGTAATTAAACACCTTCATTACCCAGCTTACGTAGATGAACTAAATACAGCATGGATTGAAAAAGGTTATACGCCTAGAAATACCAACGTTTGCAAAAATAGAGAAACAAAAGAACTTAAAAATGTATTTTTGTGAATTTTGAACTACATGCTAACAATAACGATATATTCAACATCCAGTACCATTTAAATGTTAAAGTAATAGAACCGCCGCATATAAAGAAATCGCTATGCAATGCAAACGATGCCAACGTTATACACATATGCGCAACTTCTACACGCGGACTTTTAGGTGTGTGTTAACTGCTTCTGATCAATGCAAAGTGTTGATCCTCACACTACTTGATTATAGTAAGGATTTCGATACAATTAATCACCAAATTTTGCTTTCTATTCTTCACTACATTGGTTTGTCTACTTCTGCTGTCTCGCTATTGAAAAGTTACCTAACAGGGCGTATGCAATGTGTGAAAACTTTTGGCAATGCATCCGACTTCTTACCAGTTGTAAAAGGAGTTCCTCAAGGATCTATTTTAGGACTCTTAATGTTTATAATATATACATAAAATTTTTGGAAATCTATTAAAACCTGCAAAATAAAAATGTTTGCGGGCGATTCTCAACTGCTATATTCGTTTAGTCCTGATAATTATAAAGAAAGTGTAAGTGATATTAACAACGACCTCAATGCAATAAGCCTGGTATCACGACAGCACTCTCTAATTATTAATCCTCAAAATTAGGTTGTACTTTTGTTTGGGAAAAAAGATGTTGTTTCATTTTTATCTGATAAAATTAGCGTGACGATTGATGATATTCCTATTCCCATTAAGCAAGAAGCTAAGAACTTAGGTCTCATCATGGACAATACGTTCAGATATGAAAATCAGGTCAATAACTCTATTAAAAAAAGCGTTCAAGCTCTATTATTAATCTATCCTCACAGACACGATTTATCGACAGAAACTAAATCCTTGCTTTGCAACTCACTGGTTTTATCTAATTTTTCCTACTGCAGCGAAATTTATGGTTGATCCATTACCCAAGATGTTGCTAATAAAATACAAAGAGTTCAAAATTCGTGTTTACGCTTAATATACGAAATAAAAAATACGACCATATTTCTCACAAATTAACAGATTTGCGTCATTTACAATTTGCTACTCTTTGTCACAAAATTATTACAACAAAGCTGCCGGCTTACTTATATAATAAAATAACGTATAGGACTGATGTCCATGCCATAAATTTAAGATTCAAAGGTATAATATCTCCACCTTCACATAAAACGGCCTTATTTGAGCGTTCTTTTCAATACCAAATTTATAAAACCTACAATAATCTCCCTCCTGCGTTTAAGCTACTTAATTTAATTATACTTAAAGCTAATATGAGTGACCATCTTTATAAATTGCACATAAGATAAAAATTGTAAATAAAAAATAATTAACATTTTGTGGACTACTAACATAGCATAATCACAGAATCTTTTATTTTAGTTTTTTAATTGTTTTTTTGTTCAAACGTTCCTTTTAACTTTAGATGTATATTAGCATTTTTTATGAATTATATATTCTCGATTACTCCAGGGTTTAATGGAAGATCAAAGGTGGTCATCTACCTATTTGAATTAAATCCTTGCCATATCTCAATTGTATGATACTTCAGTTATTTGTTTTGTATATACCTAGTTCTGTAACTATTGAGAAATAAATGCACTATTATTATTATTATTATATTACTGCTGAGTAGAAAATTTTATATAATTTTAAATTTTATTTTATACATAATTACCATTTCACTGTGTCTGTACCGAACTATTTAGAATAACGTGTTATTATTTGGTATATTGTATTAGAGTACTGGCCGTTTTTGTAAAAAATATATTTTTCGAGTGTTTGTATAGATTTTATATTAGTTACAAAGAAAATACTTGGATGTGCATAACTTATTATATATATATTCCTTAACGAGTGTACGTGTGTATTTTGGGTCTCCTGAATTAAATAGTTTTATACCGTTATTCCTGCTAACCAAATACAATTAATTATAAAATTTGGTTCAAGTTGAGTAAGGGGTCGCCCGGTGATGATTCAATCTTGCTTTCATCGTGGTTTATAGAAGTGATTACGTGAAGTTTGTGGTTGTGAGTTAGTGGAGTGTTCTCATAGAGTTCACTATTGCTTAAAACAAAGCAGAGCCAACAACCTTCAGCATATCTTACTGCAACAGCTGGTAACTATCTGCATATTTATATCAACGGAAAACATTTACAGCTGAAAGCATCCACTTTTATAACCATAAATCATGCCAGCAACTACCTGCGCCTACTGCAATAAAACTGATAATCATCCCGCTTTGCAGTGCGATGATTGTAAAAAAGATGTACATCACTCTTGCATTCAAATTGATGCTGACGATGCAAGACGTATTACCCGCCAGCGAACCAAAGGAATTAAATTTTTCTGTAATAAATGCAATAAAGCTGCTGATCAGTTTAGTCAGCTTAAAGTATTAATTCAAGGACTTGCCGATCGCATGGATAAACTTGAAAGCCGCCAATGTCTTCAGCCTGATTTGAGCCCTGAGATATTTGAGTCAGTAGTAAAAGAGGTTCGTGATCGTATGAGACGTGAAAATAATATTATTATTTACAACATCCCTGAAAATCCTGAAACTGATGCTGCTACAGATGTCGAAACTGTTGTTGATGTAATAAAAACCATAGCTCCCTCTGTCAAAGTAACACCCACAAACATAATGCGCTTGGGAGCTATTACAGATAATGCATCAAAGATCCGTCCAATTAGAGTAACTCTTAAGAATACCGCTGAAGCTATTATGGTACTTCGTAACAAAAATAAGTTAAAAACTGGCGCTAATTTTCAAAACGTCAATATAAGCAGAGACGAAACTCTTTACCAACGACAACTGTTCAATAAAGCTAGGGCTGTATTAAAAGAGCGAACGGATAATGGCGAACAAAATCTCCAAATAAAATATGTTCAGGGTATCCCAACTATCACTCAAAAAAACTAGATTCATCCAACAGCAGCAGCATTCAGTGTTATTATCAGAATATACGTAGTTTAAAAAATAAGGTGCATCAGATCTGTGCTTCAATAAGTGACGCTGAATATGATGTGATTACTTTCTCTGAAACATGGTTAACAAACGATACAGTTAGTTCTGAATATTTTTCTCCGCTTGTTTATACTGTCTACAGATGCGATCGTGATTTTCAGCAAATGAATAAAACACGCGGAGGCGGAGTTCTAATAGCGCTGAAAAATAGTATTAAGGCCGAACTGTTAGATTTATCAGCTCTGTTAAAAACACTAGTCACCTTTGACATAGTTGGATGTAAGTGCATTTTAAATGCATCTCTCTTTTATGTGTTTGTAATTTATATACCGCGCACTCCATCTGCTTCAAGTTTGGAAACTTTGTTAGATTACTTTACGCAATTTCATTTATCTACTAAGAATCTTTTGATCATTGGAGACTTCAACATTCCTAATTTTTGCAAAGAAGATGTAGATTACGACTTAACTAGGATATTAAATAATTTTGCTCAATTATTAAATTTAACTCAATTTAATTATATTCGAAATACTAATAACAGATTATTAGATCTTGTTTTTTCCAATATAAACTGCACTTTAAATCGTGATTATGAACCCCTTGCTAGTGAAGACCCTTATCACCCTGCGTTAAGAATTGATTGTAATTTAAGAGTACTCCATGAACCAAATGTTTGTGTTAATGCATTTAATAGGTCCTACAATTTTCGTAAGGCTGACTGTCTTGCTATTTATGAAACATTATTAGAGACAAATTGGTCTGCTTTGGATGATTGTAGGAATGTTAATGAAGCATGTGATAATTTTTATGACATTCTTTATGCTGTGTTCGATATGCACGTACCACTCTACGGTAGGCATTCTGTATATCCTAAGTGGTATTCACGTGAAATTATACGTATTCTAAAACTGAAAAATAAGCATCATAGCAAATATAAATCCTCGCGTTCACTAATGCACTTTTATGAATTTAGGCGATTACGTTCGTTAGCCAAAATTAAAATAAAAGAGGCCTATACTAAATATCTGACGGATGTTGAAAATTCAATCAATACCGACTCTAAAAACTTCTGGTCATATATCCAAAGCAAAAGGTGCAATAGTAGAATACCAGGACTCTTACGTAATGGTGATATCACCTATGATACTCCACAGGAGATAGTAAATGGTTTTGCAAATTATTTTTATTCAGTTTATCTGCCTCCTGATGGTGTAGCTATTACTCCTGATGAACAAAAATATTTAGATAATAACATGCCATTTATCAAAATTAATTGCGTATCTGAAGATGACATTATGGCGGCTATACGAAGGTTGAAAAACAAGTCAACTGCTGGACTTGACCAAGTGCCGAGTTTTCTTATTAAAGATTGTGCTGCAGTGCTAGTTCACCCTCTCTTAGCCATAATTAATCTAGGAATAAAAACCTCGACCTTTCCACAAAGATGGAAAATGGCTCGAGTCAATCCCATTTTCAAAAGTGGTGACATTTCTGATATTTCTAACTATCGCCCAATAGCTATTTTGTCCAATTTTGCAAAAGTCTTTGAATTGGTTCTATTTCAACATATTTACTCAAATGTTAAAAACTACATATCTCCGTATCAGCATGGATTTGTAGAAAAACGTTCTACAATTATAAATTTGAGCTGTTTCACCCAGTTTGTTGCTGAAGCCTTAGATAAACAGGGTCAGGTGGACGTTGTTTACACTGACTTCTCAAAGGCTTTTGACAGAATTGGACATAGTATCTTACTGTCTAAACTTCGAGGATTTGGCTTTAGCAAGTCTTATATCGATCTTTTTAAAACATACCTAGAAGGTAGAACTCAGTATGTTATGTATAATGGTTTTAAATCTGAGGTTTATACTGCTATTTCCGGAGTTCCTCAGCGTTCTAATTTAGGGCCCCTATTATTCATACTTTTTATTAATGATATAGGGATCAAGTTAAATTCTAACATTTTAATGTTTGCTGATGATGTCAAGATCTTTCAACGAGTTGATCACAAGCAGGACTGTGTTAAGTTGCAGTTGGATGTTGACTTGCTTCTCAACTGGTGTACCGTAAATAAACTAGCGCTAAATATAGAGAAATGTAAAGTTGTGACATATACACGTAAATTTACTCCGCTCATCTTTGATTATAAAATCACACATCAGTTAGAAATACCACACTTGTTAATTTCCATCAGTTAAATATCGCCATACAGAGTGCTTACAATTAAATGGACTTGAACTATTTAATAATAGCAAATTAGTAGTGTTAATTCGGATGCAGGGATCTAACCCTGAGATAGAATCATTTAATTGTAAATAAGAAGTTTAATCAAATACACATTACGAAAGTAGTGGATATAATTAGAGCCGATTTATAATTCATTATACCGAGCAACCTTAATAGAGAGAGCTATGTAATTATAAAAAGTATCAGAATATGCGAGGAAAGAACTATTTAAAATAACAGACAAAAAGTAATATATCAAACAAAAAAGTAAGGGCCCTAAGATCGAGTCTTGAGGTACTTCTGCTGTGACATCTACAAATTCTTAGAGAAATCGAATAAAAAACTAGAATAGTTGCCATTCCGCGATCAAATAAACTGGCGCGAATTTGCGTATTAGTTGATGATGATGACGTTGTATTCAGAAACAGCAACGAAAATCAGGTCAAGAATTACTCAATTAAAATAAAATGATAACTACATCTTGAATATAGTCTACAAAGTCTAGACATACTGTTAGCTATATTTATCTATATTTTCCTTTACCTACCTTTAGGTCATCGCTATATCTCTTAGTCAACAATCGATCACTATAAGAGTATATTTGAGGCCCGTCTCTAGCATCAGTGAAGACGTCGCGGATTCTAGTTTATGATGTTGATAATTGGCGCCAACAAGTTAAACTCGAATATACTGATATAAGCCAAGAAACTTGTAACTTCACTTTCTATCAACTAATAACAATACGATTATTGAACTCCCTATCAAAATGAAAGAAAGCAATACTTGTAGCTAGTTTTATTACTACTAGAACATTATTACCATCGATCAGACAATTAGCATCTTTAATATTACAACCTAACGCATGGTACCCCAAATAGCTTAACTTAAACCGCTCGTAAGTTTAATGGTTACACAGTTTTTATATGCAAAAATATCATCAGATTCTAGCTAAAACACTTATCTTTGTGCCGATATACTCGCAGACATTTAATACGTCCCGTTACTCATATCACATGTCAGCTTGACAGGCCCTAACCTCGTCTGTCATTCGCTACACATCGACCCCCAAGACTGCGGTGATTCTCCGTAGATAATCTTTCCAAGATTTTCCGCCTAATAGTTGTTGCTATAAATCGAATTTCCAGGTAACAAAAAGCAAATGCCACATTAAACTACATACCCTGTTCACAGGCAATAAACTTCGCAATCGTTGAATTCGTGTTTCCCAAATCGCTTCACAGCTTGAATATAAATATTCATTGGAAAAATGACATCCGCTTAATGATCTCCCTTACAGGAACGGCTGGCCAGTAACCCAATTCTTTACTATCACCAAACCATATTAAATGGCGAGATTGTCATTTACACCCCACGAAAACTCTTGTCTTTTTTAAAAGCTGATATACAAATTTTCTCTCAAACAAACAAACATTGTTTTTATATCTCCTCTAGCAACGAACAAAGCCAATCTGATATTAATTTTTATCGCGTCACTCTCACTAGATTCCTCATTCAACACTAGTATTAATATACGAAATACGAAATGATATAAGTAAGTAGTAGGACAATTCAAAGATTAGAAAAAGATTTCTAAGGAAGATCGCGAGCACTGACAAGTGAAAATAGAAAATGTTTTGAGAGCTGAAACGGTACTTGGACCAGCTAACCCTGAGTTCGGAGATCGGCAACAATAACTAATACCTTTCCAATATATAGCCAATTTGTACGATTCGGTATCATGTAATAGATTTAAATTCGAATACGTTGATGTAGGTGGTAAGTCGGGTGTATCCTTTGAAATGCGCAAAGCGTTTACTTGATTGGTGGCGCTGGCAATATTTCGAAAGTGGTGTGTTTTGTCGCTAAAAAAACGAGCTTGGCGGTTCGTGGGAAGCGGAAACCAGGCATTAGTCGTGCGAGTGTTAAACGGGCCAGATTATTCCTTCCAGCTAAAATAAATCCAGCGCAAAAAATAGGTACTTGGTGCTGGGTGTTGCAAGAAAGCTGCAATATCAAGAGCTTGGGGCTTTCAAAAAGCCTCGCGGTTATTAGCAAGCCGTGAAAACTGAAAATAAAAGTACCAGTCTACAGCATCTTCATACTGAAACTGTAAACCTTCCAGAGGGTAGTGCTCAACTTCAAACTTCGTGAGAAGTTGCCAAAGCGGGAAAAGCCTTATATGGCTTACCTGTACGCAATTAATAAAGGTTCGTAATTTCTCGTTAGAATTCTAACAGTTAGAATTGAACAATGCGGGGTATTTTTGGACGCGGTTGCAAGGTTTCTGGCGACCGGTGACGTAAATAATCTATTTATCACTTTAACATCATATTACATCTTCAATCCCAGTGCAAGAATGCGAGCCAGGGTCGGCTTTCAGATAGAGGTGTTTTTAAATTGACGTATAAGACAAATTGACTTATTTCCGTTTGTTATTGTTTACTTATAAATGTATGTTGCTAGTTACTTTAACTGCTAAACAGTATATCAACCACAATCACAATTGCCGGAAGCACACTCGTATGTGATGCAGCCACAACCTGTATTTTACAATAAAGCTTTACTACTAATTCCATCGCAAACGCCTTTTGGATATACGCAGTCACAGAAATTCTTAGAGCCGGCGAGTGCTGTTATTAATCCTACATCGGTACCTGTTAGCCGAGTTCCAAACCTAACACTTCATAACACTAAAATTCCGGGCACTCGTTATTATACCACAATGAAAACGTAATAAATACTGAGTACCACTGCCCTTCATACTACACAATGTCCAATTTAAACCAATACTTCAACTATGTAATCGAGACTATAGTTAGAAAGTGTAATTATCACTTTCAAACCATGCATGGTAACAAAGTTAAATTACAAGTCAACACCGTGGATAGCTATAAAACGATAGAAATTATACTTGACGAAAATACGAGTAAAAAAGGCATACATTTAGCTTAAAGGAAGAATGAAGTTATGGAGTGGTAATTAAACACCTTCATTACCCAGCTTACGTAGATGAACTAAATACAGCATGGATTGAAAAAGGTTATACGCCTAGAAATACCAACGTTTGCAAAAATAGAGAAACAAAAGAACTTAAAAATGTATTTTTGTGGATTTTGAACTACATGCTAACAATAACGATATATTCAACATCCAGTACCATTTAAATGTTAAAGTAATAGAACCGCCGCATATAAAGAAATCGCTATGCAATGCAAACGATGCCAACGTTATATACATATGCGCAACTTCTGCACGCGGACTTTTAGGTGTGTCTTAACTGCTTCTGATCAATGCAAAGTGTCGATCCTCACACTACTTGATTATAGTAAGGATTTCGATACAATTAATCACCAAATTTTGCTTTCTATTCCTCATTACATTGGTTTGTCTACTTTTGCTGTCTCGCTATTGAAAAGTTACCTAACAGGGCGTATGCAATGTGTGAAAACTTTTGGCAATGCATCCGACTTCTTACCAGTTGTGAAAGGAGTTCCTCAAGGATCTATTTTAGGACCCTTAATGTTTATAATATATACATAAAATTTTTGGAAATCTATTAAAACCTGCAAAATAAAAATGTTTGCGAGCGATTCTCAACTGCTATATTCGTTTAGTCCTGATAATTATAAAGAAAGTGTAAGTGATATTAACAACGACCTCAATGCAATAAGCCTGGTATCACGACACCACTCTCTAATTATTAATCCTCAAAATTAGGTTGTACTTTTGTTTGGGAAAAAAGATGTTGTTTCATTTTTATCTGATAAAATTAGCGTGACGATTGATGATATTCCTATTCCCATTAAGCAAGAAGCTAAGAACTTAGGTCTCATCATTGACAATACGTTCAGATATGAAAATCATGTCAATAACTCTATTAAAAAAAGCGTTTAAGCTCTATTATTAATCTATCCTCACAGACACGATTTATCGACAGAAACTAAATCCTTGCTTTGCAACTCACTGGTTTTATCTAATTTTTCCTACTGCAGCGAAATTTATGGTTGATCGATTACCCAGGAAGTTGCTAATAAAATACAAAGAGTTCAAAATTCGTGTTTACGCTTAATATACGGAATAAAAAATACGACCATATTTCTCACAAATTAACAGATTTGCGTCATTTACAATTTACTACTCTTTGTCAACAAAGCTGCCGGCTTACTTATATAATAAAATAACGTATAGGACTGATGTCCATGCCATAAATTTAAGATTCAAAGGTATAATATCTCCACCTTCACATAAAACGGCCTTATTTGAGCGTTCTTTTCAATACCAAATTTATAAAACCTACAATAATCTCCCTCCTGCGTTTAAGCTACTTAATTTAATTATACTTAAAGCTAATATGAGTGACCATCTTTATAAATTGCACATAAGATAAAAATTGTAAATAAAAAATAATTAACATTTTGTGGACTACTAACATAGCATAATCACAGAATCTTTTATTTTAGTTTTTTAATTATTTTTTTTTGTTCAAACGTTTCTTTTTACTTTAGATGTATATTAGCATTTTTTATGAATTATATATTCTCGATTACTCCAGGGTTTAATGGAAGATCAAAGGTGGTCATCTACCTATTTGAATTAAATCCTTGCCATATCTCAATTGTATGATACTTCAGTTATTTGTTTTGTATATACCTAGTTCTGTAACTATTGAGAAATAAATGCATTATTATTATTATTATATTACTGCTGAGTAGAAAATTTTATATAATTTTAAATTTTATTTTATACATAATTACCATTTCACTGTGTCTGTACCGAACTATTTAGAATAACGTGTTATTATTTGGTATATTGTATTAGAGTACTGACCGTTTTTGTAAATAATATATTTTTCGAGTGTTTGTATAGATTTTATATTAGTTACAAAGAAAATACTTGGATGTGCATAACTTATTACTCATCTACTTACAAAGACTACATTTAAACGAATAACTACCATTCGTAAGATACGTAAATTGCCGTTAAGCTCTCAGAAAATAATTTTATTAGGTATTTCTTCAGATTTTGAAACGACTGGTTTTGCAGTACGGGTAATATTTTCATAGATTGTAAATTGGTGGCAGTTGCCAATAGCAACAGCTAATTAAGTTAGTTCAAGTTAATGCAAGGTAAAGATTATTTGTAAGATAAGGTAAGGTTACATTGCAGTTGTAACTTTTACACATAGCTTTACAATCAAAACGTCTTTCGTTCTACTTTACCTATAACGATCGTATTGGACAGTCAGAAAATATTTATTCTTCCTTATCAAAGCAGGTCGCCGTCGTTTCGTGGCGAGCCCATTAGTCAAGATTACATTGAGATATGACAATGTCATTTGGGTACATTTTGCTATTGTACAGCGCGAGTAACGAGAACAAAATCTGCTTCTTGTTGTGCTTGCTGCGACAAAACAAGGCTGAAGGATACGCGAAGTGAGCGGAACTTCCTAAGCCTAGGATTGGTATGTATAATGGTCGTTATATAACCACAACGTTGGCTCGGTTAGATGTACACAACCCGGTACAGACGCAAGGCTCTGCTTTACTAATTATTATCTTAGCCGTGCTGTATGTTGACATTCTAAAATCTATGAATTTCTTCGTATGTCCGTATGCCTTTTATGTTACTGATTTAACCATAATAAACGTTTGTAATATTTTAAGTTCATAACTAATTATTACGAAATGCGTTTTGAGTGCAATATCTTATAAATTTCATTTAAAAAAGTTTCAAAATTTAAAAAAATCTAAATACCTTTGTTGCGTTCCAAACATCGAAACATCCTAAACCTTTACTGCATCGATTTTTACCTTTCACTTTTTAAAGCAAAACTGTTAACATGCAAATTTGTTATCGTAATTTTTTTGCTTCACTTCAGCAATTAATCAGTTGGAAATTAATTTTCTTTCATTTTGTAATATGCTTTTCTTTCATAGTTGCACTTGGCGAGATTTAGCACACTTTGCTGGTCGCGTTTTTAACTAATTTCAGTCTAATTTTTTTTTGGCATTGGATGAACATCCATTTGCCACACGCGTATATTATAATTGATATAACTTATCTCATAAAATTAATAAAATCTTTTATTTATTTTATGTTATATTTTAATGTTGTTTTCATTAATAAATTTAACTAATAAATCGTAAATTTTTTTGTCAAAAGTTGCCAGAAGTGTTGCTATACTAACAGGAAGGTCGGTATTTAAGTTTCTTAGGTTATTAATAGAGTCCGTCAAATGCCATTTTGCCATGTTTCTTACTGTAGGTTCCTTTAGGACCAGATTTCGTATTTAGGCGATTCACGTAGTAAGGGGTGGAATGAACCACATTTGTTGGTGCCATAAATGCTATAAAATGCCCTTTTTCGTGATAAATGCTATATTTTAAATAAATTCCATATTTTAATGCTATATTTCAATCAAAATCAATATTATGTGGCTAATTCACAACAAAAGGACTTACAAATTTCAAAATAGACATGCAGAAGTTTTGGTAAGTGCCAGGTACTAAGGTCAATGGCCCGGGGCGGGGGTGACCGCTCGTCGCGCGCCTCAACGCTCAGGTAAGTATCCCGTTATGTCCACTCGTCAACAACAATCCCGCGCTCTCACCCTTCCCTTCAATGCACCTCGGATACCTACGTTCCACTTATTTACCTTGTGCCCGTCGTTGTGGGATTTTTAATATTACTGGTGAATTTTTTTCTAAAATTTCAACTTTTTAAATAAATACTTACCACTTTTTATGCTTTATTTTGAAATAAGTGCTATTTTATATGTCATATTTTGAAAAAATAAATGCCATTTTGCTATGCAATATTTTGAAAAAATACGAGAATATTTTGACGGACTCTAGTTATTAAGAAGGTAATTGGTACTATTTGTATGTAGTTTGCAATTAAAAAACATATGATTTATATCTGTCTCTTCGCCGTCCTGACTACATAATGGAGAATCTAGTAGGCCTATTTTGTGTAAATGAGCTGGAAAGTAACCATGATTTATTTTTATTCTGGTTATTATACTAGAGTATTTTTATTTGCATTAAAATAAAATATGTGTGGGACTTTCTTCGGGAGTTCACGATGAATTAGGTAGTACGGATTATTTGATTTTAGGCAATTTTCTTTCCAACTAACCATCCACTCTTTGTACATATCTGTTTTATAATTATTACATAGATCTTGAGGAAGAGGGACTTGAGTATAAGTGATTGAACTTCGAGCCTGCTTAGCTGCTGGATCTACTTGTTCATTACCCTGTATTCCTGAGTGACCTGTGGCCCAAATAAGGACAACCCGACAACCCTTTCTTGATAGTAGATATAAAGAATGTTTTATTTACATATTATCCAACTATTAATATATTTTAAATCTTGATTATCGATACTTTGTAGTACAGATTTTGAATCAGATATTACCGTCACTTCGCAAACATCGTTATCCGCGCTCCAGCATAGAGTTTTCTCTATTGCTACTGCTTCAGCTGTGTAAGTGCTGCACATTTTCGGCAATCGGTATTTTAAAGTTATGGTTTTCTCTGGTATGAAAACAGCGCTGCCTACTCCTTCTTTACTTTTACTGCCGTCGGTATATATCACTGTTTTTATTTTCAATGTGTTTAAAATTGAATATACATTTTGGTTATAGGAAGGTAGTTCTGTGTAATCACTAATCAGGGAATATGACTGTAGGCTTAAAAAGTGTAAATTCATAAGAATAGGCATATCAGGGCAATACCTCTTGTGATATTATGTCATTTTTAAGTTTTTCTGTATGCAAGAAAGCAGTTGTCAATGGTGGAGAATTAGGTGTAGTGGGGGTTCGTTAGCCTCCGCCAGGATTACATTAGTTGGAGATGATTTAAATGCATCAATGCATATTCTCACAGCTTTATACTGAATCCTATCTATTTTTTTAGGTTTGTATTTGAAGATGACCCGTAAAATATGCTACCATAATCGATTATGGACCTTACAAATGACCTGTAGAAAAGTAGAGCTATACTTGGTGCAGACCCCCATGCCCTTCCACAAACACTTCTCAAAATATTGAGACCTTTTTCACAACGATTTGTTGTATATTCTATATGTTGTGCCCAGAACAGTTTTGGGTCAAGTATCATTCCCAGATATTTGTATCTGTTTACTATGGGAATCAAGTCTCCTTGTATATCAACGTGCATGTCTAGTTTAATTCTGTGCCTTGTAAAGCACACAATAGCTGATTTTTCTGGAGACATCGTTAATCCCATTTCAAATAACCAGCTCTTAACTTTTCGTAGTATTTTATGTAGGTCATCTAAACACTGTCCATAACTTTTATGGTTGACATATATACAAATATAATCTGCATATTGAACTAGTTAAAATGATCATCAGATATTTCATGTAATCCTGACGTGTAGATATTAAAGAGAATAGGGCTCAGTATAGAACCTTGTGGGAGACCGTTATATACTAATCTTGGCCCATACAACACGTTATAATGATTCCTTATATAGATTTCTCTACCTCTAAAGATTTCTATAACATTAGAAGCTGCTTTCTGGCATATTCAGACCCTTATCATTTTATTAAGTAAAATTTCCAAGTCCACTGAGTCATATGCCCAAGCAAGTATTCATTTCGTGAAAATGTCATTTGAATATCGGTAACTATTTCAGCTAGTGCGTCGGTTGTACCTAATCCCCTTCTAAAACCAAACTGCGTTTTAGGTAACATGCGTTTTGACTCTAGATCAAATACTATGCGTAATTTTATCATTCAAGACATCAGAGAGATTGGTCGGTATGAAGCAGCAAGTGCTGAATTTTTGCCTGTTTTATGAATAAGTATAATTACCACTTTTTTAAGCTCATGAATGACCTCTTGGTTAATCCACCAAGCATTGAAGATATCTAATAGTAATTCTTTTACCGATTGTGGAAGATTGTGTAACATTTTATAGGTAAAGCCATCTAGGCCTGGAGCAGTATTTTTGATTTCTTTAGTGACACTTGCAACTCTTCTATACTGAAACGTTTAGATAGCGATTCCCCTTGTGCGGTAAGTCCATCGAGATCTATGGGTATTTTACGAGCAACAGTGGGTGGTGCGTAGGCGAACAATATTGCAAAAATTGTTTCGTCTGCCATTTGAACTTTTCCAGTTACAACATTTTTATTACTAATTGCTCTAACTGTTTTCCAAATTTTGGATATTGATGTACTCTTATTCAATGAGTTAACGTATTGTCGCCAGTTGTCGCGCTGTTTTTGTCTGCACAACCGTTTAGCTGCCGCTGTCGTATTTTTATAGTTAATATAATTATCCCAATTAGCATTTGAGATATATAGTTGCAACGCTCTCTTGCGACGCTTCACAATTGCGGTACACTCATCGTCCCACCAACAAGGTTTTATTTTTCGAGTGGGAAGGGAAGGTTTTTTAATACCCATAAACTCATTTGAAACTTCGGTTAAGGTATCAACTACAGTCTGAAATTTTTCTGTATTTGATTTTGTGTTTATATCGGTATTTTTTAGAGAAATCTCTATACTATTCCTAATCAAGTCCCAGTCTACTCTAGAGTTATTCCATTTTGAAGCTGGAAGTATTTTGTTTGATATTGTTCTCAATTCTGATGTAATTAGTATTATATGGGAAAGTGATCGGATCCCATAGTATCCGATAACACTTTCCATCTCATTTTATCAGCGAGGGTAGGTGAGACTATCGTGAGATCTACCGCTGAAGGGTTTTGCCCTGGCAACGTAATGCGAGTGGGACTACCATCGTTGATAGCAATCAGATCATAGTCATCCATGGCCTCTACTAATATGTTTCCTTGAGTACTGTTATCACTACAACCCCATAATACGTGGTACACGTGCGGGGCAGGTCAAATGAGTTGTCGATTTAAAGCTTAAAGCGAGCACATTCTAATTTGTGCGGATATTGTACTTATAAGATATGTGTGAAGAATTAAATGATAATTTAAGAAATTTGTAAATTTTAATAACAGTTTAAGTGAAGAATTTAGAAGAGGGCGTCTATTCATTTAGGTCAATCAAATGTGGTTAATGAAAATTTTTTTGGCATTGCTAGGCAATGGCATTCGTTTTTGCTTAGTATATAAATAGGAGTACAATTTAATATTAAGGAGAGTTGCTAAAGAGCATCTGAGAGTGGCTATGATTGCTGCAGATTGTTCACTCAAGATGAATAATCGCCAGTTATTTTGTTACTAATTGAATATTTCATTTGATAAAATTAAATTAAAAGTATATTATCCTAGAAGTTATTTACCTGTGCTGTTATTGAGTGAAGTAGCGGCGACCATAACAAAAAATCAAGTTTGAAATGTTCCGGCGACAACCTAAAAATAAATAAACTTTAACTAACTCGAATAAGTAAATAATTGTGCCGTGAGTATTACCATTTTTCGTGGAAGCAGAGCCAAACAGCTGATGTGCAGGTTGAAGTTGCAAAAAAGCAGGACGTGCGAACGAGCAACAGATAGCAGGTAGTCATTTTGGTGTCCAATGAGCTGAGGTTTGCCCGGCGGTATTTTAAGATGGTGAATTTAGAGTTCATTTCGTTCAATTAAATTTCAACTTAATTACACAAGCCACAATACATTTTCTATTGTCCAACCCTGGGAGAAACGTTGGGCTCTTAGTTATGTTTGTTGGTGCAAGGATTGACGTGTTCAAATATTATGTGCTTGTAAAAGTGCAAGTTAAGTGAGTTTCGTGCATAAAAATATACTTGTGTGTTTAAGTGGGGTAACCGAATGATAAAAATCATACGTTAAGGTAAAATAAATGTTATTTCCTTACATTCCTTTTTCACATCAGTATGTTATCATTATTGTATATTTAAGTGTAATTTTGTGTTTGCAGATTTTATTTGTCGACTTTTTTCTGTTTTATTTTAAAGTTTGGAAGTATACAGTAATGCAACTATAATTTCTACCTTAATGTGACATATTCAACAATCTAAAAACATTCCTATTTTTGTTATTAATGTCGAAATGTAAAAGAGGCTAAAGATAATGAATGAATGAATGATTATGTAATCATACCACACTGTTGTATTACCGCTGCGGTGTACGCATTTCTAGAACTACTTAAAATACCAATAAACATCAATACATACCTATGTACTTATGTATGTTGTAAATCATGGTACGCTTAAGTTATTGGAGTGTGAAATTTAATTTTATTGTATCGTGAAATCAAGGTTTTGAAAATGTCGATATCTCCAGATATCGAAAGTATATTCAAAGTTGAACTTCCACCTTTGGCATGGAAAAAGGACATTGATAGACTTTTTCTTGAGAATTTTATGTCGAGAAAGAATGAAAATCCCCTTGGTTAATCCAAAATTGTGGCGAAAATGTATTAAGGTGTATTATTAACGGAGCCGCACGGAACGACAGTGATAACCTGAACATTTAAAATCAATTAGACAACTTAACACCTGAAGAGCTTAGAAATAAAAAGTCATCATCGCAGTTAGATTGATATAAGAAATGTGCATATAAAGCTAACATGGATCGAAGTGAAAAGGTATATGATCAACGACTATGTGAGCCAAAGCCGTCACAAAGAACAGGAACTAAGCTACTCTATAAGATTAAAAATATCAATTGATAAAAATAACTACTTCTTTTGCAATGAAGAGGGAAGCAAACGAAATCACTTACAAATGATAGTAACTGATTCAGCAGGCATTAGATTAATAAAAGTAGCGGAACGGTCAGGTCAAGATGCATTAAAGATTCTTTTGAGTGATTATACAGATCCTGGAGACCCTGACGCAAGGTGCATCGGACATCGCATATCACAAGGTATGTGGGAACACACGCGTAGTGAATGTCTTGCGACCCAAGCTTACACTAAATAAAGTGATTCAGTCAAATTCACCGTATTATCAAGGAACACTTGCGAAATTTGTATCCTCAATAAGTGATTTTCTTTTCGCATGCAAAAAATCAATGTGAAAACAATGGAGGAAATCGAGAACATTTCCAGGAAAATTGTAGCCCAACATGGTTTAGAAGAAGGACAGCTAAAAAGTATAAAAGAAATAAAAAGTTTCATAGAGAAGACCTTCAATGTATTAACATTATATGCAGTAATTCCAAAAACCTCAACGAACCACAACGAGTTTCACTCAAAGTAACAGCAGATGGTGTATTGCTTTATGAATTTGAGGCTGTTGAGACTCTTTTTTAAGCAGCACGGGATTTGTGGGTGCAAAATCTGGAAATTCACTGGAAGGTTTGAATATGTGAATGTGGCAGACGTTGTTCCAGAGGAATTAGTTTCTTTTGCAAGTGGTTTTGTCAAGGATAGATAGTTAATAAAAAGTACTTCAGGCAAGCAAGATGCTATTATAACGAAAAGAGCTCATAAATTATTGCAGATGTTTATATTAGAACTGTTTTCACCACATCAAGCTTCCAACACAAGCGCTACCACCATTCGGCATGCTTGCGAATTACCCTTGCAAGTAGCAGTCGGACTTACAAGCGCAACAACCCGCAGTAAATTTATAATTCAATTCTTACACAGCATTGGAGCTTTCATAGATTATGTAAAAGTCCGTCGGTTAGAGGCACAGATAGCAATCGAGATGGTAAAACAAATGGATAAGAGTGGAGGATTTTGCGTTCACTCCTAGTGAGTTAGAGAGAGATTGGTATATTATCCTACGGAAAATATTAATTTTCTCGAAGATACTCCGTATAGCAAAGCAACTTTACGGTACAGTTATGTCAGTCTATCAGGAGAAGGGGAAATCAGATGTCCTAGGCCGAATTGAAATTGCAGAACCATTATCACTTCGTTCACTGCAGAGTGTTCCTCGGTCCCTGGCTGAGATCATTTCGTGCCATATTTCTACAAGATGTAGACCCCAAAATTTAGTAATACATCAGGTAACTGATTCTATAGAGAGGAAAAGGTGCTGCAGTCTGTAACAGGAATGAAAACCTGTTTTGGATGATGGCGCAAGACTTTGAGCTTCCTTGAGTGATTATTAAGAAACTTTATATGACAAGTACCGCATCCCACAGAAGAAATTGATACATGTGACTGTGAGGCACATTCAGAAACACTAACTACAGTACCAACTTGGTCAGATTTTAATTCCACTATAACTAAGCAAAATAAAGAAAATAGTGTTTGTGGACTAGTATACAAACACAGCTCACATTTATGAAAAACTTGGAACAAGTAACATCTAGTGTTACACTCGAAGCAAAAACAGTTGTAACTTTGGATATTGGCATGCACAAGCCTGTTTTGAAAGTAGCTATGGCTAAAAAAGATATAGTACGAATTTGGATTTTTAGACCGGCTGAGTTACATATAACACTAACAATATTCGAGCTATGTTAAATGTTGTACAACACCTTTAAAAAAGAGCCGATTCAATCAGACAGTTGTGGCATGTGAGCGCCAATAAAAAAGAAAAGCTTAATCTATGTAAAAGCGTATGCGAAGTTGTCAAGAGAAAAGTATCGGATACCATATTACAGTTGAAGGCAGATCATTAATTGTTCACACGTTTACTGATTGTTTCAAAAGGTCGAACTGACATTGATATACTAGAATGCGTAAGTAAGTACGAATATTCCGCAGTACCTCACATCTTCAAATAAAAGCAAAAACATTCATACTCTAACATGCCCAAGTATCTTCATCTGTTATCTCTGTCAGAACAAGTAATACCATATTCAGCCGTTGTTTTTGATGGAATGGCAAAATTGTAAGCCCTACACAAACCTACACACAAGACTCTGAAACAGTGCATTGTATGGTTTTGCAATGCATTTAGGAACGAAGTGCCATCAGGTAAAACCTTTTATGAGTGATTTGTAGTATTTCGCTATTTCTTTCTGAAGAGCGACCAGCACATGGAGCTACTGATAAAAACATTGCTTCGTATGCTAACATCTGGCGGTACAATGCTCAACTTGCCCCGGATTCGGGTTACAGAGTTGGAGCTCGCCTTTTGTGCTTGCGCAGCAACCATTGTATGCGGCGTGTGTCTTCGTGATGTGTTGACCTTGTTACTCTATCTCCCAGGTCTGTGGTTCTGAGTAGAGCACAGTTAATTTGGTACCCGAGTGTAAATGGTTTCACCGAGCCAGATTCCAATCGCCAAGGTTGCGGATCCAGATTCCAATCACCAAGATTGCAAAAAAATTCCAATCCCCGCGGGATTCGAACCGAGAACTTGCTTAATGCAAGTCTAGCGCTTTCCTAACTGCGTTACGCGGCTCCTTCTTTAGTGAAATGCAATGGATCAAAATAAAATATAAAAAGCTATTCAGGAGTACAACCCCGACTTCCAAACAAGAACACGCAAAAAACACCTTTAAAGACTACTGGCTGACTAAACCAATCTCTACAGCCAGTGAATATAATAATCTCAAGGACTCCGAGGCAGAACAGGAGCAGAAGGGTTATATACATGAGAATAACCTGGTTCCAGTCCAACCTAATAGCATTAACTTCCACAGATACTTATATTTTATACCTATCAACCAGGGGTGTAGTCGAGGGGAAACGCGGGGGAACGGCGTTCCCCCACTGGTTCTTTGTTAAGTTAAAAAAAATAAAGATTAAATTTAGTAGAAAGTTAATCCATCCATAATTATAGCCTCTTTTACCTTTCGGTGTCGAGGACTATTCATACCTCGCGAGAAGTGCAACGGAGGTAATGCGTCGCATGCGACTTACATTACGCTCCCCCGCGTGCAAACATACCACACACACAACACCTTACATCTAACTTAACTAATGAGTTCAAATCCACTGCCGCTCCGAGAAAATTCTCGGCTACGGCCAGATTTGAACCCATGTCCACCTGGTTTCTAAGCAGACAACAAGCCCACTCAACCACCGAGGTGGCCTTAGAAAGTTAATTTAATACAATAATTACTAACTAGGACAAGATTATCAATTCCCCATGTATCGGCTCTTGTGTTCATCAAAGTTAATGGTCCCAACATCCGGAAATGGAATCCAGAGCATTATGTGAGGACATGGTTACGCAAGCACCGATCAGCTGATGACCCAAGGACAAAACGCGCCAAGGCTGCTCAAAAAATAGACCCTGACGAAGACAGTTTCGCTGAGTTTTTTAAACCAGTGTTAGCATTGAAGAGAGAGTATCAACAATTCATAAACAATTGTATTTTTGTATTTTTTTTTATTTTTATGTACAACAGTATTTGAAATATGCATATTGTAACTTAAAAACTTGTTTGAGCATTTCTTAAATGTAAAAAATGTGTCATTGTGCCAGAGCGCACCATTTTTCATATTTAAACTATAGTCAAAAATAAATAAATTACACTTTTGCTCTAGACCTGCTTAGTTTAATTTGTTCATTTCTATTTCAGTATTTCTTTATGGCATTTACAGAGTGGTTAAAAAAGAGCTACATCTAGTTGGCTGTGAATTTCCCATAATGCAATCTAAAATTTTACTTGATATTGGCAAGACTGTATGTCTACGTCAAATTCGAGGTTACCAGGTTAGGTTTTGCGTCAGTTTTCACACAAAATGACAGAAAACATAACCTGCTAACCTCTAATTTGACATAGACGTACAGTCTTGACAATTGCACCAGAAAACATCAAAACGCATATTTTTGCACCTATACTTTTAAAAAATTTCCGGAGGAGGACCCCCGGACCCCCTTTTCCTGGGGGATATTTCATACCCCCCAGACCCCCTGAAAGTCTAGCGTTCCCCCACTGGCAAATTTGCCACTACACCACTGCTATCAACTTGAACTAAACCTTACTTTTCACGTAGTCGTTCGTAGTACTCACTCTTTAACTGACCCAAGTTTACTAGAAGAAAAAAGTTGAAAACTGCAATAGCTTCCATAGAAGCGCAAAAACATCGAGCTAGTATCAAAGTGAAACAACTAAGACATGTATTGAGATGGTTTTAAGCCTACAACTTGGCTCTGTTTGCAGCACAAAATATTTAACCAAGTCAATAAAGCACAGAGTTAAGATATTTTATGAAATTGCAATTTAAAACCATAATAAAAGTATTAAATGCATTGCTAATGAGATGCGAGAAGTAGTAATTAAACGGATAAAGCACGCATGAGCAAAAGTAATATAATTAAATAAAATAGGTTGGTGCATATTTAACGCCAGGCCAAACAAAATTAATTAACACAAAAGGTTTGTTATGTGCAGACGAAATGAGCGTAATTATAAATAAAAGTACATGTCAGTGAATGGCAAGCAATATGAAAGGTAAATGAGATTGGAATAAAGGATAATAGAAAATTGCAAAGAGCAGTCCAGAAATTAGGCAACGGAAAAGAAAGAAAGCGAGCAATGTGTGTAAATTTGAACTCAGTTTCCAGTGCATTAATAAGACAAAGTGAAAAATCAGAGCAGTGATTTTAAAACATTTGTGTGCGTAACGGAAGAAACAATGATAGTTATAAGCAAAGGACATTTTTTTAGATATAAGAAAACGTTAATTTAAGATTTATGTAATCAAACTTTACTCCATTTGTGTATTTTGCTATCAAAATTAATTTCTAATTAACAAAAATTATCGCAGTAGCATAGCAACGCGATGCGTTTTTGTAAAAATAAACAGAACAATTGAAATGATAAATTAAGACAGAGCGAAATTGTGCTCTCTTAAAATTAATATTTTTGCAAATAAAAAGTGTTTACTAGTTATAAAAAGTGTTGCATTTTATTGTACACATCACCGTGCACCAGTGGAAGTGTTCGTAGCATTTTCCGCCACGATAAAATAAAAAATTTCCCAATCTCATCTGCGACTGGAGATCGGCAGCCGACAATTGAAATTTTAGAACTTCGATTCCGGCACAATTAAGCATCGGAAGCCAGAGATCTGCACAGCATCACACCAGCGGGATCTGCAGGAGCATCCTAAGTGAAAGTTGCAGCCAAGGGAGAGTTTCCAGCAGAGAAATTCCAGCAGCGTCATCTGCGACCATCTCCGAGCATAGTTGAAATCTTTATGCGGTAGGAATTAGCTATAAATTGAGGGTCAGAGTTCGGGAAACTTATTAAAATACGAGATTGAACCTTGCTGAAGAAGCCTATCGCATATCCAAGGGTCCAGCTACGTCGCAATAATTCAAAAATTGCATAGCGTTATAAAATTTTGTGAAAAATTGGCGGATTTCCAAGCAGCAGAAACAAGTGAATAGATGGCATCCTATCTACGTCATTCCTATAACAATGAAGTAGAGGTTTTGTTGCAAAGCGATAATTGAATCAAATTACCTGACGATTCCATTTTAACTTCACGATTTTTTTTTAACATTCAAGTAATTGCTGTTGCACTGGCGAGGTTTTTGTGTTATCTAACAGATTGTAAATTTTATATACCAGAACCGCCTATATGAGCTACTCAAGGACGAATAACCTAAAACTAAAACTATTAATTTATGAATATAGTGAAATTCTGAACCCAACCTGAGATAAGCAGTTTTGTGTTTGCCGAGAGCAGCTTAAATAATATTGCAGTTCAATAACATAGTGAGAAAGAAACATTCAACCATTTTATTTTGAACATCCGCTAATACATTTCATTTTAAATAGCCTTAAATTACTGATAGGCAAAGTGAGCACAGTATAAAAATCAACTGAGAATCGTGTGGTGATTTTCCCTAATAATATAAGATTTCTAATTAAAATAACCTTTACAAATAAAGGCTTTCACAACAGTATAATGTATCAAAGTTGTTAAACTCAAAAGCAGAACCCCCATATCTTAAACGGGAAGTACCACAGTATCTCAAGTGTGAATAAGTTGGTCACACCCAAAAATATTGTTATCACAATTCGAGTTGTATAAAATGTACGGATAATTATATGACACAAGCTTGTTCTAGGAAGCAGTGAAATTAAGATATAAAGTGCGTGAATTGCGAAGGAAACCACCGTGCCATTTCTAAAAGCATTTCTGTTTACAAATATATACAAAAGAAATAATTCCCTATTACCGCAAAGTCAAGTTCAATCCTCGTAACCAGCATACATCTTAAGTACACAAATCTGTTAACCTGGAATCTCTTTTGCTTAAAAGAAAAAGGAAATAGCAGAGCAATTTAAGATGCTAATAACAACCACCAAATCCAATTCCTCGCTGTGCGCTCCAACAGTATGCAAACAATGCACTTGCTAAAATGATGAGAAATATGATGGAGAAAATGTATAAGATGATTAATCTCCTGATTGCGCTGGTCACAAAAATATCAACCTGGCACGGCAACGATTAGGTCAATCATGGTCAAGAAATCTGAACCTTCATCACAAATCATAACTTAGCTGTCATGATGATTTCAGGAGTCCACATAATTGGTAAAAGTTGTATCTAGTTATATCTAGAATCTGTAAATAAATACTTAGTAGAGTTAACAGATGATAAGGCAACACACTATTCCCTTTGGAGGGACCCCAAAAATTTAAAAGACCTAGCACGGGCAAAAAAATAATCAGTAAAAAGCAGAAGTGTTTGCAAGCCACCTAAAACAAACCTCCAGCCAAATGAAAGTCAACTTGTGCAAGAACTTCCACAACATGAAGACGAAGAAATAAACATTGAACTGGCAACTCTAAAAGAGGTTGCAGAAGAAATTAGAACCAATATTAGTTCGACAAAGGCTCCAGGATATGACCTCATAACCGAAGAAATACTTAAGAGGCTGCCTAGGAAAGCATTGGTAAAACTTACTTGCCTAATAAATGCAGCATTCCACTTGAAATATGTGCCGCACGTCTGGAAACAGGCAAAGTTAATCATGATTGCCAAATCGGGTAAACCTCCCAACGAAGCCTCCCAATAATGTCAAAACTATTTAAGAAGCTGCTCTTGAAGCGGTTAAAACCAATTATTGAAAACAAGAACCTAATCCCTGCTCATCAGTTTGGGTTTAGGAACAAACACTCGACGATCGATCAGATACACCGAATTACGAACATTATTGAAAAGGCGTATGAAGAAAAGAAAATCATCTCGGCTATATCTTTAGACGTAGCCCAGGCTTTCGATACAGCCTGGCACGAGGGACTAATGTATAAAATAAAGATCATATTGCCAAAACAATACGCTTAAATATTAAAATATTATATATCTGAACGAATGTTTCGCTTCAAGCAAGAAGAAGAGAGAGAGATATAAAGGCAGGCGTATCCCAAGGCAGCATGTTGGGAACCATTCTACATTTGCTGTACACTAGCGACATTCCACAGACTCAAAACGTCACAATTGCCACGATGATACAGCCATCTTGGTAGTAGGTAATGACAACGAAGAAGCAGCTAATAAACTTCAGGAAGCGTGAAACAGAGTAACTGATCGCACTAACATATGGAGAATAAAAATCAATGAGCGCAAATCGGCACATTGACTTCACCTATAAGCAGAATATTGAGTTCCCGACATCAATAAACAATACAAACATCCCTCATTGCGGCACAGCAAAATACCTGGGAATGAACCTAGATATCAGTCTTCGATGGAAAGAGCAAATAAAGAAGAAAAGGAAAGAAACTGATCTCAAATACAAAAAAATGTACTGGCTGATTGAGAGGAAACCACAACTGTTTATACATAATAAGTTACATACTTTTGTACAAACAAGTCTTAAAACCAATCTGGTCCTACCGGATACAGCTCTGGGGACGTGCAGCAAAGAGCAACATAGATAAAATCCAGGTCTTTCAAAATAAAGTGCTCCGAAGTATTGTTGATGCTACATGGTAGTATCGGAATGACCACTTTCATAGGGATCTCAAGATCCCAACAGTCCGAGAAGAAATAAAAAAGTTTGCAGAAAACCACCAGGAAGGACTCCAGACTCACATCAATACCAAGGTGCTACAACTACTGGATAATTCCGACTTGAATAGAAGACTCAAAAGGGTTAAACCTTCTAACATTGTGTAGTGTATAGTGATACAGTGCCAAAGTAGAGTATAGCGATTTTCTGCGCAACACACCAAGCTTGTATTTCATCGTAGGAACTAAGAGACAACATTGGGGATATCTTAGATAAGTACCTAGTTTTTAGAAACTCAGATTAAAATTGTAGGTTAGTAGACGACTAGTAACAATAAATGATATTTAAAAAAAAGAATTCTCTACTTCTACTACATAGTTCAACATAACCAACATCCCGAGGGTAGAGCTCCAGAAGAAAGAACAGTTATTATCAAGAAGAGTTATTTTTCGTTAGCCTTGTTGTTAAAATTCCCATTTAAAGAACATCGGCCTTTCATCTTTGAATAAGTATAGGCATTAAGACTTCACGGTTGCCGAAGGCCGTTGGAGTTACTGAGGTTTGAATTGAGATTTTCTGGATTAGAACCAGAGGCTCTACCACTGCTGTAACATTAAATACCTAAATGCAGGCAACAAAATATACAAGCAACGTTGATGGTAATGAACCATCAGTAAGGGCATTGTGATAGTGTCAGTAGTGTATAGTCCTCCTAATTTATCCATAAAAAGATAACAGTATGAAGCCTTCGTGGACACTCTTGGGGATCAATTTATTACCGGTCAAGATTTTAATACGAAACATCATTATTGGCTTGCAAAATTACCACAACAAATGGCAGCCTATTGTATGACGCAATGCAGAATAACAACCTACATCAACTTTCAGCAGGTCAACCAACATAATTGCCTACAAATCGATAAAAAGTCCCAGGTGTATTCTTTTTATTTGCCAGAGATATCCTAGCTAACCACCCTCCAATTTTGATCACCCTAAACCCCCAAGACTGCTTGAATTCAAAATCACCCACATTAACAATAAAAATACCGATTGGAATGCATTAGAGATCATTTTGCTAGCCCAATAAACTTCAAAATATCGGTGAAAACAGGTCAAGAGATCAATGAAGCAGCGAAACACTTAATTAAACTATACAAAACGCAGCATGGAGTGCTATCCCAGTAATGCAGAAAACATACAAGCCTAAATATTTCTCTGAATTGATCAAAATTAAGAAAGAAGAACAATTTAAATTAAGGAAATGCGAACAAACCACCCGAGCTCCTAGTGACGAAACAAAACTAAATTGAACCACAAAGCAATTGAAAGATCTAAATTAATCAAAATACAAGAGCTTAAAAATTTTCTTGGAGAACTTATCAGCTACAAAAAGGGCATTTACGAACACTCAGGCAAGATATTTAAACCATTCCCTATGACAAGATCGCTAGATGAAGAAGAACACATTCCACATTATGTAAGTGCCTCTTTGCGAATGGACCTCCCAACTAAAATCTTCAAAACATCTGAGATTAAAGCGGCAATCTCAAAAAATCTTAACCATAGAAAAGCCCGTGGTTATGATTTGCTAGAAGGTAGAATACGTAGAGAGCTACCACAACAAAGCCTAACAATTCTGAGTTTTATATTTAATATTATACTAAGAGTAGGGCATTCTTCATCACAGAGGAAGGTTATACAGATAAACTCACACAAAAGTAAGGCAAAAACTCATTTTCAGTCTCCTATCTATGTTTTCTAATGTGTTTTTGGGTAGAATAAGACAGTTATCCAAGGAAGAGATTTCTTACCAAACTATCAATGTGGGTTTCGACACCAATATATCATGATCATCTTCATGGGCAGGCGCATCAAGTAGTTAAAAAAATAATTAAAATGATATGGAAAATAAGAGATATTGTTCTGTCACCTTCATTGACATGTCGCAGACATTCGACAAAGTTTAGTGGATCTACGCGAAGATTATCGGACTATAAGCCTGATGAAGAATAGGATTGTATTAACAGGGATCTAAACACCTGGAACAATATGGCCACTTTTAAAATGGAGTATCGAGAGACAAAAGAGCACAACAGGACGTATCTATAATTATACATAGAAAGTTCAGGGTGTTCATAACCAATTGGAAAGCTATAAGTGAATAAAAGTTGACTATCTTGGAAATATGTGTCGCTCTCTAGTCGCCGAGAAGTATGAGTTCTTCGAAAAACTGAACGAGGAAATTAATAAAATCGGTAAATCAAGGGAGTTAATATTGTTGAGATATTTTAACGGTAAAATAATAAAGACAAGATAGTGGGTACATTTGGGGAAGACATTGAAGCTGATAACAGAGAAAGGCTGATCACCCTGCATGATCAGAATGACTGCGAATAGAAAAGAGATTTCACCAATATCGCCGAAAACACCAATGTACTTGGACACAACCTACCAGAAACCTAAACACAATATTTGATGGTCCTGGCTAAACTTATATGTCAATATGTACTTAACTTGAGTATCGGGAGCTGAGAAAATTGTAAAGAAGTTCTTTTTATATGCCGGTTTGTACATCCAACAGCCACACATGATTGAACCATTTTGGTTAAAAATCAACAGAAACCACTTAAAAACGAGTCAGTATTTTAATAAAACTGTGCGATCACAAAACACAAAAAATACTTAAGCGCAATAAAATCCTAAAAACACGATATTACGGCGTTATTACAAGGTGAAGACTTGTATACAAACGTATGCATTTACTCGTATTTGAGAGTTTTCTGCCCACAACTAAAATGGCCGCCGTGACGTCACATCTGCTTCATTAGGCAGGCGCAAGTCAGGCATCCAGTTCTATTAATAGATCCATGCTCTTTATGCAGGGTGAGTTTTTTTTTCATTATCACTATAGGAATCTCGGAAACCGTGAAAGATAGAAGGTTGGTTAAATGGAGAAAGAATTGCAGTTTTATGAGCTTATTCGAGATGTGCTTTTGTTTCTTTGAAAAAATCCAAGGCCTACTAGATACAAGCAAAATATTAAAATAACTTAATTTCTTAAAGTCGGTCTAGCGCCGTTATTATTGAAAATAGAAAAAAAAAATAATAAGAATAAAAGTTTTAGCTATTTTTACAGTGTTTATCTGACACTTATTAGTTTTCTTCTAGCTTTCATAGTTTTTGAGTTATAACATTAAGTTACATTTTTTTAAATAGCAATCATAGTTGGCTTAGACATTTCTAAAAAGAGCATATCTCGTTTGCTAAATGGAGAAAGAATTGCAGCTTTATGAGCTTATTCAAAGTGTGCTTTTGTTTCTTTTTAAAAATCTAAGGCCTACTAGATATAAGCAAAATATTAAAATTACTTAATCTTTTAAAGCCTGTCTAGCGCCATTATTATTGAAATTAGAAAAAATAATAAGAATACAAGTTTTAGCTATTTTTAGGGTGTTTATCTTACACTTATTAATTTCCTTCTAGCTTTCATTTCTTCGTTTCCTACGAAGAAATCCGACGAAGAACCAAAGTCGTTGATATAATAACACGTACGGCAGAACTTAAATGGCAATGGGTAGGACATGTAGCCAGGCAAGATCAAGACAGATGGACATCAAGAATAACACACTGGCGACCAAGACAAACAAAGCGCAGTGTAGGCTGTTACGCTCATTTTGACATTTTCCTACTTGTTAATTGAAATAATTAGTCAGATTTGGCAATTTACTTTTATTCTCTAAATATACAGTACTTTATCCATAGTTAGGCAACCCAAATACCTTCAGCCTCAATTTTGAATTAAAAGGAACACTTTGTTATCAGTTCTGCACATACACTCTGCACCTATAGTTTTTCTTCCTTTTTTCGAATTTGACTTTGACATTGATAACCTGGGATCGTGAACTGCTCTGGCGAATTTGCATTCCATTCTTTTCCATCGCTTCGATCGTTGAAGTTTGTGCCCTGGGGAACCTTTTGCTTCGCTGGCTTTGGTCATAGCCGTCCTCGTCGTTTTGAGGGATTTTTGGAGGCAAGGCGCCCTTTGGAACGTTCTGGAAGCCGTTGGGAGTTGCTGCCAGCGTTCGTTCGCTTTTGTTGCGGTTTTGGTGGGCTCTTCTCGATCGAATGGAGCGTTAGGCTGTTCGTCACCATTCGCAGCTAACTATTCTATGCCAAGAAAATGAGTTAACTATTCTACGCCAAGGAAATGCGTTAATTAGTTATACGCCATGGAAATGCGTTTTTAAACGCCATGGAATTGAGTTTTATTACCTGGATTGGTCCTGTTCGTCGTCGTGCATTTGGTTTTGCCTGGATCATGCGGTGCTCCACGAGCCGGCTGGCCGCTCGCCTCTGCGGCCTGGATTTGCGGTCGTTCCCTCTGCGAGCGCTGCCCAACGCACCTGGACTCTTGCATCTCTTCCAACAGCTCGGCCTCCACGTGCCGTATGCATCTGAGGTTTTGTAACGTTTTAATTTGTATCGTTCGTTTATTTGAATTGCTTTTGAACTGTTTAGTATGACCTTCCGAACTGCTATTTTAGAGTTTTTGTGCATATCGATTTTTGGTGTTAATTTGAGCTACTAGATATGAGATTGATTAATTTACTTACCTCTGTGGATAGCAGCCATGTGTAATTTTGTTATGATTTGGCTTTGAGGCTGCTTTTGTAGTCACTGTAGTTTTTTTTGACGTCGCGTATTGCATTAACCTTGTTGTTTATTTAAGATCACTTGCTAGAGCTAAATTTTTTTTGGCGGTGGCAAAACTGCTACCAACGGGATTTTTGTTGAGATTATGTAGCCTCCCGTTTTTGATTTTGTGATAAACTAGTTCTCGGCTAGAATACCCGCAAGCAGTTCTTAGTACGTCAGGAAATACTTTATGACTTTCCTTTAGGAACTAGCAAACCCCTGTGAGATCTCATAACGTGCTGGAACCACCCCATCTAAATTTTGTGCGTCTTAAAGTTAATTTTTAGGCCAACCGTCGGGGTTAGATGTTGGCATTGCATATTTTGCTTGCGTTATTCGCACCCTTGATTTTGTACTCCGCTTCACGGGGATTTATAGTCTATTTAAAGCTTTCTTAGTTTATTTTATTGGGTTAATGTAGTCATGCTTCGTATCGTGCCGTTTTCCGCTTCACGGTGAACGTCATTGGTAATTTATCTAGTCATGTTTTGAGTATATTGCTTCGATATAAGTTTTGAGGTACCTAGTTGTTACGCCCTTCAGGCTAATTTCGCAGTTCGGACACCTCGAGTTGGATTCTTAGGTCAATTGTTTTATGTACTTGTAACCATTAGTCGTATTATTATTTCTGGTGTTAATTGTGATAATTTACTGTGATTTTGGATCTATACTTTTATGTTGGATATGCACTATAGTACCTACCAATATTAATAAAGCTGTGATATTCTGATTGGTCGATGCTTTGATTTTGTTTAACTTGCTGGTTTTTATCTTCGACCTTGTGTAAGGTCCGACACAAGGAATTGGATCTGAGTCTAGGACCTGGCGCCCATTCTCTTCGTATTTCGTATAGTGTTCTTTTCAGCATAGTTGGAACCCTGCGACCCTCGCGGCGAGCTAGCCCAATTAGGCCGATAGTTACCAGCCGGCAAAATATCAAATATAACTTTCGCCAAAAGGTAAGGCCGACCGTCTATCTTCCCTTACAAGGCAGACCACAGAAACGATGGCTAGATGACATCAAAAAACTAGCAGGAAAGAGATGGTTTCAAGTAGCACAGGACAGAGAAGCATGGAAACATATGAAAGAGGCCTATGTCCAGGAGTGGACAGAAAACGGTTGAGGAAGAAGAAGAAGAAGAAGCTTTCATAGTTTTTGTTTTCGTCATTTTCTTATTACGAAAATCGTACGACACTCATTAATGACCAATAGAAAAATTAGTTCACGAGCCGTATCCAAGACAACAACAACATTTCTTGGAAATTTTTTGTAGGTAGATATTACTTCTTTTTAGGGTTTGTGTCGTTACGATTTTCTTACCGAATCTGCATTCGAGCATTAATTCATATTCGGAAATTATTTTTCGTGCATTCAACAACGTCCTAATTTGCCCTCGCGTCCCGCTCGGGCAAATTAATACGACGTTGTTGGAACGCACTCAAAAAAAATTCCGGAAAGAATTAATGCTCTTATGAGATTATATGTGAAAATTTGCATTTTTTCAAAGAAACAAAAGCACATCTCGAATAAGCTCATAAAACTGCAATTCTTTCTCCATTTAACCAACCTTCTATCTTTCACGGTTTCCGAGATCCCTATAGTGATAATGAAAAAAAAGTCACCCTGTATATATCGTCGCGTCGTAATTAATCATTCATCCATGTTGGTGGGATGCACAGATGAAAGAGGACATCGAAAACAAGGGAAGTAAATACCAAAAACAACGACAAAATGAACTACAACGAATGTAAAGGTAAAGAAAAAACTAGGTCCAAAAGAGAACGAAAGTTGGGAGAGAAACTGTAATAAAATAAATGCCTATCTTGGAGGTAAAAAAATGTCAGAGGGGTAAATGGTATTATCGTATTACGACTATTATACCACAAATATGGAAAATCTGCCTTACGAATCTTCTAATAAAAAATATAGCAGAATATGAATACATACTCGGGAAAATTCTAATAAATGTCGAAGGATCACCTATTATCGTAACAACATAAGAAGTTAGTAAAGCATACTCTGAATTGAAAAATAGGAATGCTCCAAGATCTGGAAATATTTCACCTAAACTTCTAAAATATGGATCCGAAAAGCTTTAGAAACGTCCGACAGAATTGTTTCAGAAATGTTCAGAAGATCTTGATGAATGGAGAATAGCACCCATATCAACGATATATAAGAAAGGGCACAAAAAGTAAGTGAAAATCACTTACAGCCTCTGTCAGTAGAGTGTATAGGAAAATAATAAAACAGAAAGTAGAAGACCGATACAATAATTTGGAAGCCGAAGAACAAGCCGGTGTCAGAACGGGCAGATCAACGTTAAACCACTTATTCTGCGTCACCCAAGTTATCGAAAAAAAAAAAACATAGAAGATACCAATATTGATACCAATTTGATCAGAGCAATTAGGAATATGTACAGGAATCTCGAAGCCAAAGTAAAAACAAATACCAGAACCACTAACATATTTAACATCACTAATAAGGGCTCATGCCTTTTACCGACACTAGTATTTAAAAAGCTTCAAAAGCCTGGAAAAGGAAATGAGAGAATATGGGAATCCAATTGGGCGAAAATAGTTATGTATGGTACAAGTGAATAAAGAGGCATCTTATCCATAAGGGGATAGAATCTCTTCATTTACGTGTGGCATATAAAATCACATTACCTGGTTGTCTACTAGTTACCATGGTGATATGTATGTATTTTGTGTATTGCTATGGATTATGGACTGTTTTATTCGCTAGTGAATAAAGTAGCATTGTATCCACACGCATCATTAAAATGTTACGTTACCACGGAGATTTTCAAAGGTAAAATACAAATTTACTAGTACGTACTGGAAAAATATATACACGCTTATTGTAAGCTCAAAATATGGACGATATGGAATATATAGAATTTAGAAACTGATCGAAGAATAACTCAAATGAGGACTTGAAGTGAACACAAATAAAACCGAATATAGTTATATAGGTGGAATACAGGAGGATTTTATTCTGAATACTGGGCAGAGGATTGGGCGATACAAATATCTGGGGCTACAGATGTCACCTTGTATGAAGCCATAGAACACAGAAATACGGCATGCTGGAATCTAAAAAAACTCTAATCTTCAAACCATAATAGTTGAAAGCATAGCAACCTGCAGCTCAAAGCTCTGGCCACATAAAGAGATAACATAAAAAGAATTGCTAGTAACAGAGATGGACTTTTGGAGAAAGACTGTAGGTAGGTCTAGAAGAGTCCGGAACGAAAATATTACGATCATGGCAGTCAAACACACCATAGTAGACGATATCATAACAAAACGAATTAAATGGTTTGTCCATGTAGAACGGATGACAGAGAAGCTGTTGGCAAAATAAGTGCTCAAATAGAGGTCACAAGGAAGAAGTAGGAGAGGAAGACCTAGAAGGAGCTGGGGTGAAGGAATAGGAAAGGGGATTGAAGTGAGAGGCCTGAGAGAAGATATGGCTAAATAGAGACCAGTGTAATGGTCCAACGAGAATAAAATCAATGTCATCTCAAAATATGATATATACCAATATAAAGTGTCATAGCAAATATCATCCCAATTGACCGTGGGTCAATAATTTGTTGATGTAAGCAAACATTTAAAAAGAACTTTGAAGCAGTATACCGGTTTAACGAAACGCATTTGTATATAGGTAAAGTGAGTAAGTTTTGGGCCGGGGAATATGTGGTTAAGCCATGTCTACATATTTTAGGGTCACCCTGTGTTGTCTAAGTCTTAAAAAGTTCAAATATTGACTATTAAAAAAAATATTTATTTGTAAAAACAATGTAAGATGTTGGTCATAAGGGCGGGATCACTTCCTATCGTCTACCGCACCACTTTTGTTTATAGGACTAAACACTAGCGTGTATAAAGCATCGCGTGACTAAGGTGAATCGTTACGTCAGAGTCGGTATAAAAAGGGTTTCGCTTTTCGCGGGGCGCGGATCAATATCCCAAAATCCCTTCGCAGACAGTCTAGAGAGTTGGATTCATCACCCTTTGCTTTGGCAACTTGACCTGGGCAAAGGAACGGCGAAAGGTCGAATAAGAGCTCGCGAGCGGTTACTTTTTTCGTGTGTCGACTTAATGAGGGAGAAACCGCTCGTGGAAAATAGATGAAGTGAGTCATGCACGTGCATGCATTTATCGTATCGAATCCTAGCCGATATATTACTTGCGCTGCACGCCACGGCTATGAATAATACATTCAAGTTACGGCTGATAATGAATAATGTAAGGAATTATTCGAAGAATTGGCGAGCTCTAATCGTTCGTCACACACCAACCGGAAATAATTACATAAAAGACTAATCGTTACCAGCTGCGGGCTTTATAGATATGTTTAGAAATGTGTGCTTTTTCCTCCCCATATGAAAGACATGTATTGCAAAGCAAGAGAAAACGATCAAAGGTATATTTTCCTCCATTACACAGATTTTCAGGCATTTCATATGCGAGCTCCCCACAAAGGAAGCAAAAATAACAATGCCTGTAGCTACCAATTGTCTTTCTCGCAGGCACAAACTCAAATCAGTCTCGGCTGAATTCAAACTTCATCTTGTGCATTCCCTAAAATATGAGATGAATAAATGAACTCTCTATCTCTGCGCTGGAGCTTAGTTTATAAAGCTTTTAGACATTTATTGAAACCTGAAATCATTTTCTTTTGCGCATTTTAAATGCACGACAGACAAAAAACAGGTGGATAAGAACAACGAGCTGTTGCACTAAGAGCTCTTCTTAGTTCTTTTTGCTTACTTTAATACGTAATAGTTCTCTTCCTTCGAAAATTAAGGCTAATTATTTATGAAGATAAATTGTTCCTTCTGGCGTGTTCTTGCGCTTTACTACCTTATCATTTTAAATCATTCTCTTGAATAACTAAAATTGCTCATGGAATTTCTATCGCTCATGCTTAACGCTTGGATAACTGCGATGCACGACTGCTATTACTAGCCAGTTCTAGATGCTTCAATGCATAACTAAAATCAAAATCAGGTATGTTGGTAGTAGTAGTATTTTTGGGGAGACTCTTGCGAGTTTAGCAAGTAGGCCTTCATAGGCCTTTTTTGCCAACCCCATGAACAAGGTCTAGGCATGCAGAGTACCAGGTAGCTTAGTCCTACTTAGAATTTAGCCGAGACTAAAGAGTTTCAACCCTAGCAAGGAATCGTTTACATGCTACACATCGTAGTAACACGTGTCCCACGGCTTTAAATTACTGCCGAATGATGGCATTCTGTAGAGGTTTTCATCCGCATTTTTTTATTTTTAAAAACCTCACCGGGATCAGGGATCGAACTCTCGACCCTTAGATCAGTAGCCAGAATGCTTACCACTGAGCTATGGAGCCCGGCTAGGTATGTTGGTAACTATTTTACCGGTTTCAGGATATTAAACCTTTGTTTACATATACGAAAGTAGGCTGGTAACTATGTAATAATTGTGTCTGTACGGTAATATTCCTTTACCTTACATGACAACCATTACCCTACTGACATGTCAGCAACAGTCAACAAATCTCCTTCGAACATACTGGACCGATTAAGTTGTATGATGGCTTAAAAGTTTGCTAATTTTTAGACTTCGATCGTTGGCCGGTTTTTATTTTCTAAAAAAGTACGAAAAAGTTTTAATTTAATTAAATCCTCTAAGCAGCAGAGCGTAGGCTCTGTCGCCGTGGGCTGCGGTGCGACAGCTGCTGTGTCCGTGTGCTGTTAGCGCGCGTGATTCACTACGTTCATTATAGCAACGCGTTATTGCAACAAGCTACGTTGGTCCAGGGGTAGAATGCTCGCCTGTCACGCAGGCTGCCCGGGTTCGATTACCAACCTCGATGCATCCTTTTTTTTTAAATTTATATTAATGAATCTCTCTTAAATTAGCGAACCGAAGCGTAGTTCGGGTGACTCACTAGTAATAAATAATAAAGATAGTATGCTCTTTATTAATACAAACATACGGAAATGGAAACAATAATAATTAAAAACTGAAATCTATCACTACTGTTCCTCTTTACCATAATAGACATTAATGTTACAGTCTTTTAAATTAGAAAAGGTAATTCCTGGGAAAGATATCTCTGAAGTCTCAACATGTGAAGAAGCATTGTGCGTCACTTCTGTTGTATTTTTATTATAAATAATTTCCCCTTGAACTGTTGAAGTGGAAGCGCTAGATTCGCTACTGCCAAACTTTCTTTTCGCTATCTTAATCTTGTTATCGATTGTGGCAGAAGTTCGCCTCAAGCAATGACCCGTGTATTGGTCAGTGTTGGGTAGACCCAGGAAAGCAGCAATCATTTTAGGAACAGAAGAAATCTTGTGGATACCTACTCGTTGCACGCTACATTTTCCTCGATTGTAAAAAACAAAGAAGTGCTCGTGATTCGTGTGTTTTGGTCGCAGACTCATGTACTTTTAACAGTTTGCACCAAATTTTGTAGTTTTATTGCAACAACCTAAAAATAACATAGGATTTATAACTTTTTCAAATCGAACTTCAATAGAGTTTGAGCATACCTTGGCCAACAGATATTCCTCGTCTCTTGCCTCTATCAAAAACTTTTTGAATTGACAATCGGAGAGAGCTTTGGCTTTCTTCACTTCGTTGCCTACGTTCTGCCTCTTTACAAATGCATACAGCTTTTGAAATGCTTTTATATTTATATTTTCATTGATGCCAATTGTGCTTCGCAGCATCGAATAATAGACCCACAATGACGAAGGGCTGTGCTTCTTAGACTAAAAAAGAATTAAAGAACCACACAAACCCACATTTGGAATAACTTACCAGTTGCTGGAAGTATGCCAGAAGAACATTTTCATTGATAACGTCAATATGATTCCCACCTTGCCACTGTTTGAATGCATTATATGCTTTCTCATACTTAGATTTTGACTTTTTGGGAATTAAGCTGTTCAGAACTTTACCCGCTGCGTTCAAAATATGTTCAGGCAACGCAGCAACGCCAAGAACCATTTTTTATCTAGCCATTATGACGTTTAAATATAAACATTATAAATATGACATAAGATAACGGTAACCATGACGATAAATCAACCCGTACAGACTTGATCACCTCGTAAAATGAATATGCCATGAGTAAGAGAATTTCAGAAACTAATATTTATTAAAAACATCTTTATTTTCCGAAACCGGTAAACTATTGAACAAACCACGGATGTTATGAGCATAACAGCCTTAGATGTCTTAAAATCCTCGCTCTACGAGCTTGGATTTCAAACCGACATCTACGGCAGTAATGATACTCATAACATGCCTAGATATGTTAATAGCTATAACTTCTCCAATAAAATACAAAATTGGTTAATATTATTTTTAAAATAAAATTGTCACATATAATCTCATAAGAGCATTAATTCTTTCCGGAAATTTTTTTGAGTGCGTTCCAACAACGTTGTATTAATTTGCCCGAGCGGGACGCAAATTAGAACGTTGTTGGAATGCACGAAAATCATTGCCGGATATGAATTAATGCTCGAATGCAGATTCGGTAAGAAAATCGTAACGACACAAACCCTAAAAAAAGTAATCCATACCTACAAAGAATTTCCAAGAAATGTTGTTGTTGTCTTGGTTACGGCTCGTGAACTAATTTTTCTATTGGTCATTAATGAGTGTCGTACGATTTTCACATATAATCTCATAAGAGCATCAATTCTTTCCGGAAATTTTTTTGAGTGCGGTTCAACAACGTTGTTGGAATGCACGAAAATAATTTCCGGATATGAATTAATGCTCGAATGCAGATTCGGTAAGAAAATCGTAACGCCACAAACCCTTACAGTTAGGTTGGTCTACCTACAAAAAATTTCCAAGAAATTTTTTTATTATCTTGGTTACGGCTCGTGAACTAATTTTTCTATTGGTCATTAATGAGTGTCCTACGATTTTCAACTTAATAACCTCACAATTTTAAAGATCTTGACTTCTTTTAAATATTGCTAAATATTTATTTTGCAGCTATAGCTAAAATACTAGAATGAAGCAGAGCAAGTAGATTTTATCGTTTATGTAATTATTTCACCACTTGTGACAATTACGTTTTCTTAAGGCAGAACACATTAAAATCAGAATCGAATAAACTTTGTAAGAAGTTTTAGGTTATAAGTTAACGCACAATTCACTCTCAATATTTCCCCAGTTGTAAATGTGTTTTCTCGTGCAGTATTAAACCAGAGTGAGATAATGTATTTTCAAATATGGGATATCATTGTTCAATGGAATCTTAAACAAGCTTCTGAAAAAGTTTACAGCATGATCAGCAAAATGTTGTATACATTTTACTCTTGATCGACACGTCAATACCACAAAATGAGTGTTTTGATACATTATTGCTATAGCGGTGATGGAAGTTATCAACGATTGTTTGTTGCAATGTTTGGTGCTAGCCAAATTTTGCATATAAATAATTTTAAATATTTCTAACTTTCATATCGCTATCTTGTCACATTGAACTCAAATATCAGTCATTTGTGCATTGCATGATTCTGATGGCGATCAAGCTATGTGTAACCCCATACAGGTCCCGTTCACGACGCAGTCATGATTTCTTCCACTGCTCTTCTCCTAGCAAGTTTTCTGAATAAAGTGAGGTCCGAGACCTTATATCAGAGCACGCTCCGGTCAGGAAAATCAACTTGGGAGTTCCGCCTCACTTAACCAACAACCTGCTCCTAGTTCAGAAGGAACCTGATTTTATTTTAATCTTTTTGACACATTCCGTTATTGAATGGCATAATAGTATATTACAGCCCGAGATGAGAACTGTTTCATTACTGTCGAGAGATTAGTTAGCTGATTGAGACGCGAAGCGTCGAAATCAGCTATTATCTCTAGACTAAGGAAACTTTCTGTCGAGGTTTGTATACTATTTTATTCGCAACCACTTTATTCTAAACAATAATTGGAAAAATTATTATATTATGATACGTCAGGTTGCGACGCGCATGAATGGATCAACGAGATTCCCAGTGTCCCTACCTACTCAGCGGTCGGGAATGTACTTGAGCGGGAAGTGAGTGCGGGAAGTAGCGGGCTGAAATGTACGACTTCCCCCACTCAAAGGAGGTCAGGAATGTTAACATTACATATATGGTTGCGAATAAAACCAATTACTGATTTCTGAGTGTGCTTGTTTACTACAAAGCCCACTCCATATTACTGGTTATTGTTTCCACTATAATCATATATTCTACATCTATTTCTTTCATAAAACAGTAGTGCTTGAGTTAAAAATGTTTGCCTTGGAAAGGGGACGGATTATATGGAATGGCGATCCGGCGATAAAGAGTATAAAACAAAAATGTAAAGCGACAACAATGCTAGTTGGCTGCTGAAATATTTTATCATCGAGCCTTAAAGACCAAGAGGTTATCATAGAAACGAACGCAAACCACACCGACGTATGTTGTTTATTATAAACAAGAACATGGAAGAAGAAAATGATAGTATCAAAATTACATATTTATCTAAAGTGGGAAAGAGAAAGATGAGCGATCAAAGGCTAGTGTAGCATTGATAATACACGAGAAATGTAAAAATCATACTCATGGCATTAACTATACAATAACTACATTAATGAAAGATTGCTGCAGATTACATTTAACTTTATAACTGACTATACTCTATTTTTTAGTGCCGTAAACAAAGACGTGCAACTTAAAATACTATTTCTAATAAAACCTAGATTCAACAATTTTTATTTCTAAAGAATGCAGTCCAGGAAGCGATTTTGTAAAATATGCTCTGCCACAGTGCAGACCACCCCCGTGACGCCTCCTATTGGTTAATCGAAAGTATACGGCGCCAAATCATTTTTAGTAAAACGTACCCAGATCTAATACTTTACTTACTTGCCTTTTTTACTATTTTGTAATGTAGTTTCGTAGAAAACATAAAGATATATAAATTAGGTAAAACTAGAGTTATTATTTTAGGGTAATGTAAACACATATAACATTAATGATGATATACTACTTAGACAAAAAATAATGCACTTTCGCATTGGGTATAGTTGCAGTAATATTTGTTGGTAGAGAATATTTTCTTTTTTTCAATTTGCTTGCTTTAGCCAGCGGTTTGTTCTCTACTTAGGAAGGCCTCCCACTTTAAATTCTTTTTCTACCACAAGAAAAATTCATTATTCGCTTTCTACGGACGCGAGACGTTGGTTGCATCCGAATGAGTTTGCCTCTTTTGATGCCTAGTGTTTTTATGGTAAAGAATTGCGCCAATTGTATTGGTGTATTGAGGTTGGTCACTTCTCAGTCCCAGTGAAAAACTAAGTTTTCCTTATTAATTTTGTTTTAATTCTTAATTCGTTAATAACCACATACCTACTGTCCCTAGAAACGTTTGGTAATTAATATTTTTAATTTTGGTAGCGAAATACTCATAAAAGAGCATGAATTGATGGAGTTTTTGTAAACTTTTTATTTTTTCTCTGAGATATTTTCAGAAATTTCTACCAGCCTCATGAATTCTAATGTGAGATCTCTTACTGCTTCTTGTTAAAGTTGTTTTTCGTCTAAATCTGAAATGTTGAAAAATAAGTTGTTACAATTTGGGGTTTCGTATCGAGGGAGTCGACCAGTTTCATTATATGGTAAATCATCACAGTCAAGTGCATTCCTTGTGATTCTGCCCACTGTAGTTTTCTCTAGGATTTCCGAAGCGCTTATATCGTTTATGTTATTTAAGTTTTTACTTTCTAAGAACATTTCTCTGGTTCAGAATTTTGCGTGTTGTAATATATGCGAAATTTTGTTTGTTAAGAGAAGTCAACTAAAGACAAGTAAGTATATGAAGCTGTACTTTGCATTGAACGGAGCAGAGATGTTTACAATATACACCACCTGAACCTTGACTGCAATAGCAAAACGCATTTTTAGTAGACACGTAGAGAATATTTTTATCTTTACCCTTGTGTACACGGAAAAAAATCATCTGCTACTACACGGATAAGTACACGCTTACCTCTATAAAAACTTTGTTTGAATTTAGATTAAAATAGTGTGAACGGTAGTTGCCTGTGACTGCTTCCAATTAAATGTTAAGTAGTAGAGGCTAGTTTAGATTGCGCATGCGCGATCAAATAAACAGGAATACGAGGAGCACTGCTAAAGTTTGCGGAAAATGGAAAACAAAACACAAATTACGTTGATCTCTGAGGCTTTCACCGTTTCATGACACGGTCCAATCCCGAAAGTCGTTTGTTACACAAAAATACGTTACGTATGTAAATCGCTTTATTACTTCTCAAAATATTCCCCTTTAAAATCTATACGCTTTTGCATCCGATGAAACCAATCTGAAAAACAATTCTTCCACTCTGAGGGAGGTACCTCCAAAACAAGTGATTTAAATGCTTCAACGGCCTCTTCAGGCAATGAAAAACGCTCTACGCGCATTCTATTTTTGATGTATCCGAATAAGAAGAAGTCATTGGGCGCTAAATCAGGAGAATATGGTCAAAAACTCGACAGTTCGTCGTGCTGTGTGAGCGCTTGCATTGTCACGGTGAACAATGATTTTCCGGTTTACGTTGTTTCTTTTGATTTCAGCGATAACTTCCGGCAAACAAATTGAAGTATACCAGTCAGCATGAACTGACCTGCGATCCTCTAATGCAACAGTTGCAACATAACCCGTTTTTCCGAAGAAACAAGCAATCATTCTTTTCGAAACGCTTCTTGAAAGCACATCTTTTGTTGGTTTAGGTTCACTTTGAAACACCCATACAGTCGATTGCTGTTTACTTTCAGGCTCATATGGATATATCCAAGATTCGTCACCTGTTACGATGTTATATACAGAATTTGAACGACCACTTTCGAATTTTTTTAACATTTTCTTGCACCACTTGACACGTGCCTGTTTTTGTTCTTCTTACAAATTGTAAGGGATCCAACGACTTCCAGACATGCAAATGATTGTGCAAAATCGTATGTATTTGTTTCGCCGCAATGCCTAAGGATGTCTCTATCTCTCTATATGTCACATGCCGATCTGATAAAATCATTTCACGCACAGCATCGATATTTTTCGCGACAACAGAGGTGCATGGACGACCTTCGCGAAGATCGTCATAAAACGTTGGTCTTCCACGCTTGAATTCTGCGAACCATTTGTAAACCGTAGTTTTGGATGGTGCTTCATTCCCAAATAACGAACTAAAGTTTTACCACACATTGCTGCGATGTTAAACCGTATAAAAAATCATTAGATTAGATTAGATTTAGATTCCACGACTGCCTTTTGCTGGCATGCGCACGTCAGCCCTTTGGGCTTTTTGTACTGTCGGGAGTTTTCAAGTTAGCAGACCGACATCTGTATCTTTGACTAGATTTGCAATGTCCCCTACTAGCTTGCGGTTGTCAATAGAGTTAAGGCTCCAATCGAGTTGGTGTCTTTTACACTCTAATGCTGGGCATTCAAAGAGGATATGATAGGCTGTTTCATCATCCTCTTGGCATAGTCTGCAAACAGGTTCATCTCTATAGATATTGATCCTGTGCATAAATTCTCTGAATACTCCAGTGCCTGTTAGTAGACTGACTACTTGCTTGATTCGAGTTCTGTTTAGTCTCAACAGGGTTTTGGTGGCTTGTGGATTCGGAGTTTTTAGCAATCTTTTGCAGTGTGTTGCTTGATTGTAGTTTGTCCACTTTAGTTGGTGTGAGGTGTTGACCCATTCATTAATAGCTGAGCGGGCTTGGTTTTTCTGAATGCTTAGACCAGGTTCTGGACCGGTCATTGCATTACGGGCTGCTTCTTTTGCGAACTTGTCCGCCTTTTCGTTTCCTTCAATACCTTGGTGACCTGGGATCCAGCATAATTTTACTGTATTTCCCTGGCTTAAGGTTTGAAGTTTGGATTTGCATTCCTTGACTCGATGAAGTACTGAAAGCGTTTAGCGCTTTCAGTGCTGCCTGACTATCTGAGAGAATGTGTATGTCTCGATTGAGCAGCTTCTTTTCTATGCTGATGTTTGCGCATAAGTAGTGTAGCTAGGCGGGTTCTGGCGCACTTCCGGTGGTTTGGAACTTGGCTAAGTGTCACGTGGCGGCCTCTGGTTTGAAACTTGGCTAAGTCTAGTCGAAGGTCACGGGCCTAGCCGAGGTCAAGGTCACAGGCCTAGCCGGTGGGCGTGGCCTAGTCGGGGTCATTGACCTCGGCCGCTTCCGGGAATTTTTTGAGCTAAAAGTGTAGTTTTTGAAATTTTCCCACGCTCGAGCGTCTGAGTACGCAGACATGTCTATTCTTGCAGGATGTTATCAGTAAATAGAACAATGAAAAATTTTCTCAGGCTCGACCGGATGTGAGTCATCGTCTGAGTACGCAGACATGTCTATTCTTGCAGGATGTTGTTGAACAATGGCATCCCTTGTTTTAAAATCAGCACGAAATTCGAGAACAATGAAGCCATTGTTGTCTAGAGATTAAAATGTGCAATGCTGGTAAATTGAACAATGACATCCATTGTTTGAAAATCAGCACGATAATTGGACAATGAAGCTATTGTTGTCTGGAGGAATTTTTGCTGACAGCCACTATAATATAGGTAAGAAAGAGGGGTTGGGCTGCTATTCAACTACCCTGTTTCAACTACCTGTTTGAGAAAATGTGCAAGGTTGCTAAAAAATAAACCGAATTAATTGTGGTCTAATAGTATATATCGAATTATTTCCAGCTAAAAAGATGCAATATAAAAATCCAAACCATTTTAAATAACTTGTTAGGTTTTTGTTTTATTACGCGTTCGACGAGATGTATGTCTGGATATTTAACTCGAATAGGCCGATTGGAAGCATCTTTTAGTAGATAGGTAATGTGTTCGATCCCACTGGAGGACTGTTTAAGCGGTAGACAGTATATAACATAATACAAAAGTGTTGCGGTCTTAGAGACATTGGGAAATCTGCCATGTGTTTGGAAGCAAAGTAAATATTAAGTGTTTTTTCCAATACTTTATTAAATACACAGTCTCGAAAATTGAGCCGATAGTTATATATTTTACTTTTGCTGTTGGATTTATGTACAGCACCCCCTCGCTTTAGAAATAAGCAAGTTCCTAAAGAAATACACTGCCGAGCATAAAATTAGGGTCACCCCGTAATTTGAAGTTATTTTAGAAATGTTTAGTTTTTTTACAAGTTTTTTCGGTTGTAACAGTTTAGTAACCGATTGCTTCAATAAAAAAAAGTTTTTGTTGTTCAAAGTTTATTCAAAGTAATGAAAATGAACAATTTAATTTGATACGCTAAATAATGAAAATGAACAAGTTTGCTTTGATTTGAGGACTTCAGTAGCGAGTATTCCCTCCTCTGGCAGTGATAACAGCTTGCAAACGACGAGGCATGCTCTGGATCAGATTTTGGATCACATTCTGCGGAAGATTGTCCCATTCCTGCACCAGTATGGCTCGAAGCTCTCTACAATTTCTGGGGCCCGGCACATGTCTCCGTAAACGTTTTCCCATCTCATCCCAAACATGTTCAATTGGATTTAAATCTGGACTGCGAGCAGGCCAAACAAATCGCGTGATTTGAACCTCGTCAAGATACTCAGTAACTATCCGAGCAATGTGGGGCCGTGCGTTATCATGCATAAATGTTGCGTCCTCTCCAAGAATAACCATGAACGGTAAAACATGGTCTTCTAGAACCTCTGTCAGATACCTATGCGCAGTCAACGTCCCATTCTCGATAAAGACTAACTCCGTGCGAGTGTCAAAAGATATGCCTCCCCATGCCATAACTGATCCTCCACCAAACGGAAGTCGCTCGGCAATACACGCTTGAGCATATTTCTCGCCTTGTCGTCGCCATACTTTTACACGTCTATCTGAGCCCGTAAGACAGAATCGCGATTCATCGGAAAACAATACGCGACTCCAATCCGCTATTGTCCATGCCAAGCGTTCTCGTGCAAAATTCAACCTGGCAATCCGGTGTTCACGGGAAAGCGGCGGTCCAGTAGCTCTAGTTCGAGAAGATAATCCAGCAGCATGAAGTCGCCTCCTAACTGTCCACTCACTTATGTTTACATTTCTCACTTCTTGCAGATGATTTCGAAGGGAAACTGCCGTGACCGTTCGGTTTCTCAAAGCACTAGAAACAAGAAAGCGGTCATCTCTAGCTGTTGTAGTCTTTCTTCGCCCTGAACCAGGTCTTCGAGTGAGCAGACCAGTCTCTTCGTATCGCCCCCATACTCGTTGCACACTCGAGAGACTTACACCAACGTTTCTCGCAGTTTCGCGCTGACCACGGCCGTCTTCTAAAGCCGCCACAATTCGTGCCGCAACAACAGGATTCATGCTCATTGCAAAACACTAACAATGACAATACTACACAAACAATTTGCACTGACAGATAAAACCACAGAAACAAAAACTTTGTTGTCCCTAAACTGTCTTTTGTTTCAACAGAAGCATATAAAGCAAACTTGTTCATTTTCATTATTTAGCGTATCAAATTAAATTGTTCATTTTCATTACTTTGAATAAACTTTGAACAACAAAAACTTTTTTTTATTCAAGCAATCGGTTACTAAACTGTTACAACCGAAAAAACTTGTAAAAAAACTAAACATTTCTAAAATAACTTCAAATTACGGGGTGACCCTAATTTTATGCTCGGCATGTATTATGATGCTGTAGAGATTTACACGTTACAGTTCGGTGTGTATAAAAATTACGTATTTATTAAATATTACTGTTAACAACGCTGTTAAACGTATGATACAGGCAGTTATTAATTAGAGTGGTGGTTTAATTTTATCATTGGAATTTCGGTTTCTTACAACGGTATTTGTAAATCATTCGTGAGTAGTCCACCGATACACATTTATTTACGTTATGCATGTGCAGACTTGCTTGTTATGCAAGGTCGTTGACTTATCGTATGCAGTGTAGGAAATGTTATCATATGACTTTGTCAGCACGCCATAAAAGTTGGTTTTTGTAGTATAAGACATCCGCAAGCTAATTCGGTAAAGAGGTGGAAAAATACTTAAAGAAAATATTAGCAGATAATACATTTGAAAAATCTGCACGACTAATACTCAACATTATTACAATTACATGCTAAAGACTGCAGACAAAAAGTAAGATATCAAAATTTTAAAATAAAACCCAGAGAATAAGAATTAAATAAAGCCAAGTCAAAGCTATTAGATCACGGCAATATATTAATAAAAAACCAAGTTCCTAAAGAAATATTATTATGGTGTAGATATTTACAGGTTACAGTTCGGTGTATAAAAATTACGTATTTATTAAATATTACTGTTAACAAAGCTGTTAAACGTATGATACAGGCAGTTATTAATTACTTAATAAAACAATTGTCCTATATCCGGTATTCATGATTTATGTCTTAATCTGATTTTAATAGTCGATTAGAGTTGAATAACTAAGGTTATTACAATGCTAAAGACTGTGCGCAAAATGTAAGATATCAAAATTTAAAATAAAACCCAGAGAATAAGAATTAAATAAAATAAAGCCATTAGATCACTGCAATCACTACAATAATAAGGATGCTATACTCAATGGTGAGGGACAGTTTCATTTTTGCTGGAGAAAAACATCTAGATTGGTTAAAAATCAGATGTATAAGAGAAAATCTCAAACTTGTTTAAAAACATTTTGTAACTAAACAATCACATTTAAAATTGTGTAAATAAAGCTAAAATTAGAAGGAGACGCAGACTATAGAAAATACGTGTCAATACTTGTGGATGTGAGCGTCTAGGGAATGTGCAAGGTTGCTAAAAATAAACCGGATGTGAGTCATCGTCTGTAAATGCCAAACTTGTCAGAACCTGCCTGCCTGTCTGCTGCGTAATTAAACAACGAAGCCATTGTTTGAGAAATGTGCAAGGTTGCAAAAATAAACCGGTTGTCTGGAGTTTCTGCACAGGTCAGCGCGGGAGTCTGCGCGATGGTTTGGCGGGAAATTCAAAATTCTGCGTAGGTTTTGGCGGTAAATTTAAATTACACTCAGGTTTTGACGGTAAATTTAAATTATGATCAGGGTTTTGACGGGAAATTTAAATTCTGCGTGTTGTCTGGGGTTTCTGCACAGGTCAGCGTGAGGGTCTGCGCGAGGGTGTTTGCGCATGCTTGTCGGTAAAATCAAATTCTGTGCAGGTTTGGCGGGAAAATTTAAATTCTGCGTAGGTTTTGGCGGGAAATTCAAATTATGCTTAGGTCTTACAGGTAAACAGATAGGTAGACAGGCAAACAGTCAGACAGGCAGTATGGTTTATGTCTTAATCTGATTTTAATAGTCGATTAGCGTCGAATAACTAAGGTTATTACAGTGCTAACAACTGTGCGCAAAAATTTTAAAATAAAACCCAGAGAATAAGAATTAAATTAAATAAATCCGAGTAAAAGCTATTAGATCACTGCAATACTCTAATTAATAAGGATGGTGAGGGGCAGTATAATTTTGAACTTATCTAGATTGGTTAAAAATCAGATGTATGTATAAGAGAAAACTTGTTTAAAAACATTTTGTCAGACAAATTCCTGTCTAGACCTGCGCATGTGAGTCATCGTCTGGGAATGTGCAAGGTTGCTAAAAATAAACCGGTTGTCTGAGGTTTCTGCGTAGGTCTGCGCGGGAGTCTGTGCGGAGGTTTGGCGAAAAATTCAAATTCTGCGTAGGTTTTGGCGGTAAATTCAAATTCTGTCTAGGTTTTTGGGCGGGAAATTCAAATTATAGTCAGTGGAAAAATCTGGGAGTGTACAAGGTTGGTAAAATGTATGGGGCCTTTACACCAGATGTAGTTAATGATCTCCATTATCAGTGTCTATAAATTTGGTAGACAGACAGACAGGCAGGCAGACAGACAGATAGACAGACAGACAGACAGACAGACCGACAGACAGGTAGGCAGACAGACAGATAGACAGGTAGGCAGACAGACAGACAGACAGACAGACAGACAGACAGGCAGACAGGCAGGCAGACAGACAGGTAGGTAGGCAGACAGACAGGCAGACAGACAGACAGACAGACAGACAGACAGACAGACAGACAGACAGACAGACAGACAGACAGACAGACAGACAGACAGACAGACAGGTAGGCAGACAGACAGACAGACAGGCAGATAGACAGACAGACAGACAGACAGACAGACAGACAGACAGACAGACAGACAGACAGACAGACAGACAGGTAGGCAGACAGACAGATAGACAGGTAGGCAGACAGACAGACAGACAGACAGACAGGCAGACAGGCAGACAGGCAGGCAGACAAACAGACAGATAGACAGGCAGGCAAGCAGGTAGGCGGACAGGCGAGCAGGCACGCAGGTAGGCAGGCAGACAGGCAGGTAGGCAAGCAGACAGACAGACAGACAGACAGGCAGACGGACAGGCAGGCATTCTTAACACCATTTATTGTACAGATTGTGAGCAGTAATAGAAATAGGTGTGAGAGAGATACCTGTACCAGTTAAGTATAAGTGTTCAAAATGTAAAGGGGAAACCGATCAAGAAGGACGAAAATGTATTGCTTATATTGCACGAACATATGAAAGAAAACAGTGGTGGTAAACATTATCCTCAATCATATTTCAGACAATTCTAGCGAATAACTGAACTCAGCTTGGTGGACGCTATCGTCATGAATTTGATTCTTATATATACATCTAACAATTCTGATATCTATCATTTGATAAGAAACTGTTGACGTGTGAACTAGTTTGAATCTGTCAGTCTGTCTAACTGGCTGTCTACCTGTCTAGCTGTCTACCTGTCTACCTGTCTAGCTGTCTACCTGTCTACCTGTCTAGCTGACTACCTGTCTAGCTGTCTACCTGTCTACCTGTCTAGCTGTCTACCTGTCTACCTGTCTAGCTGTCTACCTGTCTAGCTGTCTACCTGTCTAGATGTCTAACTGTCTACCTATCTAGCTGTTTACCTGTCTGTCTGTCTGGCTGTCTACCGCTTACATACTTGTGACAATAATGAAATCGAATGTAGCGACAGAACTTATTAAAACTAAAAATATTATAAGACAGAAAGTTCGAGCTCTTAAGGAGGGTAAGTTGGTGGAACAACAGCTCCTCGGTAAATTTTTTAAACCTGTTACCGAACAAATGCAAAGTGTTGCAAAAGCGATAAATAAAAAAGAGAATCTCCCATCTTCAAAACTAGAATTATTTACACCAAAACCGGTTGATGAAGTATTGTGCGAAACCGCCGAAGATGATTCTAATACGACTATAGCAAACAAATTTCAACCGTCTACCAACATAGAACCGCAAGCTATAAGTTCTTTCTTAGAACAGTATGACGAACTTCCTAGGAAATATGTAAGCAATTATCTTATAGAAAGACCAAATCTAGGGAGGTATGGAATTAGATATGATTTTGACAAAAACCAATTTTATTTTGGTGGAGATGAGCTAGATATAAAGGGTTCTGATATAATTGTAAAAAATGTTCGCTATGGAGGTACGCCTGGTTTGTACGAATTACTATTTAAAAACGATCCTCAAATAACTCCAACGTCGACAGATAGAGCAAATTATAATGATATCATAAACAGAACAGGTGCGGCGCATAGAAATTTTGATAAAAATGTGCAGAAGGTAGGTTTCAACCAAACGAAATACAAGAAATTTATAAAATCTAACCTGTCATCATCACCCTCGTCTTCATCAGTGCCATTAAGAGCTAAAAAGCGTTCTGGTAAAGGTATGCAGCAAATGTATAAACAAGTTAGCAATAAACCGATGGATTATGTTTACTGGGATGATCCGAACGAGTTAGTCGATCGATTAAAGTTACTGTATGCCTCTCAAGCATCCGGTCACACAAATCATAGAAATGAAATTGTTAGTATAATAGAAGAGTTAAAAGAGGCGGGAATCATTGAATAAAGTCAGTTCGACAATGTCGAGAGATAAGTTCGGTCGTCACATTCAGCACAGAAATCTATACTTTTACGATGACTGTGAATATTTTAATCTTCAGCATAAACGATTAGCCAATCTTCTATTGGAAGAGGATTCTGTCAACAAGACCCTCCTTAACAAAGAACTTAATAAGATTATTTATCGACTTTCCAAACACGAAAACTCTGCTAGTACAAATATAGAAATAGCAAATGAAATTATTGCAGACATTCAAGCTGAAATTGATCAACTCTACTTTTCTCTAAAACTAACTAAACCTCCGCCTAAACCTTCAGTTAGTGAAACTGTCTCATTTAGAGAGGTTCAAAATGACCCGGAAGAAAATAAACAGTTCGATTAAGGCTCAAATAGTAGATGAGTTGCATAAGCCTGCACGAATAAATTTTCGAAGGCGTCGTGTAATAGTAAAAGGATTGGATGATCTTCATCAGGCCGATTTAGTAGAAATGATACCATACTCTAAAGTAAATAAAGGTTATCGATATATTTTAGTAATTATAGATGTATTTTCAAAATATGTTTGGTTAGAGCCTATAAAAACCAAAACCTCCAAGGAAGTTACTAGTGCAACTGAAAAAATACTATCTGAAAGCGGTAGAATTCCGAAGAACTTGCAGACAGATCAGGGTAAAGAGTTTTTCAATAAAGATTTTCAATCACTAATGAATAAATATAAAATTAACCATTTCTCAACATTTAGCTCGAAAAAAGCGTGTGTCGTTGAAAGAGTAAATCGTACACTTAAATCTATTATGTGGAAGATGTTTAGTTTGCAAGGTTCATACAAATGGCTTTCTCTATTATCTCAAGTCAGTCACACCTACAATCACAAAAAACATAGTACAATTGGTAAAAGACCGGTTGATGTGAATAAGAGTAATGAGAAGGAAATTCTCAATCAAGCCTATAATCATATAAAAATGACAGATTTAAGTAATGTAAAATTTAAGGTTGGCGATCCTGTGCGAATTAGCAAATATCGAACAATATTCGATAAAGGATATACGCCCAACTGGACTAATGAAATATTCACAATCGATCAAGTTAAATTAATTAATCCTATTACCTATCTACTAAAAGATGCTTCCCATCGGTCTATTCAAAGATGTTTCTACGATCTTGAGCTTCAAAAAGTTAAATATCCAGACATACATCTCGTTGAACGTGTAATAAAACGAAAACGTAACAAAGTATTTGTAAAATGGCTTGGATTTTCAAATCAGCACAATAGCTGGATTGATGCTAAAAATATTGTCTAAATTACCACGTTGTGATGACTCATCACTTAATTTTCATCGGTGCTATATAAACCTGATGTGCTGTAGTGTTTTTATCATTCTCCTGTACACGTTCCTTTCAAAAACATGGCAGATTTCAACCAGAAACTTTGCAACTTAAATGAGGTTAAAGAGTGGGGAAATGTACGAGATTTGAAGATTGACGAAAAATATCTAATAATAAATGTGTATCGATGTTCGACTAAATACGGCAATAAAGTGGCGGTGGAATTGGACAGCTTCAGATTCATTCTACCAGCACGCTACGATTGCCTAACAGATGCTGACTTGCAACAATTAGGAAAACGTCGCTACAATATCATCTCGGGTGGCAAGTGTGGGAGCAGCACGAAACTTGTCTTCGAGGAAATCGTTCAGACAGAGATGACATCCGTAGCACAATAATTAGCTGATATGTATTTATAATAATTTTTATACATGTATGTTTTAGGTAAATAAATACAAATATATTTACATTGTTGTTTTATTACACCATTGTGCCCGATTACAGGAACATGCCAGGTTGGCCGAGTGGTCTAAGGCGCCAGATTTAAGCTCTGGTTCCCTAAGGGAAGCGTAACAGACATCAGTACTTGACAAATTTATTTCAAGATCATTTTTGCAGATCAGCACATTTTAATCTCTAGACTCATCAACTGTATTAGCAAAAACTTCCAACTGTGTTGATTTTTCTAAAACAATGGGTTTCTTTGTTTGAATTTTTTGCAGATCAACACATTTTTAATCTCCAGACAACAATACCTTCATTGTTCTCGAATTTCGTGTCGACTTTAAAACAATGGATGCCATTGTTCAACAACATCCTGCAAGAATAGACATGTCTGCGTACTCAGACGATGACTCACATCCGGTCGAGCCTGAGAAAATTTTGATAAGGGTAACAATAGCTTCTGATTTACTGATAACAACATCCTGCAAGAATGAACATGTCTGCATCCCAGACGCTCGAGCGTGGGAAAATTTCAAAAACTACACTTCTAACCCAAAAAAATTCCCGGAAGTGGCCGAGGTCAATGACCCCGACTAGGCCACGCCCACCGGCTAGGCCTGTGACCTTGACCTCGGCTAGGCCCGTGACCTTGAAAAAAGTTCAAGGTCAAATGTGGTCCAGAACGCCTGTAGGTACTCTACTCGCATACGTTAATAGCTTGTACTTCAGCCTGAAAGATGTTACAAAACTTTCCTAGACTGACTTTTTCGTTGGTTCTAGGATTGGTACTGTACACACCGGAGCCTGTACCCCCTTCAAACTTAGATCCATCGAAAATCATAAAAGATCGTCACTCGAAAATGACGATTCGAAATTGCCATTTTCACACAATTATTACTCTGTTAAATTCTGTTGAAACGAAACTGATCGGTTTGAAATCGAACTGTCAACTGAATTATATATTAAAAACGTCAAATTTTACGAATATGACAATTGCAGAACTCTGGCAATGCGAGAAGTATTCGATTCCGCGAACTTTAGCAGTGTACCTCGTAAGCCTGCTTCCGGAAGTACCTAGTGCAGTTGCGTGGTGTTAGGATTATATGGTGTGCTCGCTCGCATATGTATTGCTATCCTTGTCGCACACTGTGACGTCAGCTTGGGAGCAAATTTGCCACACTACATTGGTAAAATTCTCGTAATTAATCCCTGTAACTCTTATTATTAAAGTTATGGAATAAATGCAAATACGAAAGTTGGGAATACTTTTATGGTTAATAAAACTGCCTTATTAAATTTATTAGCACAGCTATCTACGATGTTTTGTTAATAAAATACGTAATGAGAAAATTATATCTCAAACTTTTTAATTGTTGACATAGTAAATACAACAAGACTTATAGTTAGAAGTAGTAACATTCGCAAATTAAAATACGAAAAATAATGGAAGTAAATTTATTTTGCACATTTAGTTGTGCAACAAATACCAAAGCAATAAGCAAGTCTCTTTTATTTCTATTGTCCACCTATTTTTTACATTCGTAAGCTTAGACAATTTCGGATTCATACTCTGGTTCAGCGAAGGTATAATCTTCTCGCAGGGTACTGATTTTATGTGTGTTTAAATTATCATCCACATTCTTGTTTTCTAATTCTGAAGATTCAATGGTATTTACAAAAAACTCTGCGGTTAAACAAGACTGGGTATCCTCTTCGTTATTTTTGTTCATTGTAAATATAGAATAGACAATGGATGTCGTTTCAGTACGTACTACCGAATTCTGTACTTGATTTGAAGTGGATCTGGGTGATTATTGGTAGCACCCATACCACGAATGTAGGGAAAAAGTTTTCCGCTACATTCTGATTGAGTTTGTATGTTATTAAATAATCGATGTTATATTTCTCGCGGAGGTAAAAATATAAATGTGTTAAGGAGAGGTTGCTTAAAATAATACCCTTTTGAGCAGGTAAAGGAGGCTTGTGTTTTCCAACAACCATTTTATTTATTACCTAACTATTTATGTTTAATAACCCGTTCGCACACGGCGCTTTTCAGCATCCCGGGTAGTTAGTAATTACGGCGGATCTTACGGGTTGCTCTCAAGCTGACGTCATGCGGGGAACTGACCAAAATTGAACCTCTACGTAGCACACCATATAATCCCACATATAAGATCCTAACACCACGGTGCAGTTGCAAATGCGTTTTCGCTCGCATACTTTGTGACTGTACGCATAATCAGTGTTATTTTTGATGATGGCCAACGAGATTCGCTCAATATATGCCGTCAAAACCAGCAAAATACGAATCACAATGTGGTGGCTGAAAATTCATACCCTCTTACAGGTCAAATTTACATCGGAAAGCCAACAACTGGGCGAGAAACAAACCAAGGCAAGCAAGTTGTACAAGATTTAGCCTTAGAATATAAAGGATTCTAAAGATTTAGCCGTTCAACTCAAAAATTCTGGCCGAAACGTGACAATGGACAATTTCTTTACCTCTGTGTCGATTGCACAGCTTTCACTGTCATGGAATCTGACTATGGTCGGTACGCTGAAAAAAAGGCCTTCATACTCACTGAGATGATGGACAATAAAGAACGAGAATGTTTTCCATCAATTTTTGGATTTAGCGAAGACGGAAAAGTAGCGCTCTGTTCATGTGTGCCTAAGAAAAATAAGTTTGTCATCTTACTTTCAACTATGCAAAACGGATACAGTGTTAGTGGACCAAAGGAAAAACCTGATATTATTCATTATTACAATGGTATCAAAGGTGGAGTAGACAACATGGACAAAATGATAGCACATTATTCTACCAAACGCAGAACCCTTAGATGGCCACTTGCTCTTTTATATAATATGATTGATATCGCATGTCTAGCCAGCTAAAATTTATACCAAAAACAACACTTTGGCTAAAAGGTCGTCGCATAGTCGCCGATAGTCAGAGAATCCACATGTTGTTAAAATATTTTCGACAAAGATTGCCATAGAAGCAATGATCGGTCACTCACTTGTTAGAAATATATCTAGATCATCGGGGACTGGTCGCCAAGGTAAAATGCACCTAAACAAGTTGTTGGTTCATGCTATATAGGTACATATGGCGCGCTCAAAGAAAAAAATCAAAGAAAAACAAGAAATTCTTGCCGAGTATGTAGTCGTCCGATTTGCGATGAACACACATACACTATTTCTAAATGTTATACCTGCGAATTGTAAGATTCTGTTTCAATAAAGCATTACATTTCTTAGTTTTTTCTTACATTTTGTTTTTATAATGGTAAAACTTAATACACTTCACAAATCCAATCCTCAAAATATATTATATGTAACAAAGGTACACCCGTACCTATCCGTGGGGTAACGTAGTTTAAAGGTTACGTGGTTGAAATACGGCTAACTGTAATACATGAACACATCTTTTTGTAGCAATTACCTTTAGTTTCAATCAGTCTAAGATGCTATTGGAGCTCAGCCATTTAATTTCAATAAAAGCCGCCAAAACACTTTGTTTAAAACGAAAAAGGTACAAATGTACTTATTAGTGTACACAAGGGTTAAGTAAATTCATCCACTTTGATAACATTTAATCCCTCCCGATTGTACAGAATGTTATTGTTCTAGTATCTGTTATGTGCATATGACAACAATCGTCTTATATGGTAATTTTCCAGAATTTCAGTGACGAAGTCTGTTAATTCTACAATATGGTTATGCATCTTTGCAGAATAATATCTTTCATCACTTTAATAGGCGCTTCTACTATATTATTTCTATTATGAACGCACTGATTGTCAGAATTTGTTACTTATTGTTAACTTATTTTTAATGTTATCCATTGTGAACACTTCAAATATCACCATCGCACGTGGCCGGGTATAGTTTACTTGAATGCCATTATGGGGGTGGTTTGACTGTGGTAAGGTATATTTTACAAAATCGAGTCCGGGAAGGCAATGAAAAATAAGTGTCATAAAATTAAGTTATTTTATGTGACAGTTTGATTCATTTCGTGGATTTGTTTAATGTTATTTTACTTTACATGGCACAAAAAGTAAATCACAAGTTGAAACTACTCTCAAACTAAACCTATACTAAATCTCCAACAAGAATGCAGTAGAGGGCGCTCTAAACTCAAACTCGGTTTTACAGTAGGAAAATACATATGTACATACATGTATAAGTTTGTTTGACTGCTCGTGTGTTACAATAATTGTGTTCCATATAATTCCAATAAACATTGTAGGGCAGCTTTTTTGTCTACTATTTATCACATTTCTATTTATATTTTTAGGATTCACTATGAATGTGAAATTGACAATTTTGAAAAAAATATTTGCTTTTCAGATGGTTGTAATAATAATTTGGTTTCGACTAATCACGGCCATAGTTATTATTCTTACTTAGTTCCAATTACTGCCTGCTTTTTTGAAATTTAGTAAAGTCTACACATTACCTAACTAGAAGGAACTGGGCGAAACAAAACATCGGCAAGTTTTGGTCAGGGCGGCTAAATAGCGCTTATTTTATAATGCTGTTAATGAGTAATGTCCTATTTAGAACAATAAATACTCGTATGGTTTGGTCGTAGCGCAAACGAAAATATGATAATAATAATAATACGAATTGTATTTATTTACCACACCTAGAAAACAAATTAGCAATTCGTACAGATACTTGATTATTTGGCGATGGTTAAAAGGTCCACATTTAGCATGTTCGTACAAACACACAAACAGCTGATCTACCATGTGGACCTGGCTTAAAAACTAAAAAACTAAATATATATAGCCATGTCGATGCTGACGCTCAATAAAAACTCACGTAGAAAAATTGCAATACCTATAGCTCAATCATTGTTTGATTTAATATTAAATAAGTAAGTTGGGATGTTCTTTTTAAATTTTGTGTATGAAAATGATTTATATTGTATAGGCAACGAATTGAATAATTTGTATATGTTGTAGGAAAATGCACGCTTAAAAATTTCGTACCTGTGAAGGGGAGGTGTAAGTAGGCCACGAGATCGTATATTAAGATTATGAACATCCGTGCGAAAAGTCAAACGATCATATAGATATGCTGGTATTTTGTTGTTTATGATTTTGTAATATATAAACATAAGGAATGAGCTAAACGTCTATTAGACATATTTAACCACTTAGCTCTGATAAGTGTATGAGAAATATTCTGTCTACGTTTGATACCATAAATGAATCTTAGGCAAGCATTTTGTACTTTCTGAATTCTACGAATATCTACACTGTCTAAGCAACTACCATAAACAACATCAACAAAATTAAAGGTCGATCATACAAGAGATTCACATAGCATAAGTTAATAACTTTTGCAAATTCAAAACTAGAATTAACTATTCGCTTTTGGAATAGTGGAATAGTGTACTTACTGAGGTTACTATTGACCACTGAAGGAACTATGTCAATCATGTTAGAAAAGCGATTAGAGAAGCATGAAATACTATGAAAGTTTTCGACACTTCTAATATTGACCAAATAAGTACGAATGACGAGGATTCATCAGCTGTATTCGATTTTAATTCTTTGGGTGATTTAAGTATCTAGTTCTTGATTGTGCTTGTAAATTAACGTGTTTTTCAGACTGTAGCTACAGCAATTAAGTTACGAAAATGTCAAAAAGAAAATTAACGTTATGGTTTAAATATTTGTTTAAATTAAAATAGTTAGTGGGTAGTGTGTGTCAGACAATCAAGTGTCAAGTTCAATTGTAAGTGCTGTACATCTCTACTCTTCTACATACTCCATTACAAGAGCTTGCAAGTAGCTGTTGCTGATAATAAATTTCCTTTGTTTGCCTTATTATATTATTTAATCGGTTTCTATAATTTTTATAATAGTTTTAAAGTTTTCGTTGTTGTTAGTATTTTTTGTGATTAATTTTTTTAGTTTGTCCCTATACCGAATAGAATTGATAATACCGTTGGTGATCCAAGGTTTTATTTTTCTAAATTTTGAACTAACTCTTTTTTCGGATACAGTAGTAGAGTCTGCTATATGTTATTTTAGTACAGCCATAAATTTATCCAGCGCCTCATTTACATTATTAGAATTATAGATCTCGTCCCAAGATTCATTATTAATTCTTTTAACAAGTTTGTCATATTCAATTTTTGTGTGTAAGATTTTGCTTTTTTCTAACAGTTTTGAATTAGTGTTTAATAAATTAATATCACCAAATACAAACAGAGGAAAGTGATCTGTGAAATCCGATTTTATTACAAGTACGGTAAGTTTTTTAATACTTATTTCAGAGTATTTTGCAAATATATGATCCAAACACGTTTGAGAATATTTATTTACTTTAGTGGGAAGATTTGAATATGCAATAAAACCATATTCATTCAGTATATTTAGATAATTATTTTTTTCATTACAGTTTGCTGTATCAGCGATGTCAATATTAACATCACCTAGAAAGAATCCAAGTTGTTTATTACATGTGACTGGTAGAAATTCTGCTAAGCTATTTAAATAATTGTCAATATTTGATGCGTAAGACCGATAATTAGCTGTGATGCCAAAAGATAGATTTTTATAAGTGCAATCGAATCTAATAAAACTGCAATCATTAATTTTTATTATCTGCATTTCGTGTTCCAACTTATCGTGAATGTATACTATGGTTCCATCATTTTGGTTAAAATGCGAGTTATTATAGTAGATTTTATAATTACGAATTTGAAAATCATTTAAGTCAACTACATTCCATGTTTCTGAGATAGCAGTTGCATCAAATTCAATATTTATATCTTGCGGAATAATGAATAACTCCTCAAATTTTTTATTGATACTTCTTATGTTAAAGTGGCAAATCCTGATTTGTTCGGCTTGCGGGCCAGAACACAACCTTAATTCATCTATATCATCAACATATTTTTTTTCACAATAACCGTAACCGTCTAGCTATTCCGTATCCATGCAAAAGACAATAAAAAAAACAATCAATCGCTAATGATCCGCTTTTGTAGAGTACTTCTGCTATCCATTAGCTTCATTAGTTTATGTGTTTACTTATTCTTGTTTATACTAAATTTCCATATTACTTCACTTTGTAGATAATAATTACTACGGTTTTATGATTCAATACATTTTTTCAATAAAAACAGGGTTATTTTTAATATTTTTAATAACCCAAAATATTTTGCTACAATTTTTAAATTTGTTATTTTCAATAATTAAAAGATTTTTTTAACGATATCATATCCCTTAAAATACACTCTAGTTTTTAATATATTTGATATAAACCTACTAAATTTTTATTTTATTTTAATCGAGCATTTGTCATTCGTTTCAAACTGCAATTTTTATAATGTTATCTAATTATCGAATCCATCTGTTCGTCCAATAGCTATTTCCTATTCAATTATAAATTCTCTTTCACTTTGTAATAACATCATAACCATTTACCTTCCCACCTTATACCTGAATAAATCCAAATTATTTTTAACCATTGTAATCCCTTAATATTTTCTAAATTTGCTTCTAACACGCACATGGTTGCATATCATTACAATACATTAGGATCCGTGAATCAGAAAATTAAATTTAAAAAAATATTATTGTATCTGTCTCCAGGGCAATTAATATCTAAATTAATTCTACCTAAACGGAGAGCGTAAGAGTCAGTAATACCTACGCAAGGTAGAAGTTCGTATAGGGGAAGGCTCACATGTGGAAGCGGCACGATTGACCCGTGACTCCAGGAGCACAAAACGATAAACACGAGCGATTACACAAAACAATAAAAAACGGGATCAGTTGACCGACCGTTCACCAACTCGTCTTAGGTTCATCTCTTGCAATGTGGGCCACCCGCCCAACATTTAGGGGTGGCAGGAGAGGGGACAGTAAGCCCCATAACTCGACGTTCCACCAATAGTGGGTAAACTTACCGCTAGGTAGAATTACAAACTACACTAAATTTATGTACAGCTATTTACTTGTATTAAGAATTACTAATGAAATAAACTAAACTAATATGATTAAAAGCTAAATACCAAACATTCCGCCCACCAAAAAGGCCATGCATTTTTCCATCCGAGATCGGTGATGGTTACTGGGAAGGCAAAGAGCAATAGAGGGGTGTTTACTGCCATAAGAGATATTAGCATGAGCTAAACGACCGCCCACCTTGACAATTCCTTCGCAATCAAGAAATGGAGCGAGTGTTCTAATTGGCTTGGAGCATTGCTGATTTGACTTAAATCTTCGAATATCATCACCAAACGATAGGTGCTGAACATGTTTAATTAATAGATTTAGGGCCCTTTGTTGTTCACCTACAGTGATGGACCCGAATCGCCGTGTAATAGCGTTGCGGCCGTAGTGCACGAACCGCATGTAATAAGAAATGATCCTTTTTATTTTCCGTAATAATGAAAATCGAGACAATAATTGATCGCAATTAAATGGATTAAATGGCTCATCGTTCACGGTTGTTGCCATCAACACAAGTTTGCGTTCTTAGAGTAAAACTGATTCCATGTCCAAGGAGTTTTGATCTTTTAGGGTAGGCCATTCGTCAGAGTTTTTTGAAAGCCAAGAAGGGCCGCTCCACCATAAGGGGTGGTTCAGCAATTCCCGAGGAAGAAGTCCCCTGGATGCTCAATCCGCTGGATTATCAGCGGAAGGAACATGGCGCCAAGAAGATGCTGGTTCGCGTTCTTGAATGTAGCTAACTCGATTGCTAACAAATGTTTTCCACCGATGGGGAGATGAATGAAGCCATGATAAACTATCGTAGAATCAGTCTACGCATAAATTGCGGCGAAGCTAACAAACGACGAGTAGGACGAGCAAATAAAAGAAATTAGTTTGGCTAGCAATTGCGCCCCCGTAACTCCAATTGAGGAATTGGTCGCCGTTGTAAGGGGGCAACTTTGGTTTTAGCCATCATATACCTCACTACTGATTCATTCGGACCGATTACAAATCGAAGGTACACTATCGCGGCGAAACCGGCCTCTGAACTGTCAGAAAACCCGTGCAACTCACAGTTGACATAATTCGCAGGAATTAACTGGCGATGAATTTTGATATGAGCTATGTCCACTAATTGCGACTTATATAATTCCCAACGATCAATTATTTCCGAGGGAGGCAATTCATCTCATCCTAATCCTAGACACCATAAGTGTTGTATAAGCCGCTTCGTAAAAAACGTTAACGGCGCTAAGAAACCGATGGGATCGAAGACCCTTGCGACTTCCGATAAAATGTGCCTTTTGGAACAGGGACGATCAATAGGTTCAACCTTGAATCTAAAACTGTCACTTGATGGGGACCATTGTAAGCCAAGGATCTTCAAAGGAGAGCAAGGTTCACCGGAATCGAAAGATACCATATTCTCTACCAGATGCGTGGGGTCTAGGTGGTTGGTTAACGCTGGAGAATTACTAGCCCATTTTCTTAACTCAAATCCGCCACAACGCAACAATTTTATCAGTTGATCCCGTAGGATTAAGGCCTCAGCCACGGAGGAACATCCAGTGGCAATATCGTCGACATAGATATCTCTTCGAATGACAGAAGATGCTTGGGGAAACCGGTGTTGCTCGTCATCAGCTAATTGAATAAAAGTTCTAATTGCAAGAAACGGCGATGAAGTAACTCCATATGCGACCCTATTCAAGATATATTCTTTTACAGGCTGATCTATGGAAGAGCGCCATAGAATACGTTGGAAATCACAGTCTGTAGTCGAGACGATTATTTGGGGAAACATGTTCTTAATGTCGCTAGTTATTACTACCTTATGAGCGCGAAAGTTTAATAACACGGAGACAATGTCTTGTTCTAACTTTGGCTCAGAATACAATGTGTCATTTAGCGATAAACCATTTGAAGCTCTCGAACTGGCATCAAAAACTACACGAAATTTTGAATTCGTCACACAATGATGTAGAATGTAATAACATTTATCGGGACGAGGATCCGCCGATGCGAGGACCATATGCCCTGTATTAATGTATTCGTCCATAAAGTTGACGTATTCCTTTCTCAAAGAAGGATTGTGCATAAGGCGATTTTCGAGCAATTACAGCCGCCTTAAGGCAATATCGCGCGAATTGGGAAATTTTGGATTTTGCACCTTGAACGGCAACGAAACGACATATCAACCAGTACTATCACGGAATACCGTAGATGAATATAACGACCCGCAAATGGCATCCGCGGCGTCGACTGTAGATATCTGCGGGGGTTCTTCTGTTCGCCAAAACGCTTTCAATGTGTCATCGAGGGTTGGAATTTCGACCGACGTCAGATAAGCTTTAGCAACTGCGTTCGACGCGGTACCAACGCATCCATTAACAACCCAACCGAAGACCGTGTTAAGAGCTGCGGGTTCATTTTGGGACGTACTCAAATTGCGCCAGGTTTAATCACGTGTGCATATATCTCGGCACCTAGCAATAAGTCTACTTGACGGGTCCGATAAAATTCGGGATCAGCTAATACTAAGCCAGAAATATGATTCCATTTAGAAGGGTCGATGGAACTGGCCAGGATATTTCCGGTGGTTTGAGGGATTACATGGGCCTTTATGCTAAATACAGGCACCGGCTTATTGCTGTAACAAGGACGAAGACAACATGTTGCAAAACCTGCAGAAAGCACGGCGTTTTCAGAGGTTTCTGAACCAATACCATGAATAACGGTTTTAAATGTTGTAAGTGTTAATCCCAAGCGCCTTAAACCTTTTTGCGTAATAAAGCTACCCTGTAAACAATTGTCAATAAGACAGCATAACTTCTGAAAATTACCGAACGCGTCTTGAATTTCGACAATAGCCGTAGAAAGTAAGACTGTTTCGCACGACAATATGCTCGCACAAGCGGTTAAGCACGTTTCCACCTCAGAATGTTGAACACCGACCTCAGAATTTGCCGAACTTTGGGATCTTGCCGGAAAATGGAGCATCGTGTGGTGTTTATTGCGACAGTTTCTACATACCGCCTTAGATGGACAATAACTACTAATATGATTAGAACGCAAACAATTCAAACAAAGACTTTGCGACTTGACCATTTCAAAATGCTCGTGTGGCGTTTTTGACGCAAACACAGGGCACGCATAAACTGTATGTGCCAGCTGACAAATTAGACATTTCGAAGTGTTTTCGCTGAAGTTAATTTATTCTGCGAGGATTTATTTACTAAGAACGGCGATTTAGTAGACGGCTTTGCAAACAGGTGTTTGAACCCTTTGTTGGCTGAGTTATCTCCACTTTCTAAGACGCGACATTAAATTTCAATAAAATCTTCTAATTGTTTTAGCGTTGGAATATCCGATGCCTTAGACCTAATCTCCGATTCAAATAATTTTCGCGTATCTGTATCAAGCTTATCTAAAAGGATGCTAAACCACATAAAGTCCTCTAACGAATTAGCAATGTTTAGAGCCTTAAGGGCCAAACGATTCTCTTTAACGTGGTCAAAGAGTTTTCGCAGGTCTTTCGCGGATTCTGCTTTCAATTTTGGAAAATTATTAATTGATGCCCAATAGTGATTAGCCAATCTACGCTTATCATCGTAGCGGTCGACGAGTGTATCGTATGCGATTTTATAATTATCTCCTGACAAAGGCAACGGCTTAATAAGATTTAATGGCTCATTTTGTAAACAACTCAAAAGGTATTGCAGTTTTTGAATGTCAGACAAATCAGATCTAGTATGTATGGCACTTCGGAATAATTCGATAAAACCCGTCCATTGACTATATTCGCCGGAATAAATTGGGAGTTCCAGCTTCGGCAAACGGATGTTATTAGAATGATTAAAGCTACAATTCGAAGAATTGTTATTATGATTGCTCAAACTCGGGGACGATTCATTCTCAGGAAACAAAGAGAAATAAATGGCTTCAATACTATTAAAGGCATCATCAAATTGTTTCCCAATGGCTTCTTCGGATGCTAGGTCCGGATTAGCTTGAGTGGATATATTTTGAATAATTGCGCGATGCAAGGGTTGAAATACATCATAAATCGACTTTGCCCTGTCAAGTCGCCGTTTGAATAACGGACGTAACCCGGTTTCTTCCTGAGATGAAGAAGCTAGGTCACGGATTTCCAATAATTGATTAATTAAAGTACTGCGGAGTGCCAAGTTCATTTTAAGCTGATTCGCCATGATTTATTAGAATGCGGCGGCGGAAGTCTGCGACAGAGGGCTATATCCGAAATCCAAAACTTTGAGGATCGACAGCCGCCTGCAGTACCACAGCAATAAAAGCAAAAGCAATAAAACCCAACCGTTCTACGATGGTCACTTGTTGACCATATGCCCGGCGCAACCAAACTAAGAAATTCCGAGAACGAACGACAATGGATGCAAAGATGCGGACCAAATTAGGCATAAAATTAATATGTGGGACGGCGAAACGTAACGACATACGCAATATACACGAATCAATAAAGTTAAATCAATAATAACTCGTAAATAGCTGTACCTGCGCTGGAGCTTTGAATTTGGAAAATATACGATATCAAAATTTGGAAAATATGACAAATTTGACGCGTTTCTACTACATAACAAAAAAAAACGGATAATCTCAATTAATTAGATCCGGCTCAAAGGACCAGAAATGTATCTGTCTCCAGGGCAATTAATATCTAAATTAATTCTACCTAAACGGAGAGCGTAAGAGTCAATAATACCTACGCAAGGTAGAAGTTCGTATAGGGACTTACCTTGATGGATATACAGGAAGGCTCACATGTGGAAGCGGCACGTCGATTGACCCGTGACTCCAGGAGCACAAAACGATAAACACGAGCTATTACACAAAACAACAAAAAACGGGATCAGTTGACCGACCGTTCACCAACTCGTCTTAGGTTCATCTCTTGCAATGTGGGCCACCGACCCAACATTTAGGGGTGGCAGGAGAGGGGACAGTAAGCTCCATAACTCGACGTTCCACCAATAGTGGGTAAACTTACCGCTAGGTAGAATTACAAACTACACTAAATTTATGTACAGCTATTTACTTGTATTAAGAATTACTAATGAAATAAACTAAACTAATATGATTAAAAGCTAAATACCAAACAATTATCAAGTTAAATATAATAAAAAATCTGGTGTGATACACGCACACAACTTTCTTTTACAGTGATCTTGTAATTAGTCAAAAATTTGTTTTTGCATTTTTAAGCATTTAAAAATTACAAATTCTACAGAAACCTTACAAAATAAAGAGTTAGTTGAAAAGAGTCGGGCTCCATAGCTCAGTGGTAAGCATTCTGGCTACTGATCTAAGGGAAGAGAGTTCGATTCCCGATCCCGGTACGGTTTTGAAAAATAAAAAAATGCGGATAAAAACCTCTACAGAATTCCATCATTCGGAAGTGATGTGAAGCCGTGGGTCCAATGTTACTACGATGTGTAGCATGTAAAAGATGCCTTGCTAGGGTTGGAACTCCTTAGTCTCAGCAACATTATAGGTATCACTAATATACCTGGTACTCTGCGTGCCTAGACCTTGTCCACGGGGTTGGCAAAAACTGCATATGATGAAGGCCTACTTGCTAGACATGAGTCTCCCCACAACTAATACTAACTAATTAACTAGTTGAAAAGAAAAATGTTCTCTAAAACTTTAAGTTGAATTCAAAAATATAATGATATACCAGGTGTTCTATTTAAAATAACGATGTTGATAGTGATAACAAAGTCAAAATATTGTAGTTGTACTCACTCTTACACATAAAATCCATGGCCCAAGTTTCAGATTTTTTTATTTTATTAGTTCTCTATACTTAATGCCCTATAAAATAGGAGTTAATAAAAAAAGAAAAAAGAGAAAAACAAAAGGAACTCATTTCGACAATGTAGGACAAGCTTGGAAAAACTAAAACATGACATTCTAAAAAGTACTGAAGAGGCAGTAGGAATCAGAAGAGTACCTAAGTATTAATGCAAAAAGAAACACAAAGCTTTAGTTTGCCGAAGAGGTTAAAGTATTATCAAACATAGAAGTAGAGTCTACCTTGGATATCGAAGTAACCACGCACTACAGTAGTACGAGGAATACAAGTAAATAACAGAGTTTTCTAGAGATATGGAACGTGACACTTGTATGGTAGTCAGAAAAGAGTATGGAATTAGATACATAACAAGAAATAAATATAAACGACGACATTCTCGCACGAGGATCGGGAGAGACATTTTAAACAATTATACTAAAGTCACATTGACAGACAACTTGGAAAATAATCAAGAAAACAGGTGTAATGACATTAGGATTACCGCAGACCATGCTACAAGTGATACATCAAAATTAAAAAGTCCAAATGTCGATGTATGTAGATGACCTTACGATTATTGTCGAGGAACTAATATTGCTACCGTTCAAGGGAATATCCAAGACTGCATTAGGAAACTGGAACAGTGGACAAGAATAACTGGTTTTAGATTTCAACGACCAAAACTAAATGCATGTTCTTTACAAAACGACAAAGATATTATAAACCTAACATTGCACTGAACGGAACTACATTAGAATACGTGGAGTCAACCAAATATTTAGGCATAATAATTGATGAAAAACTCACATGGGCAAAACATATACAAGAACTTAAAACAAAATGCAGCGAAAAGTTAAACTTGCTGAAAACATTAAATCGACATAAATGGGGGGCAAATAAGGACACTTTACTAAGAATTTATAAGGCTTTAATAAGATCAAAACTTGACTACGGTTGTCAAGTTTATACCTCGGCTAGCAAAACCAGATTAAAGTACTTAGATGCATTACACAATTCAGCAATGAGAATAGCAGGGGGAGCCTTTAGGAGCAGTCCGGTAGTTAGTATACTTTGCGAAATAGCAGAACCACCCTTGCATTTAAGAAGACAACAGATGGCACTTTCTTATGCAATAAACGTCATCGCAAACCGGCAGAATCCACGAAGAAAGCTGTATATGAGAACACCTGAAGTACTTCCATCCCATGGTACCAAATCGCAGTTCCAACACAGAATATACAATATCCAAAAAACCCTAAATATGCAAGTTCCCGAATTAATTCCTATTACACACAGCAAAGTCCCACCCTGGACAATCCCAGAACCCCAAACAGTATTAGATCTGACGCAATTTAAGAAAGATATTACATCGGTAACAGTATTAAAACAACAATTTCTACACATTAAAGATAGATTCAAAGCATACGTGCACATTTATACCGACGGATCAAAATCTAGGAATGGTGTGGGAGCAGCATTTGTAGCAAATGATTTAGCGAATCGGTTTAAGCTTAATCGAGAAACTGGAATTCACTCTGCCGAACTTTATAGTTTGCTTCAAGCCCTAATATACATTAAAGAAAAGGACAACAAGAAGTTCGTGATATTTAGTGATTCGGTCAGTGCTCTTAATAGTATCACAGAACTATACAGCAAAAATCCTTTAGTGCAAGATATTCAACATCTACTTAGGGATATATTAGGAACTAAAGAAGTGACATTTTGCTGGATACCATCACACATCGGCATATCCGGCAATGAACAAGCAGATCGCGCCGCTAAAGAGGCGGCATCTCTTGAGGACACCTATTTCATCAATTTACTAGCAAGAGACGCCAAGAACACAGTAAAGTCCAAGATTCAAGAAAAACGGCAAAACGAGTGGACAAACACAGAAAACAATAAATTAAAGGCAATAAAACCTACAATTGAACCATGGAAGACATTCACTAAAACCAGGAAGGATCAACAAAATTTAACAAGACTCCGAATTGGCCACACGCGCTTAACGCACCAACATCTCTTTCGTAATACGACAGATCCAAACTTATGTGATACATGCGGAGAAGAAATTAGCGTTAACCACATTATCATCAACTGTAGAAAGTACACGACAGCAAGAGACAGCCTACAATTGTCAGACCAACTAACCGAAGCACTCTCAAACGACCCGAACAGTGAACAGAAAATTATAGAATACTTAAAGGACACTGGCCTATTTAATAAAATTTAGAATAGAGTAACTTGAGATTGTACCTTATAATTATTGAACATCAAAGCTGAGGCGCTAATAACCTTCACGGTGGATGCGCCAAATAATAAATAATAATAATAATAATAAAAATTAAAAAGCAAGAAATTGCCGGGAATGTACTTCAGTAGTCAGTACTAACAAAATAGGTTGAAAATATTGTAACGAATTTGGGTCCCGATCATTCCGGAGCGTCCTTGAGCCCGTCCAGGTGCGAACTGATGACTCACAAACTTCGAGTAACGACCTTCAGCCGCCGGAAGCGGTGACATCACCGTCTGCTGGGTCATCGTTCCCGAGTGTTCCACAGGGTGACTCATCGACGGATCGCCGGGATTTGCCAGCAACTTCTAAATTCTAGAAAGATTTTGTGTCTGGGTATAAAGTGGACCGACGGACCGAACGTGATTCATTGTGGCCGCAGTAGTCGTATAGTTCATGTCATAAATAAATGTTATAAATAAATATCGCTCGGTTTACCTAACTATTGTTAGTATTTAGTTATTGTTAATTATTAATTCTGTGTAAATAAATATTTAGTGGACATTTGTCTTAAATAAATTCCGAACCCTAGTTAAAACGTTAAAATCGTTACAATATGGATACGAGAATTTAATTACTCAATTGACCATGCTATTCAGAAAAAGCATTCAATCTGGAAGCTTACACCCTTAGTAGCGTTCAAGTATTACCATTCTTATTTTCAAAAATCTAAACAGAACCCTAAAAACTATAGAAGGATATCATTATTAAGCTGCTTTGCGAAGAGGTTGGTGGTATCCTTGACCACCAACAATTATGCGAAAATAGAAACAACCGAAGAACGAGAAAGGCTTAGATAAAATAGGTCCACTGTAGATGCAATATTTAATGGTCATAGAATACGATAAGCCACTTTCTCTACGCTTTGTGGCTTTTACATTTGCGTGTAATTGAGTCCAACTTATGGGCGTAGTAAATTTATTACTAAACAAAGGGATCAGCAATAACTTTATACACATCATACAACACCAAAAACAGAGCGAAAATAAGAAGAGAAAACACAACAACGACAACCTATACTGTTGCCGTTGGCTTCCTACATGGCGACTCTTGAGCCCAATGTTCAAAATGATAATGGATCAAATGTCAAGGAAACAAAATTCGTAGAATACAGAATGACAGACATTACGTCATGGATATTCAAAGTGAAAGTATCTATTCACAAGACGTAGGCTCTAGTAGTCTCAAAGGGCATGATTAGATGCAAATTAACAGTAGACGACACCACTATCCATCAAGTCAGAAAATTCAATTACCTAGGTGCCATCATATGCAGAGACAGAAATATAAGTAATGAAGTCGGCATGCGGGTATCTAAAGTCGCAATGGTATCACGCTGCTTGCTCGATACAATATACTTAATGAAATAAGCACATCAGCGTTGAAGGTAAATTAGCGATCTATCAAAGAGCGATGTAGCATACCGATTTCAATATTAAATCTTGAATGAATGAGTTTGCTCTTCTAATTATTTTAGAGCTAAAGTGTATATGGATATTTTGTAAATAAAAAAATAGTATTGCATCCATACATACTACCGTTTAAAATTTTCCGTTTTCAGGAAGTGTTGAACGATATATTATTGTGCTATGCATAAAGAGCAAGGGCACTTTACAATTGATTTTATATTAAAAATGGATGATAGAACATTATTTATGAATGTGATATGTGAACGACCCAATAATATTATAGTTTTGATTTGCAGAGGACTCTAATTATTCAATAACAGTATAACACACAGACAAGCTAAAACGTTAGCTATTATAAGTTTTTCATATAATTTAAAATATTCGCTATCTTAGATTTCCTTTACTAACTGAGATTAAGGTGGTTTGTAAAGACGTCTAGAACTCATCTGCTAAATTAAGATTTCAATAGAATATTTACCGAAGAAACTAAATAGTGATAAGTGATTGGATTGGATTGTCGAGACCACGATAGGTTTATACTTAAAGACCCTGACAGAGAACACTGGGTATATTTAATTTTTTTTATAATTAAAAATCTGGTGTGATACACTCACACAACTTCCTTTTACAGTGATATTATAATTAGTCAAAAATTTCACTTTTAATTTTTAACCATTTGTTAAAAATTTTCAAAAATTACAAATTCTACAAAAACGGTACAAAATCGAGTGTTAGTTGAAGAGACAAATTTTCTCTAGAATTTTAAGGTGAATTCAAAAATGTAATAATACACCGGGTGTTTTATTTAAAATAGGACTTAATAAAAAAAATTGAAAAAAAAAAACAAAAGAAACCCACTTTAGAAGTATTCAACTGGAAAATCACCTATCTCACATCAATACACATTAAAAATGTAAGAAAAATGTAAAATTTAAAAAAATCGTTAGAGCCGTTTTTGAAAAAATCGAAAAAAACTGAAAAATCACAAGAGTAAACACCTACTTCCGGTTATGCGATTTTCTTCAAAAGCTTGCTGTCTCATCTACATAGTACACAAAACTTATATATGAAGTTTCAATGCCATACCTCTTTTCGTTTTTGAGATATTCTGTTCACAGACACACACACAGACAGACAGACAGACACACAGACAGACAGACCAATGAAAAAAAATATGTTTTTTGGGATCAGGGGACTCTAAAACGTGAAGATCTGTTGAAAACTCAATTTCGAATTTTTGGGGTGAATCCAATACTTCCTTTATAGTAGTAAAAGGAAGTAAAAATCAGCATCGTGCTTTCATTTGTGTTAGATTTAAATAAAAAATCTCAAAGTTTTTGGTGTATTGAGTCGGGTTTTTCATACGGAAATATTGGCATTATTTCAAAATTACCTAACCACCAGTCTTCGCATATTTTGCGACCGTGCTGTTGCCTGAGTAGCTGCAAAATTATGAGCTTCAATAAACAATAGACAGTTTATAACAGTAGTTAGTTAAATTTTGTTACCTACCTGAGAAGTAACAGGAGTCTCGTTTGAACAGCGAAGCGCGCTGAACGTTCGCGGTCAGTGCGGTCAAGCCTGTGTTTTGAGATAACTTTCTTAATAAGATTTTTCATATCGTTATAAACTCACAGTGTTGTTATAAACAAACTTCTTACATTCTAATAAAGTATACAGAAGGGAAGGGTTTCTATTTACATATAGATGCATAAATAAGAGTTAACGCCACCGAAAATTATTTTTAAAAGCTCAAATGTCCCTGCAGAGACAAATAAAGACATGCAAATGATTGACTCTGCAAACACAAAAAAAAACACCCTGCACAATCACCAGATACTAACGACACAAGCAAACGATATCAATGCTTGATACCTACGAAAACTCGGTATCAAGTCCTAACAAGTGAAAAACCAGAACAAACTGAACCATCTGGATCACAACAGCAACCGAAAAAAGTCAAAATTCCACCAATATTTTTACGCGAAGTGAACTGTTACCAGGAAATAGTCTCGGACTTACAAAAAATCCTAAAAAGTGAATATACTACACAGCATAAGAATAAGACCTCAATAAAAATTAATACTAAAACAACAGAAGACTTCAGAGCTCTAACATCATATTATGATGCAGCTAAATTAAAATATCATACGTTCAGCTCACCAGACGAACGTTTATTATCTGTAGTATTAAGAAGTGTGCCTCTATCACTTACGGAGGAAGAAATAAAGCAGAACCTAATTACTCAATTCCCAGTACGAAAAGTGGTAAGACTACTAAATCGCGAAAAAATCCTATGCCTCTGTGCGTAATTGATTTAGATAATAACGAGAAAGCAAATGAGATATTCAACTTGCGATACTTAATGCATGCTGTAATTAGTGTTGAACCAAGACGAAAACAGAGAGACATACCACAATGTACTCGCTGTCAGCGTTATGGACACACAAAAAACTTCTGCAAGTTAACACCCAACTGCGTCAAATGCAAGGAGTCACACCACTTTACCGAATGTAAAAAAGTAAGGAAACTGAACCCACTTGTGTAAATTGTGGTAACAATCACCCTGCGAATTACAAAGGTTGTGCGTATTACCAAAACTTAAAAACACGAATACTTCAAAAGAGCTTCCCAACCTGTAGACAAAACACTACTGCAAGCGTAGAACAAAAAAAAAGTAATAGCAACTGTAACTCCCAACGTAAGTTATTCAGATATTCTTAAGAAGACCAAGCAAACCGATGCAACCAGCCAATAGAACCGCAAGAAAAACCTGAAGATATAATTAAGATTTTATTCGAAAAGGTCATAAAACAACTGATTGCTCAAATACAGGATATCATTTCAAAAGCCCTTGTTTCGTTGTTAATTAAAAATGATAACTAAAAACTCGATAGAAAATATAAAAATAGCGAACTGGAATGCTGATGGCATTCGAGAAAAAAGAGCAGTCGCTATTGACTTTTGATATAGAAACAATGTAGACATAATGTGCATATCGGAAACATATTTGGTTCCCAATGAAAAACTAAAAATACCGGGATATAAAATTTATAGAAGCGATCGTGACGCTCCAATTGCATCGGGAGGAGTAGCAATTTTTATTAAAAACAAATTCAAACACTATGAACTTCAACTGCCAACACTTTTACATTTAGAAGGCGTGGCAAGAGTAGTGGAATACAGAAACAATAAAAATCTCAAAATAATTGCAGCATATCAACAGCCTAACCATTGGCGTAACTAGGATTTTTGGCTGGGGAGGGCCAGGCCCCCCAACCAACCATCGTCAATACCTATGTATACCCATGAAGACAGGAATTTATGTACATGCATAACCTTTTCGCTTAAATTTATTTGCTTGTTCTTTGATGCCGTTATACGAGGGCAGTCCCGTCAATTTCTGCAGTCTAATAAAACAATGTTCAGTAACCAAAATTTGTTTTTATTATTTTCTCAAAGTATTCCCCCTTAAACTCAACATTTACGCATTCGGTAAAACCAATTATTTTCAAAACATAAATTCCACAATTTTTGAGTCACTTGAGAAACAAGGTTTTTGAAGCTTTCCACAGTATCTTCGGGAGTTACAAATCGTACACCACGCATTTTATCGTTTAATGGAGGAACTAGAAAGTAATCGAAAGGTGCTAGATCGGAACTGAATGGGGGATAAGTTAGCAATTTTAACTCGAAAATCTCTAAAAATGATTTTATTTGATGTGCGGTATGACTAGAAGCATGGTGCAGAACGATCTCACCCCTTGGGCGCCATAAGCCGAGATTTTTGAATAACGTCTGGCAGGCATATAGTTGTGTACCATCCTGCAGTAACCCTACGTTTATTTTTAAGCACGACAGTTGGGATAAGTCCTGATTTTGAATAGAAACAAGCAATTATTTTCTTACCAACTCTTCAAAATCGCTTCACTTTAACTGGATTAGGATTTGTTGGAAACACCCATTGTGCTGACTGCCGCTTAGAATCAGATTCAAATGCATATATCCAGCTTTCGTCACCAGTTATTATGTAAACTGCTTTAGATCTACCTTCATCATATTTCTTATACTATTCCACATGCTGTTGTTGTGTTTCTGTGTGTCTGTTAAACTGTGTGGTATCCACCCAAGACAGACTTTTCTTACACCCAAATGAGTATGTAAAATCTTGTGTATTGCAGTCATGCCAATGTCCAAGATGCTTTTAATAATTGTGTAAGTGACTCGATTGTCCTACTGAAGCATTCTTCGCACAGCGTCTACGTTCGTATCAGTAACTGTTGAAATTTGTTTTCCCAAAAATCGTCGCTGACTGAAACTCGTTCAAATTTAAATTCATTTAACCAGAAATATGCGCCTGGCCACCAAAATCAGCACGAAGTCATTTCTTTCAGGGAAAGGGAACTTTTAAAGTCATAGTAAATCATGGCTCTAAAATTTTCGCCCCTTATGTTCATTTTTCATGCACAACACTTATTTCAAAACTAACTGTATAGTAACTAAATTTGAACTGTTAAACTAGAAAACAACAAACATTTGTTTATAGCAAGTTACATTTCGATGGTACACTTGATATATTGGTTTGCAGAAATTATGGGTGCTACATACTCTCATAATACTACGTGTCTAAGGAGCATATCAATAAATTATTTTTCGGTTCATAAACAACATAAAAATGTATAGATTACCTCTTGCAACTCAATGAGGTTGACGATAAAAAATATTATTCCAGGAGAAACATCACTTGGTTTCCATTTGCAGGTTTTTGAGCCACAATTTTTATTTTTTTTCTCCGCCTCGAAGCAAATACTTTCTGAAAACATCAGTATCCTTTTAATTGTTATTGTGATAGCTTTTTATTCTATCTTGGGCTAGCAACTGTGGAAATTCAAGCACCACAAAATGCTCTTTGCGGTACATGAAACACTATTCAACATAAAATTCTGAATCGTACTCTTTAAAGCTATAAACTCAACTCTTTCGGCAAGGCCAACATCTAAATAGCAAGTCACCTTAAGTCTGAACTGGACGATCCTATAATAGGCAGCTAGCTGTATGTGCCCAGTGAGTAGTTACCGATGCACTCAAGTTTTCAACTCATTTACTTATCCACATATGAAATAATTGCAATTTTATTTTTCTGTGAACATAAATTGATCCTTTATTTGTTTAAACTTAAGAGAAACTAACAAAAATTGTGTAAATTTAACTAAAAAAAATATTCAGACGAAAGCAGAGTTTTCAAAGTAATTATTAGCTAACTAATAACGTTTTCTCTTGTATATTATTATTCAGTAGAGTCATCCGTCCAACATATGGTATTTATACTATAATATTTTTAAGCCAAAACAGGTAATAAAACCAGAAAATGTAAGAATGTGTGAGGGTCGATAACCAACCCCTTAGTATAAATGGGTTAATAAAAAAAGCAGATTTTTAAATTTATTTAACCTCTATTTTTCTGGGGTGGGCCAAACTGCACTCTGGGGAGGGCCTGGCCCCCTGGCCCCCCCGCTAGTTACGCCAATGAGCCTAACAAAAGGATCAAAGAAGAGGACTTTGCTTCTCTCTTTGGAGACGTTCCAACTTTATTATGCGGAGACTTAAACAGCAAGCACATAGAATGGGGCTGAAGAATTAATAACCCAAATGGAACAGATTAATGCCTGTGATAACAAATCATGCCATTCAGCTTTCTGCACCTTCTGAACCAACACACATTCCCTACACATCAGACCATTTTCCAGATATATTGGATGTGGTTCTACATAAGAACTTCTGCTCTCCCTTTCACCAAGAAGTGTTATGCGACCATCTACCGGTCTTAATTACCTTTTCCGCTGTTCTACAAAAAAATCGGTACATCGACAAACTAATACAAGGAAGCATAGACTGGAAAATGTTTCAAACATAATTAAATAAAATTCTTGTCCCAATTACTCACTTTAATTTAAATGATATAGAATCGATTGACGAAGCAGTAGAGAACTATAAATCGTCAATCTACACCGCAATAGACAGTTGTACCTCAACAAGCCACGGAAACAAGTATACTTGCACTTCACGTATTCCTATTTATATCTCTACACTAATCAAACAAAAACATAGAACGAGAAGGCTCTGGCAAATTACTCGAGACAGAAATGTGAAAACAGAACTAAATCGTTGAACTCACAAGATTAATTGGGAACTTCATCCGTATGCCATCAGTAACTATCAGAAATACATATCTGATATAGATGTACACGATAACAGCCTTTGGAAAGCAACGAAGAATATCCTAAGACAGACAAATGTAATGCCACCAATAACAACAGATCAAGGGGTTTTCAGCAGCGACGAAGAAAAAAGTAAAATGTTTGCGGATTATTACGAAAGCGTATTTCAAGATCACACGAATGACAACGAGGATATAGATTTTCAAAGTAGTATTGACCAGAGTTTACAAGAAGGAAAGCAAATTGAGGTAGAAGAAATCAACCCAGTTACACATGGAGAAATAAAATATTATATCAAGCAACTTAAAAATAAAAAAGATCCAGGATATGACCGAATAACAAATGAAATACTAAAACAACTAACACCGAAAGCTGTAGCGTACTTATGCATAATATTTAATGCATGTCTTCGTACTGGACATTTTCCAAGTAAATGGAAACACGCAGAAATAATTGTAATACCGAAACCAGGAAAAAACAAAATACTGGTATCCAGTTATAGACCGATCAGTCTATTACCCACCTTATCCAAATTACTTGAAAAAGTAATACAGAGGAGGTTACAAGAGGACATAGATGACGACAACAAAATGCCAGCTTTTCAATTTGGTTTTAGAAAACACCGCTCAACCACACAACAATTATTAAGAATATCTGAAGCTATAGTAAAAGGTTTCGAGGAAAAAAGGCACACTTTGATGGCTTTCTTGGATGCTGCACAAGCATTCGATAAGGTATGGCACAATGGTCTACTTTACAAATTAAAGAATATCAATTGCCCTACATACATGTATAATGTAATACAATCGTTTATGAATAATAGAACATTGCAAGTGAAAATAAATAACTCCAAATCCTCATATAGAGTTATCAAATCTGGTGTTCCACAAGGGTCAGTACTCGGTCCAATATGATTTAATATATATGTAAGTGATTTCCCAACTCCCCAAGACTCCCAAGTATGCAGATGACACTTCCGTATTCACTCAACATGAAGATGTTGTAGTAGCCAGAAACCGTTTGCAATCATCGCTAAATATTATTAGTACTTGGATGAAAAGATGGAAAATTCAGCTAAACTCGGATAAATGTGAAACAAAGATTTTTACCCTTCGAAGACCACCCAATCCTCCCAACATACTCATAAATAATAAACAAATAGAGTGGAACCCACACAACAGCACTGTTAAATACTAAGGGGTACTTCTTGACAGGAGATTAACTTGAACACAACATATAGGCCAAAAACTAAAAGAAGCAAACGTTAGGTTACGTTTGCTATACCCATTATTAAAAAAAAAATTCACCTCTTAAGATAAAATGTGGTTTGTTATTATACACTTCGATCATAAGACCGTTAATAACATACGCATGTCAAGTGTGGGGAGAAGCTTCAGATACACAAATGGACAAAATTCAAAAGTTTCAGAACAGAATGCTACGATTAATTGCAAAATCGTTTTGGTTTATAAGAAATCGTCAGATAGAGGGGTACAATATGTTACGTGTCAAAAGAATTTGATATTAATACTAGTGTTGAATGAGGAATCTAGTGAGAGTGACGCGATAAAATTAATATCAGATTGGCTTTGTTCGTTGCTAGAGGAGATATAAAAACAAGGTTGGTTTTGTTTGAGAGAAGATTTGTATATCAGCTTTTAAAAAAGGCAAGAGTTTTCGTGGGGTGTAAATGACAATCTCGCCATTTATTCTGGTTTGGTGATAGTAAAGAATTGGGTTACTGGCCAGCAGTTCCTGTAAGGGAGATCATTAAGCAGATGTCATTTTTCCAATGAATATTTATATTCAAGCTGTGAAGCGATCTGGGAAACACGAATACAACGATTGCGAAGTTTATTGCCTGTGAACAGGGTATGTAGTTTAATGTGGAATTCGATTTATAGCAACAACTATTAGGCGGAAAATCTTGGAAAGCTAATCTACCGCAGTATTGGGGGTCGAGGTATAGCGAATGACAGCCGAGGTTGGAACCTGTCAAGCTGACATGTGATAGGAGTAACGGGACGTATTAAATGTCTGCGAGTATATCGGCACAAAGATAAGTGTTTTAGCTAGAATCTGATGATATTTTTGCATATAAAAACTGTGTAACAATTAAACTTACGAGCGGTTTAAGTTAAACTATTTGGGGTACCCTGCGTGAGGTAGTAATAGTAAAGATGCTAATTGTCTGATCGATGGTAGTAATGTTCGAGTAGTAATAAAACCAGCTACAAGTATTGCTTTCTTTCATTTTGATAGGGAGTTCAATAATCGTATTGTTATTAGTTGATAGAAAGTGAAGTTACAAGTTTCTTGGCTTATATCAGTATATTTGAGTTTAACTTGTTGGCGCCATTTATAACATCATAAACTAGAATCCGCGACGTCTTCACTGATGCTAGAGACGGGCCTCAAATATACTTTTATAGTGATCGATTGTTAACTAAGAGATATAGCGATGACCTAAAGGTAGGTAAAGGAATTTATAGATAAATATAGCTAACAAATATTTTAACAAAAATTTAACAAAAGAAATCAAATTTTAGTCATTCGTCAACGTCATTTGCCTCGGATGGGTATAACAGTGAAATGTGGAATTTGCCCCACATCCTATGAGAATTTTCAAACCTTAATTGGTACTTGTGGTCACAAAATGGCTGGAAAGGTATCAATAATTTCACATATTTCACCTGGTACGTTTACCCCCTATAGACTTCGAACTACTACCCCATTTCTTAAATCGAACTCTGAATAATACCATATTCTTTCCTTGTATAATTTCTGGGATTTCTATCAATTCAGATAATTTCTGGGATTTCTATCAATTCAGATTTGCACTGTATTTAGTTTTTCAATAATAACTTCTTTGTTTAAATCCAAACACACCCAAGGTCTTTCCGGTAATTTTTGCTTTAAAATCAGTATAAGTGTCTCCCTACTTATCGTACGTGGCACATGGTTAATGAACGTTTCAAGATGTTTAAGTAACCATACCATTGATTATGCAGGTAGTGCTACATTGTTATCCACAAATGTTTAATTACTTTTTGAATGTACACTGGCTTGAAAAAATGGCGTACATTTTAAAAACTCAGTACCTTTATTTCGACTATAATTATTCCTTACTAGAGTTCCTATATGTATTAAGAGTTGAGCCATTGGATCCACAAATCAAGGACCATGTGATGTAGCAAAGATATATTTCATTTCTTTTAGTTGAAAGAAGTATGCGTAAAGTTTAAAATCGGCAAAAATCAGGTACTCCATGGTTTGTGGATCCAAAACAAGTCACCCTACATGTCCCAACTCTTTATATACAGGGACTCTATTTCTTACTGCTCTTACAGGCCATCTTTCTTCTAACTTAGGAACGATAAGAATTTTCTCGTTTTCTGTCAATCTTGGCCTTTAACTTGTACGCGATTTTTTGCATGCCAGTGTACCTTTCACTCGATTCCTTTGCTAATGCCTGATACTGCAATAATTGATTCATATTCGTGCATTCATTTTCATTCCTTGAATCTGTCATTATTGAAATGGGTTACATTAGCTGCTATTATCCAATTTGGTCGTCCATGTCCCTTAATATATTTCCCGATGTTTTTAATTGTGATGTTAGTTGTACATCTGGTGGAAGAATAAACTAGTGATGGGCTTATTCGAATCAAAAATGACCGGTTATCCGGTTATTGAAATAACCTGTGTAACTCGATTTTCGTTCCAAGTAATCGGATGAAATATAACCTCATCCTGATAACTACTACGTGCCGCGTCTCAGCGACCTGCGAGTGATCGAAATTCTGTAAATAATACGGCATTCATAACTCATACAACCTTTTCTACGTATGTACTTGATTGACCCAAGTTAGGCCGCGGCTGCTTGTTGATGTTATTAAGACATTTGATACTCCCAGTCGACCAGTTAAATTTATGGGACCGTTCCTATTAAAGATAACGTTCTGCTGAGTATGAGATTTGCCGAAGGTTGGTATTAATTTATAACGGCCTAAATTTTTGCTTCGAAACGCGGTTGATTATGCCTAATAAGGGATAAACAGAAAGCGAAATAAGATTTTCCAATATCGTAAAAGATTTATATTTAATTTTTAATAACGGAGCAGTCGGGAGAAAAAGTGGATTTCGATGTTGAAAATTTTAAGTGTGCGTCCTTAGAACCGCGGAAGGCTGAACGTAGATAAATGATAGATTCTAAAATCAAATAAAAATCATATATACAATTATTATAATTAACGATTAACTGAGTTCTTCTGCTATCTGCAAGTTACGATGCCGATGCAGATAACGGTGAACCGCCAACCGGCAAACCGGCTGACTTAATCGAAACGAATCGAGAGCCAAAATTGATTCGAATCATTATTCAAATAATCAATCGGTTATTAATATGATTCGAATGCAAATAATTCGGTTATGAAAATTGTCCGGTTATGCCCATCACTAGAATAAACTGTAATAAGTCAGGTAAATAAATCGACTTCTATTAGAATGTGCCTAAATAGACCGCTCTTCATTAGATCGGACAGAAAATTGATCGCCATCATTTCTAATGGCTTCATAACTTGGATACCTCTAATAATTTATTTTTTTGACATGGTTAGCATATTTGCTTCGACAACACGTATGCCATTTCACAACTTTTCTTTTATTATATTGTAATAATTTTTTCAATACAAATTCTTTCTAAATATGTCACTCAAGAGTTACATGTAAATGGAATTTCATACCATTCCAATGTGATCTGGCTAAAAAAATCTTAAATCGTAGATGACTCAAAGGACATGACTTTGTATAGCTTATTCTGGTATCCTTTTTTGTTTTTTTGCTTAGGTTTCTATTGCCATATATTATTTTATATCGTTGTACTTCTCTATTTATTTCTTAGCTGATGTCGGAGCTGATATATCAGAAGTAAGAGACGTGTTGTAAGGGTTGCTCATAATGCCATTTTGAGGCGTCCAGGAAATTTCTCCACAAAACGCCATTATTTTGGTTTTAAATTGATATCTTTTGATTGTATTAGGTGTATAGTTGGTTTGATTTCTATGTATGTTGCTTGTTGTAGAGCATTTTCATTTTTATGAATTATTGTCACTCTACTCTACTTTGTGTATCCGCATGTGTAACTGTATTTCTTATACTTATGTTAAAGTGATTGTCATTAGGCATGCTTCATATGCCTTTTGTTTTAAATTTGCGTGTAAATCATTGTTCTACGACCTATTATCTTTGTTTTTGCGAAATTTATATTCAGACCAGCTTTTCTTGATGCCTGGTCGAGTTGTTCGAGTATATTTCGGAGTCCTCCAATGTCGCTGCTTGCGATCATTATCATTTGCGAAGCGTTGATGACTTAGTTTGATCCGTTAATATTCACACAGTTTGTTTTCCATAAGTTCTTACATATATTGCAGACCAATTCAATTTGATTATTTTTAATCACGTGAGTCAGTTTGACAAATCAGATCACACTTGAATTGAAAACGACCCTAGGGTGATTTCCAATCACCATGGAAACTACCTAATTAAAATTCAGTAGTATTCTATGACAAGTTGGTGGCACTGTAAATCTATGTCAAATTCGAGGTTAGCAGGTTAGGTTTTGCGTCAGTCTGTGTCAAAACTGACGCAAAGTCTAACCTGATAACCTCAAATTTGACATAGACTTACAGTGCCACCAACATATTATTATAATGGAGTGCCAAATTAATTTGTCAGAAAAATGGCTTCTCGCTTCGGTAAAAATTATTAATTTATTTAAGAACTTATCTTCCCGAATTCACCGCGGCTAGTGATAAATCCTTATAATTTTAACAAATAATATCCATCAAATGCGTTACCTTTAACCAACGCACTTTTGGGTTGTTATTTGCCAAATCATTGCAGACGTGGTCTTAGCCATGGTCTTTTTAACTAGGCATATTAGTTTCTCTGGAACCCCTTGTTCGTTCATAGCTTCAAAGAGGTTTGGCCTAAGTATGTTGTCATATGCGGCTTTAAAATCGACGAAGAGATGATGCATATCTATGTTAAATTCTCTAGGCTTTTCGAGGATTTGACGTAGGGCGAATATCTGATTTATAGTTGAGCGGTTCGGTCTGAATCCTGACTGGTATTGTCCGAGGTAGGCTTCAGAATATGGTTTTAGTCTCTCATTTAGTATGTTTGATAGTATCTTGTAGGACGTGTTGACAAGAGTTATTCCCCGATAATTTTTACATTCTAGTTGATCCCCTTTTTTATGGTGTGAGCATATGAGTCCTAAGCTCCATTCTTCTGGGATTTCTTCCTCGGTCCAAATTTTATAAATTAAATTATACATGTACTCCACTAGGTTATTTCCACCGTGCTTAAAGAGTTCTGCGGAGATACCATCTATACCAGGGGATTTGTTGTTGCTTAGCCTTTTTATGGCTGCTACTACTTCCACCATTGTTGGGGGTTCTAGCTGCTCCTTGTTTTGGAACTCAAACTCTGTATTTCCGGTTGGTTCACCTGCCCACAGCTCTTGAAAATACTCTGCCCATTTTGATAGGATGTCTTCTTTATGACTTAGTATATCTGATAGAACTAGCGTACATATTTTGAGAGATATTGTGTCTCGTTGTCTAAATGATCGTTTAGTACTAATTTTATCAGTACGTGTATTTTCTTCAATTTTTGGATGTATAATGTTTACAAATGCTAAGTGAACTGCATTTTTCTGTCAAAGTGCGGATTGTTTGCAGGTGATCTACTGTACTATACCCAATTCTAAAAGTTACTTGTTCAACAAGTTGGCACAATTAGAATTTATTAGATAACCGATTCGTTATAATTGCCTGCAGCTTGTAGCTGTAGCAATAAGCTGATGGATCGGTAGTTTTTGATGTTTTGCTTTCTTTGAAAAACAAGATAACTGCGTCTTGCTAAGTAGTTGGCATTTTACCTCTTTCAAGGCATTTGTTTGAAAGTACTTTTATCATCTTAGCTATCGTCCCCCCTCCCTGTCCCCGCTTTAACATTTAAAACGTTATGGAATCGTTTTCGAGAAATCTCACATATTTTATTTGTTATAGTGCTAGTCTATTTCTTCTCTACTTATATCAGGGACTTCTTCTTAAACCACATTTATTATGTTGTTATTTGCTTGACTGTTCACTTCCGAATTTTGTACTACAAAAGAATAAACTAACTTAATTTATTGTTAGTTAAAGCTCGTTCTTATTCGCAACAATATCTCCTTCTTCGTGTTTTGTTTTATTGATGTAGGACCCCCCTTTGATATTTTAGATTTGAAGACTTTCGTATTAGTATTATTTTCTATAATTTTGTAAATTATACGAGTGTTATATGCCTCTATGTTCTTTTCGATTTCTTTTTAGTTTGTTTAACTGTTTTTTTTAGATATTTCAGCTAAATAAGATAAACTAAAATAAAATATCTTTTTATGATTCTATTCTTTCAAAAATTTAAGTTGCAGTAATTCTTCGATGTCACAAGTTTGAAATTTAACAAAATTGGTCGAATACCGCTTAAAGTTAAAAAGAATAACATAAGAAATGTGTGTTTCTAAATAATTGTGTCTAGTACAGATGCTGATACAAGAAAGCAATAATGAAATCAGCTTGTACTCGTCCCAAAAAGAAAGTCTGGCGCCGTTGCAGCAGCTAGGCCTGAACTAGAGCAAATCGATACATATAGAACAAATACCTCAAAATGCTGTTCCCAATCAAGATGTTTCTAAATCCGTATAAAAATTGTAGCGATTCTTGCATTCGATATATTGTCTTTATATTTAGCTTACTATCACACGTAAGATGTGTACATACATAAGTAAACACATCTCTGGATCATTATCAGTAGTTTTCTATTTGGTCATCAGTTCCTAACTCCTTTGACGAATCCTTCTACAATAATTATTGCAAGGAATTCATATAAGTATACATCGTCCACTCGGTGGTCGTGCATTGGGTCGGGAAAAGCTTTCCCAGCTAACTGGGAAAGTAAAGTAAACAACGACTCGCTTTCCTACTGTTTTGAAGGTTAGAAACGTACCTATTATAATCCGATTGTGAGTAATAGTATATTATGATACTAGTGTATAAGTACGCATTTAAAGCACGTGCGACGAGTTTAAAAGCACGACGCGCTAACGGAGTGCTTTTAACGCCGCTAGTGCTTTAATTGCACTTATACACGTGTATCATACGCTATTTTTTCTACGATCGTAACAGAAAAAACTTAGTTCGGTGACATTTTTTCCGTCACATTGTGTTAGATATTCTAGGTTACGTTGACATTCAAACTTACGGCAAAGCGTGTTTTAATAAATTATTAAAACACGCCTCCAATGCAACGTGTTAAAAAGACATAATTCGAACGCTAATATTAAGAGAGCTATAAACGTCACTTTTGACACTAGAAACTGTGCAAAAAGTTGTCATTTTGACACGATCGTAGAAAAAATTATTTTCCTAGCGATGGCACAAACAACTGGTGTACTTCAGCTTTAATGTGTGACAAGTCTCTTACAGTTGCGTGCCAAGTTTTGTTCGTTATTGTCTATTTTCTGAAGTGTTTTGTGTCTGAAAATGGGTCTGGTGAAATTGGAGTATTGAAGTGTGGTAAAGTTGCTCATGAAAGAAGTAATACAGTCACTATGTGCAAAAAGGAGAGTTTTGCTTGAAAGTGAACCGAAATTAGAAATTCCTTTTCTGAGGTATTGAGGTAGTCCGGGAAAGCTGTTGTCGACCAAGATTTCTTATGTACTGTTTCCGCCATGTTGAAAAAGGCGCGCTCGTACATGAAAATAAATTGTTTTCTTTCAGATTTTTTGCTCTACCATTTATATTCCATTAATTTTTCGTGTGGGAGAAATATTTATTGAAAAATCTAACGACAAAGGAAAGCACGAAGAGATCAAGTCTTTTTTATCGCTTCTTTGCGTATGTTTCGTTTCTCGTTTTATTTAGCGATAAATTAGGTATTAGCAAACTTGTAGAGCTTGAAAATAAATGAAATTTGACTTACTATAAATTGAACTTCGACTAAAATAACGACTTCTAGAGCGGACCAAAGTCGTCAAGCTGGCGGGTAATTTTGATTTTATGAATCGTAAATACATTCGTACTATTATATAAATAACATAATAATAGTTATTTACTATACAAGTAGTGTTATGTGGGTAATACCTCGTGACACTACACGTGCAGTACAACTTTTTATCCACACCTCTCAATAAATTCAGAAGAAGCAACAAAAACAAAATTTTTGTTTGAAATCAAAGTACCTGTTTGTTTTAACTTTCTCTTTTACTAGGTGACATCAGAACACAGATGACATTAAACATTATTGTGTAATCCAAAAGTCACTCCTTGAATCATGGTAATTAAAAAGCCACTTGGGTGTAATATTGATACTGAGATTGTTAAAATCGCCATAGTTTTGGGACGTTATTGAGTGGTATTGGATAAACTTCATTACATTATTAAAATAATTATATTTCGTCAAGTAGGCAATACGTAAATCGTAATTTTTGAGGAGGTGCTGCAGCGCTCGAGAAATGGGAATGTTACATTATAAATTGCCGATATTGAATCGGAACATGCACACGGACTAACTCACGGGAAGGGGGTGGGTAACTTACCTTCCAAACTAATAGATCTAATTTATAGAGGCGCCAAATGATTCAGGCCTATGTTCCCTTGTTCATTTGAGAGAACGAACCATTAAATTGCTCAAAGGTAACAACACACAATATAATCAATAAAACCCACAATTCGAAAAATCGTATAATGATTCAATTAAGTAATAGATCAACAATAGAGGAGAATAAAATCGATTGTAATTACTGGCATCAACGAACAATAAGCAATACTGTATCACATAATCAATACTATAACACATAATTAATTATCACAATTTTTATAATTCATACCTGTGACAGCGTGCGTGGAAACGCAGCCCTTGCTGAGTAAATATAGGCAAATTTTCCAAACTGGATTAATTTAAACTTTAAAATAACCAAAGCAGTTAATTTAGAAGCAATCCGTAGACTGAATGAATGCTAATACGTTACTGCGTTCCACACTTAGTGATTTAATTTCATATCGCGAACAACCTCACTGTTTGAGCACTAATCAGGATCGAAGGTACAATGTTTGTAGCCTTCTCAGTTTTTCGCTATCTGGAAAACCGCTGATCGCCAGCTCGCCTTGGAATTTGTGGACTGTATGATTGTAGGTTTCACTGAATTATACACACGTTGAAAAGCGAAGGTAGTAATTTATTGCCATAAATTAACACGAACAGTTTAACATTTACAAAGAATTAGCTTTCGGAGTGCGGACCGGTTTGCATGCTGCCACGTTGACAGATGAAACGTAAGTGTTTTTGGAATCGGATGCCGGCGAGGCAGTCTACTGCGCACAGTACGAATTCAGAATGTAAGAGAGGCGACAAAAGTTTATAAAGTCCTTAACATACCGCCCGCCTTGGAAAGGGTAACCTTTCAAATAAAACAGTACAGAGTTGACATGTAAAAGCTAGAGTAAAACATGTAACATGAACACACATATATACAAAGCCTAATAGTACATGGATCTTAATCTAGTACAAGAAAACCCGAACAATGGGGAGCCAAAAGGCTTTACGAAAACTGCGCTGAACGCTAACGCACTAGTTCACAACACTAGGTAGCGGGCACAATTTAGCGAAGGATCGCTTCACGATCCCTGACACAGTGTTCACTGACGCCACACGCGTAACGCCGTCAAGGCCAGGGTGCAGCTCGGTGACCCGGCCTAACCTCCACTTCAGAGGGGGTAGATTGTCATCCTTGATGAGGACCATGGAACCAGGCTGGAGGTCCGAAAGATGCGTGCGCCATTTGGTGCGCTGTTGGAGTTCCGAGATGTACTCTTTACTCCATCTCTTCCACACATTCTGGTGAAGTTGTTGTATTCTCTGGTATTTAGACAGCCGAGACTCGACTATCTCAGTTACGTTGGGATCAGGCAGTGACACCAACGGACGACCAATCAGGAAATGAGCAGGAGTCAAAGGCTGAAGGTCGTTTGGATCAGAGGACAAAGGGGACAGGGGTCGGGAGTTTAAGGTCGCTTCCACCTGTGCTAACAAAGTGCAAAATTCATCGTAATTTAGACTAGCGTTACCTATAACGCGACGTATGTGATGTTTGGAGGACTTGATTCCGGCCTCCCACAATCCGCCAAAGTGGGGACTGTGCGCGGGTATAAAATGCCAAGCTACTCCGTCGTTCGCGACTGATTCGGAAATAGAAGGGTTTTGTTCCGCGAGAAAATTGCCTAATTCGATTAATTCGGAATTAGCGCCGACAAAATTAGTGCCATTGTCTGAATATACATGGAGCGGTTTGCCTCGACGAGCCACAAACCGGCGAAAAGCCATTAAGAAGGTTTCAGTAGAAAGATCAGCGACCAATTCAAGGTGCACTGCTTTTGTGATAAAACAATAAGCTGTAACTCGTTGTAAGCGAGCGAAGCTTGAATACTGATTGAACGGAAATGGTTCAACAGAGGTTACAGGAAGACTCTGAACTTCTTTTTTGAATTCTGGAAGCTCAGCACGAACATGTTTGGAAGCAGGCCAAGATGCCTCGCCTTCGCTTAGCCAGGTGGGACCATGCCACCAAAGGGTTAACAGACCCAGCGGGTCAAATATCTGCGATCTTTCAGACAAGATGCTACGCTTGGTAGCCTCACTACTTGTAGAATTTGAAATATGGGATATTTCAGACAAGCTGCTACGCGTGGTAGCCTTACTACTTGCAGAATCTGAAATATTCTCTACTGATAAGAATCTTTTCTGAGCGATTTGCAATGAATCACCCAATACCTCTACAGGTTCCTTGAGAGGGATAGAGACAACGAATCGACCATTCGCTTCTCGTTGCGTATTTTGCACGAAATGTGCCTCACAGGCGTTCTCTTCATTTGTGCGAACCTTTTCCTCTGGATAATGTTCGAGTTGCCAAAACCTATCAATGGGGTCAGAAGCATCCTCGATCGTGCTAAGATTGCACTGTACAGGGTACGCAGAAGGGGGGCCTGTGGGGCCAGAAACAATCCAACCAAAACGAGTCTTTTGGAGGATGGGAAGATTTGGGCCTAGACCAATTTGTCCAATACAAAGGAGCTGCCAGAAAATGGGCGAACCAATCAGAATGTCGATGGTGCCCGGTTGGTCGTAGGACAGATCTGATAACTTGATGTTATCAGGAACCTTGAAGCTGTTTCGCTGGACGCGAAAACTTGGGGTAACACCCGTAATCTCATCGAGAACAAGACAGGATAGGCCAATGCCGTATGAAGTGTGAGGGGCTTGCAGCTTGATATCACACCTAGCCTTGATTTGAGAAGTGGCTTTACTTAAGCCAGAAACAGTAACGTTGACTTCGCGAGTTGGAAGCTTCAACCTTTTACACAAATCTGAACGTATAAAGTTCGATTGGGAACCGGAATCCAGCAGGATTCGCACAACATGAGGCGTACCATCATCAGCGATGAGTTTAGCGGTAGCCGTAGGTAAGAGTACCTGAAAAGCATTCGAACAGAATGCCGAAATCGATTGGTTTAGTTCAACAGGGGTTTCTGCCGACATCGCAGATCCTGGTTGACTAGAAGAAGCATTTTGAGGTTTATCCTCATGAAGAAGTGTGCTGTGCCTTGATTTGCACTTTCTACACGTATATTTGGAGCTACAAAGGCTCGCAAGATGACCCTGAGTTAGGCAATTAAAGCATACACGGAGCTCTTTTGCCTTTGACTTTCTGTCAAGAACAGACAGCTTGACAAACTTATCGCATTTGTACAAGGAATGAGATCCTTTACAAAGTGGACACGAAGGGGTACCTGACACAAATGATTTCGAATGTACCTTGGAAGACTTTTCGGGTACAAGCTTGCTATCTTTTACCTCTAGAGTTTCTAGAAGCCTTGCTGTATTTTGTAAGAATTCCTTGAACTCATCAAGATTAGGCAGGTCAGAACTTGACCGGTTTCTAAGGACCTCCCATTCACGAAATGTAGTGGGGTCCAGTTTTTTAGAAACTACATAAATTATAACAAAATCAAGAAGCTCGCTTTCGGTAGCTAATGATTTGATTGCTGCAAAATGTTTGAATAACATATCGCTAATCGTACGTAATTTAGTTGCAGATTCCTTACTGCAAGATTCAAGTTCAAAAATAGCCTTGAGGTGGTTATGAACCAGAATTTTTGGATCATTGTATCGATTGCACAATGCCTCCCAAGCTAGAGTATAATTACCCGCAGTAAACTCTAAACTTTTTATAATTTGGCTTGCATCACCCTGTAAACTAGCCTTTAAGTAATGCAGCTTTTGAATATTAGTTAACGTTTGATTCTCATGAATTAAGCTACTAAATATCTCACGAAATTCTAACCATTCTGAAACACTTCCTGAATATTTGGGAATCGAAATTGCAGGAAGGCGTACAGCTTGATTATTGCAATGTGAACTGCAATTTGAATGCGTTGATCTTACGCTACCATTAGGAGATCCAGAACGATCTAATGCAGCATCAGACTGGCTGTTGTATTCATTAATCAAATATTTAGCTTGTGCGATTGCAAAATAATAAGAGTCTTCAAATTCGACTCGCTGTTGCATTTCCCGTTCTGCATCCTCACTGGCTTCTAAAATTTGTTCATGAACCGCATCATATTCTGATAACAATGCGGCTGCATTATTCAATCTTTCTTGTAACTGAATAATTTGAATGCTAGATAACGATTGATCTACCTCGTAAATTGCTTGCAACGATTGCACGTATTTTGCGAAACTCGTAAGCTTGCCTTTGATAGAGCCACGTGCCCTAACAAGCGAATTCATAATTGTTGAAATTAAAACAATTTAACAGATCGAACTAACTTTTCGTACGCCCCTGGCGTGAATTTTGTACGCTTCTGGTACGCGGACCCAACGGGTCAACTATCTGTGATATTTCAGGCAAGATGCTACGCGCGGTAGCCTTACTACTTGCAGAATCTGAAATATTCTTTAATGATAAAACCCTTTCGCACGCCTCTGGCGCGAATTTGTTTATACCGCAGACAGCGCTTGCTAACAACGCGAGAAACTTGTAGCTTACGACGCAGAAAACGACCCTGGTACAACGCGGGAAACTTGTTGCTACGACGCAGAAAACGGCCCTGGTACAACGCGGGAAACTTGTTGCTACGACGCAGAAAACGGCCTTGGTACAACGCGGGATTATTTATGAAACATGCAGGGGATATCGCTAACAAACGTAATAGCTTGGCATTTCACGCAATTAAAATGTTTATATGACTCACAAACCATTTGTTTACGCAATAATACGCAGCTGAAATTATGCACACATGCAAACACAGACGAAATAAACCAAATTTATGCATAGGAAAATCAGGCTTACATTTGATATTGGTGTGTGCCGCCTTGCCGGTTTTCTGTTCCTACTACCGTCTGGCTAGCAGCTGCAATGCCCACGTGCACGAATCTTGGCGTTGATAGCACCGTCTGCTGTCTTCCTTCCTCTCGTTACGGGCACCGCATGCGCCCTCTTCGTTCCACGCGTTGCTGCGAATTTGGACGCTGCTTCCTTGCGGCCGATTGCATGCGATGCAATACACAACTGAATATGCTTTGTACTTGCCTATGACCAATGTTGTCGAATGCTGTCGCTGTTTTGGACCCGCAATGACCTAATGTGGTTTAATCCGGTTCTGTAGGACCAATGTTTGAGCACTAATCAGGATCGAAGTTACAATGTTTGTAGCCTTCTCAGTTTTTCGCTATCTGGAAAACCGCTAATCGCCAGCTCGCCTTGGAATTTGTGGACTGTATGATTGTAGGTTTCACTGAATTATACACACGTTGAAAAGCGAAGGTAGTAATTTATTGCCATAAATTAACACGAACAGTTTAACATTTACAAAGAATTAGCTTTCGGAGTGCGGACCGGTTTGCATGCTGCCACGTTGACAGATGAAACGTAAGTGTTTTTGGAATCGGATGCCGGCGAGGCAGTCTACTGCGCACAGTACGAATTCAGAATGTAAGAGAGGCGGCAAAAGTTTATAAAGTCCTTAACACTCACATTCAGATATCTGCATGGTAGTTTGCAATGCACTATGATATGCTAGATTCGTTTTTCCTAGCCGACAAACTTAATACGGGTGATATTTAGAGGGAACAAACGTAAAGTGGTGCAACCACCCACTCAGCTAATTTTCGACATACAAGGTGACGTTATCTATTCCAGAATTAAACCACTCAGCTCTAAGCAGGCGCTAAATCTACACACACATAAAAACACAATTTGGTAAAAATGGTGAAGCCCTAACGTGAAATCGATTGCATATGAATGTATACATATTAAATATAATATAAGGCCATTAGGCTCAAACCCCCAAACTAGACATGAACTGCACATGCAGCACGAGGGGGATGCGACGTTAATTTCAGCCCCTTCTGCCTGCACGTAGGTGGACACGGTTCTTGGGAAATTCTGGTTCCATTGAGAAGCAGCGAGATTAATTCCACTGAAATCGATCAGCTTAGCCTGTAGGGTGAAGGCTGTACTTACAGTTCAAATTAGCAAATTAACCACCAAAGGATAAAATGCCGTACCAGAAAAATCTGTCAGAATATACACACAACCTCAAAAATGTGCTCACCCAATCAATTCGTCTGGCCAGTTTTCGGGTCAAAATATGCCTTAATCGATTGTCCTGCATTAGCATGACATAGCTAGCAATTCAAAAAGCTCAACAAACCATCTCAGAAAAGTTTAAACCGGCCGGTGGCCAAGGATTCAACACCAAGACACGAACGTCAAAAACATCTCTTCATGAAATTTTTACAGATAGGAAATGATGCAAAACTATATCGCCATCTAGCGACGAATTACTGCACTTGGCCGAAAGATTGCAGTTTGTAGGAAACTGTACTAAGCAGAAGACTGCATTCGACCAAAATATACGTTTGCAGAACCAGTTGCCTAGTCGCTCGGCGTTTCTCTGGCCGTGGAAATTACTAAATAATTGGATGGGCAAATAAATTAGTCTCAGGAACATAACGAAGATATCCGTGAATAAATTGAGCTACAAGAAAAAGTTGAATAATATACTGAGCAAAATAAAGCTTTTTATCAGAGCAGAGAAGAAAATAAAAACTTAAGCCTCCAGCGCTAATTAATTAATTAATTAATCTACAAGCCGTTATTTCAGTCGAATTTTAATTTATAACAGGTACTATTACAGGTAATTTCATGTAGCGTTAACGGGTACCAAGTTACCACAAAAAAGCAAACTCACCTCTTTTTCAAGATATCGGATACTGCAAATAGGAAATTTTGGTCGACAACTTCAAGTTCAACTTTCCTGGACCTCCTCAACACCGCAAAAACAGGAGTTTCAAATTTACTACAAGGGTTGACCTGATTTAAATCAAGTGATTTAATTTAAATAATCATTGATTTATATTAAAGGTTTTATATTTTGTCAAATTAACAAACGAAGTGATCTTTAAACATTTCTAATTAACCAAAGCTTTATTTAAACCGAACCATGAAAGCAACAATACGAATATAATATACTAAATGGTATCAAGGTTTTAACCTCTATACACATCCTCAAAAATAAAAATAAGGTGCACTATGAAAGTTAGAGATTATTGTAACGTACGGCGATCGTTTTATTTTCAATGAAATAAAAAGTTACTGGTAAAATATAGAAAAACAGTTCATTCTGCTGTATAGGAAAAGGCAGAGATTTTTAGATACTTTTACTTAGGATTTAAATTGTGGTGGCAACGTTGATTTTGGAAAACATTGTTACCTTGTGCATGTACCAATTAAATTAATAGTGCACGTGTATTTTCACAAACTGACATAATAAAGAAAAATAAGAAAATAGATAGAAGTTTGATTTAAAATTCAAAAATCTGATTTAAATCAATAAAAACCAATTTCATCATTTTCAAAAAAAATCATGATTTTTATCAACCCTATTTACTGCTAAACATTATTCAAAGTACATACACTAATTACGATCAAGGCTTAGGTTCATATGTGACCTTTGCAATATGTGGCATGTTATTTGATATGATCGGAAATGTAAAACGTATTTACAATTGCAAAAATCTGTAAAGGGTTTTACTCAGAACTTCCCTCGTAAGTGCCTGTTGTGGCACTAAATAATTTTAAAAATAAAAGAAATTTAGGGATAAAAATATCTTCACATTTCTGATAATATTGAAATAATAGAATGAATCACTTTAAACACTTTAAAATTAAGAAGAAATATTACCGGCGGTAGATTTCGAATGGCAGCTGCTGCGAATGCGATTCCAACGTTTGGCAGTATGCCGCAGCAACATCGCCCCTTCCCTATATGCGCCAAGGAGCACGCCTTGTGTTCTTGAGTAGCGGGTGCCTTATATAGAAAGCATTTTTCGTTGACCCCTTTTTCTGCTTTACATCATTTATCCTGCATTTTTTGGGTCCCAATTCGTCAAGGGTAAACTGAGCTATGTGACAATTGTTACTCTTGGATATTTTTCAGTTAAAGAAAAAATAAACAAAATTTATTGTTTTAAGGCGCCCACTCTGTATATATTGTAATGGTATGATGCATTGTTAACGTACGAAGGCTAAGGAAAGATTTAAATAGGCCCATAATTGGTATTGTATTTATTGCAACAATATGAGTCACTAGTAAACATTGATAGTTACATAAAACATGGTTAGCAATAACTGTAATTTAATTAATAGAGGTTAGTAATTAAATAAAACAGTATCGTGAAGGTGGCGTTCAGCTTGTATTCAATGCTTGTGCTCGGTATGGCAAATTTACCTCATTTGTGATGACTGATAGGTTAATTATTGTGTAACGTCAAGACACGATAATGAATTTCCTTAAGTACAAAGATATTTTGAAGCGTTACAGAAGTTTTATGCAGCGTTTTGTGTTCATATCATAATTCCAAAAATCGATAACGCCTCTAAAGGGTTATTAAGCAGTGTAAGAAGACACAATGATGCAAAGAGCATTTGAAAAGCAATCTGAGAATTAAAGAAGCTTACAAGAAAGTGCTAATAGCTTGTGAATCAGCGTTTATGTAACTAAAAGTAAAAAAATGCAACCAAAGTTCTGTTAGAGTGTTCCTGAATGACATTTAAGAAAACATTTAGAAGCTAAGGTTCAAAGATTGTAAAAACTTACTAAAAAAATTGTATAACATGTTGCTATGGTGATCTAACTGTCAATTGTGGCTGTTTATTGGGGAATCCAAGCCGGAAGCTTGTGTATAGGTTTGGCTCCCCGTTTTTAGTTAATTTCGTTGATAAAAGTATATTATTTGTGCCAGTTATTGAGTTTTATTTATTCACGATTGTGCCGATTCCAGTTGTGGTTAATTTTGTAGTGTTCAGTAGTGCATTTCCAGAGAACCCTTGTTTGTGGTTTACAAGAAGGCAACAACAGCTGAAATATCGGCAGGTATACGCCGGGCTGGTGCGAGGTCAACTTTCAAGCCCGATTCAACAATCATGGGAGCTATTAGAACCGAACAGCTAGGTGCAGCACCTGGGAAAGGCTTTGTCCGTGGTCCAGAAACAGGCAACGGCCGCTGAAACCGTTCCAGGAAGAAATTACGAGATTGGATTCATCTTTTTGCGGAAACCGGAAGTGGAATTTGCCAGCAAGCAAGAAACAAAAACAGGTTGGCGTCCCTTTTCACTTGAAAAAAAAACAAATACCAGGTTAGCTCAACAACTTGATTATTTGAATTACATTGTTATTATTTACATGAGTTGAACTGATTAATTGTTGCTTTATTTGTGTTCAAAATACGCTGGATTTCTGTAATTCGAACAGTTTTGTTTATAGTCAAATATTTGAGGTTATCTGTCATTCGTTAAAATTGAACATTTGCTATACAATGGTACAATTTATAGTATGTAACAACCTAACCCTGTAGATACTCGAGTCTCAATAGCTAGCCGGCGCAAAAGTTTAAATAAGTTGCCAATGGATAAAATATAGAAAGGAACATACCTTTATAATTGTAGTAAAGCTTAAGTAAACAACTCTAATTTTTAATTTGCCCTGAGAGAGGCAATATTCAAATAAAATTGTACTGTGGTACGCTATTTATTTTATTACTAAATAAAATAATAATAATAATACAAATATTTGTCCGAAAATTTCTCGGTTTTGTGGCAAGTAGACACACAATTTGCTTGCAAAATATCGTTTTCCTCCAACAAGTAGTTTTTGAGTTATACCGGAAACAGGGAGACAGACAGAATTGAAAAAACCTGCTTTTCGTCATCTAGGAGCACTGAAACGTGGATATCTGAATCAATCTCGTAAGGTGATTTTTTCGCTATTACAATACTTCCTTCATCTTTAAAGCAGGTAAACAGTTTAACTTCACTTCTATACACCAAACCGAAAACGTTTATCTTACTGTAATTGTAACAATTATCATTCAGAATAGTTAAAGTAGTTTTAGTAATATACAATCATATAATATAATATAATAAAATGGGAGTTAATATAGATGTCATGGACACTATCGAAGGAAAAAGATTGAACTGGTACGGCCATATGAAAAGGATGGATGCGGAAAGATGGCCTTACAGGATATGGCAGTGGAACCCTTCACAAAGAAGGAGAAGAGGAAGACCTAGAGTATCCTGGAACGATGGGATCAGACAGGCTATGGATAGTAGAGATTTACGGGAAGGCGATTGGCAAGACAGGCGTAGGTGGAAGCAAGGATGCGAGAAACGCCGGACGGTGTAATCCTACTCGCATTTATATATATATATATATATATAATACTATTTAATGAAATATAATGATTCTAATAATGTAATATAGTAGATTATGCAATGAGGGAGAGAAATGCGTTATTTTGCTGAGGTACAATTTCTGACTCGAGGGCGAAGCCCGAGAGTCAGAAATTGCACTGAAGCAAAATAGCATTCTCTCCGAGTTGCATATACTATTTTTTTCACGTTGCAGGAAGATTTAAAACGAAAACCCGTTTTTTTAAACGTCATTTATTGACATTTTAGTTACAATTATTTTAAAATTAGTAGCCTTTGCTAAATTTTAAAGTTGGTGGCACTGTAAGTCATTATGACAAGAGCTCACAATTATGTCAAATTCGAGGTTAATAGATGAGGTTTTGCGTCAGTTTATGTCAAAACTGACGCGAAACCTAACCTGTTAACCCCGAATTTACCATAGATTACCATAGATACGGTAACATTTTTTACTTTAGTCCCTAGGGGCTAAAGTAATTACTTCTGTCCCTAGAGATAAAATGAGCTACTTTAGTCCCTGAAATAAGTGACTAAGGTGCCAACTTTAGTCCCGCAAGTGCAAAAAAGTTTATTATATCATTTATGTAATAGTACGCTACATGAAATTAAAATTACGGGCCGACTTGACGACTTTGGTCTGCTCTACAAGTCGTGATCTTAGTCGAATTTCAATTTTTATATACAGGGTCCTTGCAGCATTTCTGTGATTATCTCAATTTCCCGTTTAAGTTCTTCTTGCTGCAAGCTAATGGCTACCCAAAAAGAACTCTAAACCAAACGCTAAAAGAGATGGACAAAAAAACTACACCGGCAGGGGATGAGAAAACGGAGCCAACAACCACGGCCGTAATACCATACATCCGAGGAGTCTCCGACAAACTGAGACGAATCGGAAACAGATTCAATGTAAGAACTGCCTTCAAGTCCACAACGACTCTAAGAAGCATGATGACGCATACCAAGCTTCAGAACGAAGATCAGAGTTCAAAGAACTGTATCAACAGCGTACCGTGCGAGTGTGGAAGACAATACATAGGGGAAACACAACGACCTCTACGAGTAAGATTATCGGAACATCGCAAAAATATTACACAGGGCGAAACCATCAAATCCAAGATCGCAAAACACGTTTGGAACGAAGACCATCGCAAACAATGGGATAACGCATCAATTGCAGCTAAAGAGGAAAACAGGTACCGTAGAAAGCTGGAAGAGTCTACATACATAGCGCTGGCAGTAGAACCAATTAGCCAGGCTAGCGCAGAACTAAAGCCCATTTGGATGCCACTACAGCTCAGAGAATTACAAAAATAATCTACTGTGCATACAGCGGTAAGATATATATAAGTTTTATGTTATGGGTGTGGAGCATGGACCATCAATGCAGAAATGAAACGGAGGTTACTTGCAACATAAATGGACTACCTCAGGCGAAGTGCGAGAATTTCCAAGCTGGAAAGAGTAAGGAATGACGAGATACGGGAAATAATGAAAGCTACGGACACAGTCATTGATCGGATAGAGAGAAAATCCTTAAAGTGGTTTGGTCACCTAATGAGAATGCCCGAGAACCGATGGCCAAAACGCGTGTTCTCTTGGACTCACCCAGGCACCAGGAAAAGGGGCAGACCACGAATATCGTGGAACGAGGGGATCAGACAGGCAATGGCGTCAAGAGAACTGGACGAAGATGATGTCTTTGACAGAGAGGTTTGGAGAAGGGATACGGGGAGACGACGGCAGTTGTAATAGATGTAGCAATAGTGTTTTGTATTGTATTGTATTGTGTATACATCTTAACCCGTAATATAATATATATATATATATATATATATATAGAACTACAATATATCACCGAGCTGGTGGCCTAGTGGTAAGAGTGACAGACTAGTAATCACAGCGATTAGCGGTCCCGGGTTCAAACCCTGGGGGGGCAAGAGTTTACGAATAAATGCGTACAATATCAGTCCTTCTCAGAACTAACCAGGAACACCTGAAGACGGATATTTGACCAAAACTCCCGAAACGTTGTGTGATATACACCCTAGACAGTGGAAAAAGTCCGATAAAACACATCATAATAGACCACTGCTAAAAAAATTACATTCAGAGAACAACTTGTACAACATATCTTACAAGCTACATATTTTTCTATTAATAATCAAGCTTACAAACAAAAATTTGGCATAGCTATGGGACAACCTCTATCAAGTACTATCGCTGATTTAGTCTTACAGAAGATTAAATCTGACATTTTAAATAACTTAAATAATATCTGTTTTTATAAGCGTTATGTCGATGATATAATTATTTGTACCAATAAAAATAACATAAACAATATTTTCATAATTTTTAATAATTACCATCCTAGATTACAATTTATAATAGAAAAAGAAAATGTTAATAAAATTATAAATTTCCTTGATTTAACCTTAATAAGAACAGAAAACGGTAAAATTGAAACCAACTGGTTCAGAAAAAAAATTGAAACTGATAGATATTTAAATTATAATTCACAAACTTCTTTAAAATACAAAATTAGTGTAATAAATAGTTTAATTGATAGTGCAATATTACTTTCATCCAACAAATATCACAAAGAAAACATTAAAATTAAAAACATTTTATTAAATTATTGAATTTATAAACTCAACTTTAAAAGAATAAGTAAAATTAAATATAAAAACACCATAAATAACACTTCATCTGTTGATTTATACTCTAATTTTTTAGGACAAGAATTTAATAATTATCAATATACTCACAATTCATATTACATTTCTATTTCTTACATACCAAAATTATCACAAAATTTAAATGAAATTTAAAAAACTACACTGTCTTTTAAAAATTATAATGCTATAGGAAATCAATTTTTTAATAACTTAAAAGATAAAACTCATATTCTTCCTGAATCAAATATTGTATAACAAATCGATTGTAACAATTATGATGCCAATTACATTGGTCAAGCTAAACAAAACTTTAAAAAATGGATATCTTAACATAAAACGTCTATAAAAACAAAGTTTTCAACCCGGAACAAAGCTAATACTGCGCTGTCTGACCATGCTTTTGAAAATTATCACAATTTTCATTTTAGCTTCCCTAAAGTTTTGCAAAGAGAGAACAACTTACAAAAACGTTTAATTTATAAAATGATTGAAATTAAAATATATTAATTACAAAATCGACATTGAAAAATTACATTCTATTTACGATAACCTTTTCTATTACAACTTTTACAATCATTAGTACAGTTTTATTATTATTTAATCAAATTAGATTAATATTTTTACTATTCACCTTGAGTTTTAGTTGTTGAAATATCTTCTAACTATTAAACATTTTAAGTAATGGGAATTTTTCCAGTTGGCCGCCCTCGGATCTAATTTGATAAAAGTCAAGCTGGTTTAGCAAATTAATTTGTGAAGTTTTCTTATTCTTTGATCATCTACATGTTTTATTTAAAAACTATGAGGGGGAGTGTTAGTTCCTTTCCAAACAACTTTCAACTATAGTAAATTGGTAAGAGATTTTCAGTTTACATTTTGTTTGAATTATTTTAACCTATTTCCCTTATTTCTAGATGTAATTCGGTTTAACATGTTACTTATTTTGTCTAAATAAGTTTGTTAATTATACTAACTAAACGTCACATCACATGCATTGCTGATTATATAATTCAGTATTTGAAGAGAAAATTTGGCTGTTTTATTTTACTTCCGAACCCTTTGTAAGCTTAACAATAATATTATTAGAATACAATATTTAAAAGCAACCTTATGATGAATGCCATCTAAATCATTTGACAAACTGCTGAAAATGGCTATTTTTGTATCTAGATTTCGCATTCGAGATGCAAACAATGATTTTTCGAAAACTGCAATAAAACTAATATAAGAATAAAAAAAAATAAATAAGGTAATTGTCAACGTTAATTGACAATTTTATATTTCATAAACAATTAATTTATGTTTGAACCACGGCCTGCTGAATTGTTTGACAAACGTCAAAGTGACGTATAAATTTAACTGACCGCAGTATCGGCTCCTTCAATTTACATGTAGTACAACATAAATTAGTCATGTTTATAATCTTTTATCTAATAGACGTGTCTGTCTGGGACGCTGTTTTGTCCGGGACGCTGTTTTGTCCGGGACGCTGTTTCAGCAGCCAAACCGTAAGAGATAGAGAAAAAAGTTATTAAAGTTATATGTTTGGAATGGTCATGTCAGGTCAAGAACCGAATTTCAGTCACGTGACACTTCCGGTTTTCGAGAAATCACAAAAAGACCGTTTTTCAAGTAGACCGCGTATTAAATAAAAACTGATTCGGCCGCCAAACGTAGCTGCGACCCTCTGCGCCTTAAATCCTCGATCGGTTAGGCAACCACTTTGACACCTTCCAGGTCTGGGTGGTTGCCTAACCGATCGAGGTTTGAAGACGCGTTAAATGAGACATTTGTCTCACTGGACTGCTAGTAGTTTATAATAGTTATTAGTATCTACTGAAATTTTAAATTACTTAATAAAAAACTAATGTAGGTTACTTAATTAATAAAATCACAAATAAGTTCCTAAAAAATGAAATTTTTTTTGACATTTCTTTTATGTTCTAGAACGCTAAAGAATTTTGCATTCTAGAACATAAAAGTATTTCGCAGTTAAGTGACAAAAAAGAATCACTTTGCTTACTGAGAATTTAACGAAAATGTCAACATTTGATGACAGTTTTCGAAAAAATAAATAAAATGCAATATTGCTTGTATTTGCTTTCTAATTTTCACTAAGGCTTTGACAGTATTAGATTACAGCATGTATTGCAAATACCAAGAAAGAAGAGGATACCTAACAATGTAGTGTGAATAAATACAAAACATCAATTACGATACCACCACTAAAACTAATACCTTCACCAAATGAATCCGAGTATCAACCGGAATAATGCAAGGAGACAGCCTTACCCCAACACTATTCAACCTGATAATAAATGGAAGACCACATGGCAGAAAACCACAAGGATAGCCCCGACAAAGACGGAAGGATAGTTGGCAGTCTACCTGGCAAAACAATAATAATATAATATTAATTAACTGGTTAGCCTGCTTAATAAAAGATAAATTTATATTTATACATGGAATGCAGTCGCCGCAACATGATTATACCTAGAGTGCTTTATTAACCAGGCAAGCTTATCCCACTAGATTTTGTGTCACAGGGATTTTAGCGCCAAGCCGTTGGCTACGCTGACCGGTAACCGTGCATTCTGTCGTCTGTCAACCAAGCAAGACTAGAAACCGTTGGAGTACGTACTGCTCCACCCAGACGAACAATGCATGCTGATTTAAATCTTGGTGCATTCCATTACGATGCTAATTATAATTACAGTCTTCATCCAAGTGTGGTTATTTAAATCTATATACAGTTTGTAAGTGTTGTTCTGTGCTGTCAACTGTGTCTGTCAGTTCTATCGAGTTCTGTCACTCGTCACTGTTGTTTGAACTAAGGTACTATTAAAGTTCTCTAGTTTGAACCACGTGCGTGTTAGTTAACAGTGTTTTCGTTTCGATTTTTTCTGCTTTCTTTTTATTTGTTTAAAAACCAATCTTTTTTAAGACGGATAAAATTAAATGACACGATCGTTGTTTTTCCGACTCACCGTATGCTATTTGGAAAGTAACTAGAATTTGAATATGCCGCCACTTCAAGTAACTCAAAATGGCGGACGAGCTTGCTCGTATAAATATAGTACCTTAATTATACCTATAGTAAACATAAAAACACAAAGTGGCCATTGATTTCCAAAATTTGATGAGTGTAACTTTAAAATTAATCTTTGTCTAGGAATGTACTTACAATAAGTTACTAAAACCTAAAACAAATAGGTTAAGCGTGTGACATTTACTTAGCATCTGTCATAAGTGTTATACGTAACTATTTTACAGATATTATACAAATACTGTGTTGGATGCTATAGATGTAGCATTTATTAATAGGTATTTTGATAACATTTTAGAATAGTTTAGGGGAGAATTTCCGGAAATATATTTGCTTTAACACAAAAATAATGAAAAATATTAATTGCTATTTTTAAATTCAAAGCCCTCTTTATGCAGGTGTGGAAACCTTTGCAAAGCAAAATACAGAATCCTTACCACAAAAATTGTATACATATGCCAACAGAAAAAATTAAATGTTTCTGTGTTTACTGAACAGACCATATATGTAATATTTTAACGAAATTTGAATATCTATACTAATTGGTCTCCATCTGTATAAGTTATAATTTTGATCATGATTATAAGGATAAGAGAAATATGTCAATCCTTGATTGAACTACAGATTTTGCAAAATTAGAAATATTAATAAATGAACTGTAAAAATATTACGGTTCTTTCAAAAATACTCATAAAAAATCTATGCCATATACATTTTACTATTCGAAAACGTATAAAACGCATTTCGTTTTTTATGAGCTTAGACGTTAATAAATGTGTACGTGTACGCTAAAAATTAACATTTGTACCCGACAGAAAGAAATATATATTTTCCCGACAATAATTGTGTCAAAAGTGATATTTAGGTTGGCTTTTCAATTAAAATGAAAAAGTAAATTAGAAACAATGCAATGAATGCGGCGATAAATAAATATGTGTGGTAATTGCCACAATCCTCAACAAAAGCAGTCGGTATAGACAAAGGATTTATTTTATTAGCGCATGAATCAGGCCGTGCATAATTCCGAACAAAGGCAAAGCTACAGTAGCTGAAAATGAGTAATGCAACTTTATTCGGTCCCGTTTAGTCACATTTCAATTAAAATTTGTCAAAACTGCGGAGTGCTGCTGAGTCACATCAATCACTCTCGAAAGTCGCCTCTAGTTATGAAACCCATTCATCAAAGCAATTATTGGGGAAATATATCGACGTAGTAGTATTTTGTCGGCGTTTCTTTGGGGATTAATTCGATTGCTACACAAAAGCCACATTTGTGGCAGAGATATAAGAAAGAGTCTGTCAACAATACGTACAACCCCTGTAGCAAAAAACTGTTGTATGAGAGTCATCAATACAAGACTTTCTTAAGAATGAAATTCATGCCAAAGGTCGTCGTCGACGAGTCTACGACGCTAACATGGGTTGGCTCGATTGTTTTTTAGTGATTAATATTGCATCAATCTATCAGACCGAATTTGGTCAATGAGAGTGTACTGACCCAGCGTTTCCCAGTTATCTATAAATCTTGGCATTTCCTCATATTCGCTTCTTCCACTTAGACGTTCCACTAAAAGCAATAAAGAGCTCCTCTGGGTTAGCATTGTCTGCGGAAACTCCGACGGTTGCGCATTCGGGCTAATGCGGTGATACAATCATATTCCTATGACAACAAAAATGCGTTCGAAATTTATGTCGCTGCCGCCGTCTTCGTAGCCAACGCAATTTTCTCTACTAAGCCGTTGGAACGAGATGGGCCTGTTATCTTCATCTAGCTTTGTTTTTCCTCTTATTGACTTAGGGCCCGGCGTCCGGCTGAAGCCCGAGTTAATGAGCTAAGCTGGTAAAAAGGTCGCGTCGTCATCCTTTTTTATTGAAAACTACTAAATTGTTGTGAGCTTCCTGGTAATATATCGCTCGGCGTCGACGGAAACACTATGATTAGCGCTGAATGCCCTTAACGTTTTTGCCTCTTATCGGCCACTAAAAACTGAATTCATTGAATTCAAAGCCCATGAATTTAAACAGTAGCTTTTTCCGTTGTAGGGAGACCCTTACAACGAACGCATAATGCTTGATAGAATGCACCAGTATATTTTTACAACTTAAGTGCAATCGCAATTCAAATTATTATTTAGAATGAATACTGATGCCACCATTTCGATTGTGTGGCGGCAAGTTGGTTGTAGGAAGATTTGCTACTGACTAAACAATGCTATATGGCTAAAATATTGGTGCACATCAATTGTTACGTCACTCCAACCGGAAATAGAAGAGAAGCAAAGGCAGCTGACTTCCCAGCCGGAGCTGGTCGTGGGTTAAACAAAAGATTCAAATCTTACGAAGTAAAAAAACATGCGCCAAGTAGCAAATAACCGAGCACTTTGCTAATCAAATAAAAGATACACATCGAAAGGTGCTACTAACCGATCCCTAAAAAAAAGACTACGTCAAGGGCACAAGTAAACTTGGCAGGCATACAAATCAAGACAGTATAATATAAGGCAAAAGTATTCGGCAGTACATACACAAAGCAAAATCATAAAACACGACAATCAAGATGAAATATCACAGAGAAAACATCACAGTATTAAGAAAGCCGCCTTAAAAGTGATAAATGTCAATAATAAAATTATAAAAGTTTAGTATAATAAATAAAGTGAAAAGAAGTATAAATTGACTGTTAAATTAGCAATTTGCATTACCGGTAGGCTACTCGGTAAAAGCGCATGACCACGATAACGTTATTAGTTAAATGTTTGGGTTCGGATTAAATTTGACCCTAAATCTACATATGCGAGAACATTCCGATGTTCTCATAATTAACAGAATGGTCGTACAAACTCCAAGATAATCATTAGTTTCAATTTGTCCGGTAAAAAGAATTATTAACGCAATATCTTGCAATAGAGGAATAATTAAGTTTAATTCAACGAAGTCATCGGTTACTAACATGAAGTGAATGTCTAAACCTTAAATTTCAAATACCACATGCAAAATTGCATCACAAAAAGCCAAAATTAAAAGCAATAATAACGTGTATGGTAGGTAAAACACATCCCAAAATTTCAATTCAAACTAACCTTAACATTACAACAAAATTATTGAACGTAAACAAACAGTAATCCAGTGCTAATTAGTACTGCAATAGATAAGCTTTATATTATACTGCACTTATGTAGTCATGGAGCCAGTCTGGTATTTGACGTATGCAATAAGACTAACACGAAAACGTGGAACATATTAAAAGAGAATTTCATAATTACAGGACAGGACAGGTCGCAGCAATAACGTGAGCCAATTCCAGAACACACGGAATAAGTTAGTTCATAGCAAAACCTGTTGCTCATCACCAAGTAGAAAACTGGCGACCATGGCGATAAGCCACAACGGAAGCCAGGCATCTGCGATAGGTTAGATCGGCTGTCCCAAGTTGCAACCTTCAGCTGCCGATAATTTGTGGTTCGGACCAAACCCCTTGCAGAAACGGAATTCTCAACATACACATCGTTAAACGAAAAGGGGCGCTCTTGGCTCACACGACAAAATGCTTTCCAACGTACCTACTGGAAGAGAAGCTGAAAAGGGAGCGCATAGAATCTAAGCAAATAATACAAAAGGAGGTTAGGTCTACTATTAAAATGTTCTGCTTCGTTTTTCCAAAATCGTAACATGTGCTCGCTCAGGTACAAATCTAGAAACATGTCTGATTTTGAGAATTTCCCATGAAAGAAATTGCAACACCAAAGTGAATCCTCAATGTCGGATGATAGCGAAAATCCCAAAATAAAATGAAGCAATTGACTTTATAAATGTAGTTCACTTTGTCATCGTTCCTGAATTAACACCAATTGGCAAATGGCCGAAAAAGAGAAGCTGCAACCCAAAAATTTGGAAAACCTTGAGGATTTCATTAGGCAACCAGAATACCTTGGAGCTTGAACTGTTGTAGGAAATAGCGTAGAATTATTTAGGAAAACTAATACATTGAGATATGAAACTTGACTTTAGTTTAATTAGATTGTAGATAACACTTTATTTACCAAGAATAGAGCAACTAAATAAGTAAATACTTAAAAATTACTTTTGACCCGTACACAGTACTCATCCCCATTCAGAAAAATAGTCCACAACTAAGTGTAGCGATTACCGCACAAGTGACTTTCTCTAACATGCCAGCAAATCTTAACTATGCAACGCCGATTCAAGTCTTATCTCGATTACCAAATACCTCAAGAATAAGCAGAGTTCTTCAAAAAGAGGGGAACGGACCAACAAATCTTGAATTTAATGCAAATGATAGAAAACATCGAGAATACCAAACCCCAGCAGGCGCACGTGTTTAAAATACGTCGAAAAAACGTTGACATAGTAGGAAAGACGTTATTCGTTGAAAATTAAACGTTGAATTTTAGTTAAACAGTTAACTTAATTTTCTCAACCCGAACTAGACGTCAAATTTTAGTAATTATTTTTACTGTTCACGCAATTATTTTTTTCATTAATCGTGTTGGTTATGACGTTTACTGAGCTGTTTTAACACATTATGTATTGGATCAGTAGTCAACTCTTAGCGTCGATATGACTTTTATTCAACAACGCGATAATTACGTTTTTGCATTACGTTTTGATGTCGTTAATTTTAAGTGCATTTTAAACCAGCAGTTAATATTAAACGTTGATATGACGTTTACAAACACGTAAGTGGTACCAATCTCAGCGCGTTTGCCAAGCGCGCCTTTCACGCGTAAGGTCACGATAGTGCCGACCAATTGAAACGCGTTATGCTGTATGCTGCCAAACCGCTGTTTCCTTTTGTCCGGTGTGGTGGATTCACTGTTTAGGTCGCTATTTGTCTCGCTGATATAATCTGAAAATCTGTGATTTTAGAACTTTGAGTGTTTATCATTCCAGTTTAACTTAAGACTAGCAGAATATGTTGCATTAGAAGAATATGTGGTAGATAGTATTTCCTATATTTCACTAAGCTTAATTTCTTTCCCATTTAAGATAAAACGGCTGTCGACTTTGGGTGCAACTACACAGTGTTAAAGCAGCTACCCGATCTATTTTGAGATTTCGTTTATCAACTGAAGTGGCCGTTTGATTGTATTCGACTGGTACAATAAAGATTATTAAGAAAAAAGTAACTTTCTTCTGTCGTTAATACTTGCTGTAATTAAAGTGTCGATTTTGTATTAAATAAAACGTTTGTTTTAACGTAAAAAACAAGTTGAATTGAGGTTAAAACGTAACGTGCTTATAACGTTAACACTTAACTAAAAAATTGCGTTGATAAAACGTCGTTTTAACGTATGAAGTACGTACATTTTCTGTTAATAAAGGCAACGACGTTACAACGTTAACATATGGGTGAAAATTGTAGAATAAAATAAATTCCAAAAGACAACCAAACGTAAAAACAAATTAATTGATTCGAAAAAATGTTGAAAATTTACGTAGTTTGGATTGCATTAGAACGTCCACAGATAACGGTCTTGTTTGGTCATGATTTAAATGTTAAAAGACCTTCACAAGCTGACATGGAATCAACTACATAACGTTGAAAAACTGGTTGATTTTCCCAGCACTTCAACTTTAATATAACGCTTGGTTCAAAATTATGTTTCAAAGTTAGTTCAACGTGTTTGTGCACACTGGGCAATTGCCTGTTTCATAGATTATTAAAAAGCCTTTAACTGTGTCAGCTGGTAAAAATTATGGGAGTTCCTGTTGGATATGAAATCACCGAAACATCTCGTACATCCTATTAGAAACCTATACGAAACTAATACAGCACTGGTGTGAAGAAACTTAGTAGACTCATCGCACTTTGCTACTGAAGAGGGGGTATATCATTTAGCCAGATCTGTTTATAATTATACTTAGTGTATGTTTTGAGAAAAGCTATAGAGGAGTGGACTTGAGGAATCTCAGTAGCCGGAAATGAAATACTTAATTTAAAATACCTGGAAGGCACCACCCTATCTGCAACAACAGTAAAAGTGGAATTATTACCGTCCGTTGAAACATTAAGTTCCGAAATTGTTCTTAAAGTTAATGCTTAGAAAACTAAAATATTGATAGTTTGTTACGGTCCGAATGCGTCTACGTCTGAGTGGACAGGTCATTGGGCGCGCTCAGGTTAATCTTGGTGCCTATGGCGCATATTTTGAACTTCTCGCGCGCCCTTCCTTGTCGCGATGGGTTTTTATCAGGCCTCTTCGTTGTGTGCGATGTTTCCGAGCAGTTAAGCTTCCATTGTGGGTCGCCAGAGTTCAGCGGATTTTTGGTGAAATTTTGCTGGGATTAACCCTCTCTTATGTAGCGGTTTAATGCTTCTCTGGTGATTTTAAGAGACACATTCCTTCAATCCTTGACGGAGTTTGGTTGCAAGCTGTTATAACGCGGCCCAAAGATTAGGGTAGGATTGAAGCTTCTGCGGTACCGCGTTTTTAGATGTTCTGTATTCTGTCTTGCGCATTCCTGATAGCTGCAGGTTCTAAGCTATAAATAATCCCTAGGCTGTTAATGCGAGGTTTGCAGTTCCGCGTGCGGCTGGCGACCTTGAACCAGTTGCTGTCTACAGCAACTTGCCGGGATTGAGCCCTCTTTATTTGCCCTGGCTTGACCCCCGTCCATCTGCACTGGCTATACGGGTTCCATCAGAGTGGACATGGGAGCTCAACAAAAGAGAGTTTATGTAATGTGTAATCTTTACCTTTCTCTTAACACCATTTGAATTCTGTGTACAGTGATTCGGTGCCTTGCGTACTTTCTTAACTGCCTTGCTGCAGGTCCTGCCTGGATTTCCTCAAAATTCCGTGGGTTTTATTTTGGTTAATGAACTCTTTCTGTCAATTACAGTTCGCTTAACGATTTCCTGAGGTACCCCTCTGAGCATATTTGAACCAGTAAACCAGTATCAGATTTTCATCGTCGGAGCCTAGTTTAGTCTCTGTTACACTTTTAATCTGTTGTTGGTTGTACTTAACGTAGTTTGCATTTATACATTTTAAAATGTTCTAAATGTTGACTTACTCGCGAGTTTGGTCGATTTATGTGTTTTGAGGTGCACCTTATTTTTGCCTATATTTATAGAATCACCTGTATCCTATACTGGCCTGTATACTGTTTAATTTGTGATTATTATATATTGATATTAGTACACCGTCTTGTTTAAGTTACTGCTACCTAGATTTGTGTGCTTTCTTTCAGAATGTGCTACTTTGACTTTACAAATTCTCTGTGATACCTAGACACGCTTGCCCCAATTCAAACATTTGTTGGCGCCCGTCTTTGTCTTTTAATTAACTTTAGTAATCGTAATGAACTGCACGCCGTCCCCACTGAGGTAGTCTCGCCGGTAATTGTATCCACGTAGTCACTTGATTTTGAGAAAATTTGCTGATCAATCAAAATCTGGTATAAAGTTGATCGCGCAAATAAAGCTACACTAAGAAGTGCGCAAAGTCAGTATGAAGCTGTCAGTGAGTTCTTATCTATGATAAGATGTGATTGCAGTTGTGATGCAGAAATTCGTCGAATAGTAAACATAGAAAAAAGCGCCATGAGACGATAACTAAAGGGCGACAAAATCAATCCATTACTGACACCACAAAAATATAGCCATTTGAATCCTAATTTTCTCCACCATTTTGTGTGGTTCAGAAACTTGGACTCTGCGTTTATCAGAACGTAAAAATTGATATTTTTTTATGCTCATCTTGTGGACTGAACATCGTACGAACATCTCTATTCTCCAGCAGCTGAAAATAACCACAAGATTGTCTTCCATCTGTTTATAGAGTGTGATTAAGTTTTTTGGACGTGTCGCCTTTAGCGCTTCTATTCATATTTACGGTGTGAAATCGTCTTTAGCGCGTCTATTCATACTTTGCGGGTCGGTTTACCTTTATCGGCTTTGCCGAGGTGGCTGGAGAGATTTTGGTATCTACAATTTTTGCGTTTGGCGTGGTCTTCTTTTTGTTTTGCGTTGTGTACCAGCAAATACCGTTGCGCTTCGTGGATTTTCAAGCATTAAGGTATTTTGGACTTTATGGGACCTTAATGAAATTTTAGATGAAGGTTTTAAATTGAGCCCTTTTGCGGATTTTGGCTTGTTAGCAACGGTTTGGAAGCTAGTATTTCGCACCTTGTCGGCGGATTAAGTAGCAAAATTTGTTGGGAAAGCAAAGCTGTCTTGGCCCAGTATTTGGGAGCGTGGTTGCACAGTTGATGTGACGAGTTATTCGAGTCCGTTCTATGGTTTACAGCCGTTAGTATCGGGTCCAGAATCAACTTTTTGTTAGGGTTTGCATCTAAAGGCGCCGCTGGAAGTTTGACAGCGGCCCCTCGTGTCTCTCACGTGCTTATTATGTCAACACGACCTTGGCCCAGTCGGCTGAGACTTGCAACTGTTCACGTCTGGAGCTAAGAATGGCGTCTTGCCAGAAGTAAGTAATTCTTCACGGAAACAACCAAAGAAATTTTTCTCATGAAACTCCGGTATTGCTTATTTAATATAATGATGCACGACATTGCAATTGAATATTATATTCTATTATGATTTAGCACTCATCTTATTTTGTTGCTGCAACCTTCTTATTTGAGATATATTGCGGTTGACGGTTGCTTTGAGTATATGAGTTTTCGTTTCTGAACACATTTGTTGTATAAAGACCCGTTGGCGCCCTCAATATTTATTTGTATTTGAGTAATCTTGTGAAGAACTTCACACCGTCTTGAGTATCAAGTTAGCTTGCCCCTCAAATGTGCCCATTTACTTCAGTGATTATTTAGAAGTATAGAATTCCAGTCGAAATTTGGCATCAAGGTCCAGACGAAAACTTTCAAAAACTCATAGTATTTGGGAATTTTGAGGAACGTAGAGGTAGAGTGCATTTTTCAACCCTTTGGACTGGTCAAATACAACGTTTTACAGATAACTTCTTGTGACACTCAATAACAACTGCAGAAGATTGGAACAAGAGGAGAGATCTTGTTAATGAAATTGGGGAAATCACAATCCTTAGAAATAAGAGAATGGCTAAACATAATGGTGTTGATGAAACAATTCTAGTGTATGGATAAGGGAGCTAGAGGCCATAAAAAGCGAGTTACAATTGGCCACCCTACAAGTAGGATCGAAAATATAAGAGATGTTAAAGTTAACGACAAAACAAAAGTACTAAATTTTGGGATCTGATTTCTTATTATTCCTGATCAATATATCCCCATTATTTATCGCTATGTACCCATTGGCGCTACAATAAAAATCAGATCCTGGTTTCTTCTGTTCTCCTCCAGTTCTGCGTGTCGCTAGCTGCTGCTTTTTAGTTATTAGTTACAAGCATGAGTCGAGCATCTCTATGTGTTTTATCCTCCCAGTGTACGCTAGGTCTTTTAACCAGATGGTTTCTTTTTATTTTAGCATATTTCATAGTATGTTATCTAATTCACGTACTTTGTTGTTAGAGAGGAACTATATAGTTTTCTTAATTTCTCTCCTTGATTAGTATTCTTCTGTTGCGTTAGTTTCAGTTAGTCTTTCGCCTTCTTGGTTTAGATTGAAGATGTGATTATTATTTAACTTTACTTTTTACACATGATCCGTTTGTAGATGTTTATTTGTCTATAGGCTTTTCTGGTGCTATTGCTTTTAAAGCCGTCTTCAATGTTTAGCAATATCTGGTTGAATCTTTTATTTCTTCTGCGTAATAATATGTTTCTGGTCCTGTTCTTTTGCAAGCTTTGCCTCTTCCCTTCTTCTTATTCAGCAGCGTTTTATAATCCACTGCTCGATATAGGCTTTCCTCCACTGCTCTCTATCCTGTGGCAAATGATGCCATCGTTTTCCCGTTTTTTCTTTAACATCATCTTGTCAACACCTCGGTGGCCTCCCGACGCTCAGCTTATGAAGTCGCGGCTTTCATACGATTTGACCACCTAGAGATATTTTGGCGTGCGACGTGTCCGGTCCAACTTCATTTCGGCTTTGCAATGCGACCTATGACATCTTCCACTTTTGTTCTTTGTCTTATATATCTGCATTAGTAACGTGGACTATTAGACTTATCCCTGGAATAATTCGCTCGATTGCTACTTGTGGTGTTCTGAGCTTATTTGCCGATTTTACTGTCAATGTAATAGTTTCCATCGCACACGTTATAACAGGAAACACCTGCTTGGGTATGTGGGCTTTGCTATGTAGGCTTTATATACTTCTGTCATTTACAGCTGCTTTGCATTCCTCATTGAACCAGTTTCCATGTTCTAGTTTTAGGTTTGCGTTGTATTGTGTCGCCTGTTGCTTATACAATTTGTAAGAACATTTTTGATTGTTAGGAACGTAAGGCTATTAGCATTATTTTCTCGGTTTCGAATTATTTTCCCGCATGTATTTAGGCGTCTCGAGTCGTCCGCTTGCAGCCACCTGTTTTAAAAGCCCTTATGCTGAGTTATCGCGGTCTCGGGCCCATTGACGGTGCGCACGTGGTTCTTCTCGACCCGCTTGGGGACGTAAATTCTTGTACATATTTGAGCCAGAATAGAGATAATTGCCTTGCGTTCGAGAGAGCAAATCGTAGGTTTTGCCCTCACCACTTTTCAATGCGGCTGTCTTCGTGCATTTTTCGAGACAGATTGGACCCGGTGTTGCAAGAAGCGGGAGGTATCTCCGAAGTGGTCGTACGCCACAAACCCTTCGCGGTTGCGTGCGTGGGCAAGGCTTTGCAGTTGTTTGTTTGTGCTAATTAATGCCTAACGGCCGTTCCTTCAGTGGGTGTGTGTGTACCGCATGTTTTGATCTCGTTTTTCGAACTCTGCGTCGTTATGAAGCATGTTTTGTTCCATACGTCGTATTGAACTGAACGTGGGGTAGCCTTGGCTTGGGGCGAACGTAACGTGGTTATTTACCGTTGTAAGCCTTGGAGTTTTCTTTTGTCGTGGGGCGGTAACCCCTATAATACGTCGTTTGGAGGGATTTTTTGTAAAAACTCATTAGCAACTTACCATGTTTCGCAAAGCTATCGCTTTGTCGTTCTGCCGTTTCGTGCGGGCTTCGAATTTCGCTTTTATGAGAGAATCATCCCATGGTTCTGCCTCAGCCAACAGCTTCTCGCAGTTGGTGCAGTCTCCTTAGGTGTCTTCTGCAGTGTTTGGAAAGCGACCGAGTGCAGTAGCATGGAACATCAGTTGCCGCTAACCAAGCTTCTTAAGGTACCGTTATAATATTGTTAACAACTTTTACAGTGCGAAGTGTACAGGGTGTTTCGCCGAAGTATCGGACAGTTGACGTAACTTTGCGGTCGTTTAACTTTTATTGTGTGAATTTTTGCATTTGTCAAACCATTTTAGTGTACCTGTAGATTTAATTCAGTACCGTCAGATTATATAAGCTTGTCTAACTTTGCGTGGTGACAGATTGAAATGTGTCACAACTGTTTCATGTTTAGTTGAATACCGCCATTGTATTACGATTAATTGAGTCAGTATTTGGATTATCCAGTGTTTATACCGTTTACCAGTAACTTCAACAGTTCATTCCAAGTTCTCCAACTATTTTAATAGATTAAGACGTTACGAAATTTACCTATCTAATGTTTACTAACCCATTTCATATTTTTAGGTAACGTTTATGCATTTAACTACTTTTGCTAATACAGTACATATTTGTTACCTGTGGTTTTCTTTTGTTATTGTGCATGCGATATGTATGTGTATTTTTACAGTTGCAAGAGCTTGGCCAGCTGTTCAAGTGAGTTCTTCGAAAGGTAAGTCCGTGATGGTGTACTAGAATACTGTCAAGGTTATATTCGAAAGGTGAACGCGTTATGCTTCCACTTTTTCTCGGTGGGTTCGCGTACGAATTTTTCCCTAGTATAGAATTATGGTAGCGCCTTATCATTTTAGATCTGTTTTTTGTTTATTAGGCCGTTACCTTGTGTGATTTCGTGTAGGACCACCCCTCGCTGCACTGAAGTTTAGTCGGCAACTATTTTGTAACGGGCTGGGGCAGCGGTCCTATGTATTTCATTCCCGATTTTGTGAGTTAGCTTACGCGTTAGTCGTTTAGCTTTGCTTTCTTCATCTTAATAGCGGTTTAACCTGTACCAAATTATCATTAGTAATATAATAAGGGCGAGACATACTTACCGATTATTTTTCAGAAGCTAAGGGTCGAGTGCTGGTTGCAATGGAAACTGTCCGGAGGGCTTGCCCGAGGGCAGTTTTCTATGGGCAACCAGCACGGTGACTCTTGACATGGGAAAAATTATGTGTAAGTGTGTTGGTTGCGTTTATGTTTTGAAGATTATTATACAAAACCCGTATACGAAGTATAATTTAAAATTGATCTAATAACGCCAAAAAACTCAAATTGCTTGTTTTTTTTTCATATCTATTTCTAATTATCTCTATCATTACGTAGATAGCTGTGAACCTGAAATTCAGAGAAGGAAATTGCCAGAAATGCGGTTATAAAGCTCATATGAATATAGAAATATCGAGATATAGTCAAGTCTACCAAACTGCGTCTCCTTCATTCCTTAGTTTTTTCTATCTTATTATACGCTGCCAAAACATGGGCGCTTAAAATGAAAGATCGGAAGAAAATAGATGCGTTTGGAATGTGGAGCTATCGTAGGATTCTTCGCATATTATGAACAAAGCGACAAACAAACGTTTCCATCTTAGAAGAATTAGATGTCCAGAAACGAATTTATGATACGATTCACCAACTAATTCTTTCTTACTTCGGGCATGTCGCACGACGCGACGTATCAGATCTAGAACTTCTAATGGCAGAAGAAAAAGTTAGCGGAAACGCTCCAGAGACTGAATAATAAAAGAAATTACTGGTAGCCAGGTCCATGAGGCAGTCCATGCAGCAAAGGATAGAAAACAATGGCGCATGATAATATCAGCGGCATTTACCACACTTTTAGCAAGGGGTACGGGGTACTGATTGAAAAGGAGGAAGATTTCTAATTATGACACCATCCACGGCGCTTATCGCTTGGTAAGCAGCCCAAGGCGCTTATCAGGTAATCAGTTCGAGATTGAACGGTTTTCAAAAAATTCATGGTTCTCATTGGATGATATCAGTCATGTGACAGTGGTGTATAATAATCTTCGTATCGTCTGCATTATTTCATTTTGGTCATTATCCTGTCATCGATTAATTATTCTTTAGTATGTCTTTCTGATGTTTTCATTATGTTAACTTCCTGTATTATATCTTGGTAGAATTTTAATTCTGGTTATGCTCCCGTTACCAATGTGGTTTCTAAAAATGGTTTTCAATGAAGATAGAATTAATATTGCTCAATTTTCAAGGCAGCTCCTATTTTTTTTTTATTAAAGTTTGATTGCATATTGTCCACTTTTATGTTTTGTATAAAAACTCGGAAAATAAGATAATAATTGAACTGGAAAGCTAAAGTCACTCGTATCGAAATTGTGCTAAAGCTTTCTGCAGTTTATTGAACGTGTTTAAACATAGCGCAAAGGCTTATACAGAAATTCATTCGGTGGAAAGATGTTGGGTTTCGATCGTATGTTGGACGCAAATGAAAATCAACGAACTTGCGAAAGCAAGACAACCACTTACGTTACACAGTAAATTTTAATCTTCTTGTGGTTTATAGTATGTTTGCATCGTACATGTTGGCAAACAATGTCTGAGGCGCGTAAAGCTGCTTTGTCGGATAGGTATTAAATTGTACTTTTTATTTAGTTACGATAGTTTGCAAGTAATTTTAGTAGATACTTTGTTTATTAATTAGCAATGTTAATTTATATGGAGCCCTATAGATAATTTGGCCATTTTTAGTTTATACGAAGGAGCAGTACCAATGTTATACAGTTCACTAAACCAGAGCGCCATTAAATGAATAAATAATAATAAGGTTTGAATTCAAATTCGTGCGCTTCATTCACAAACTAGACGATGATAAATATTAAAAATCAATTAACCTATAGTTGACTTAAATTAAATTACATGCAACCCAAGGTTGCTCTAAGAAATATGAAAATTACTAGAAATATGAAGTTATTAAACTTTGTTTGCATATTTACATGCCAAAGAAATTCAACAAGTAATCCATCAAAAAACTAGTAGTAGCGAAACTTAATACAATAAACTTTTAAAGTACTAATTAAGTAATTCAATTATACAATGAAATCAATGTTAAACCTTCCAACAACTAAGAAAACACTATTAGGTGTCTCAATATTTATGCGGATACATGCATGAATACATTATTGTGTAATTAAATGAAAAGTGCATAAAACAATTCAACAGCAGAATATAAGGATCTGACCTAGTACGATGTTTACGGTGACCGAAACTATAAACAAAGGCAAGCAGTAAAATGCTGATCGGTAGCCAACATAGCAACTACCGCACACATCAGCTCTAGCCCCAACATATTTCCATGGACTGCTCGAAGGCACCCGTCTTGATGCTCCCAGCAAGGGTTAAAAGATACTAATTTTGCCAAGGCGACAGCTATCGAATCGTAAATGGTGTGAAATTACACTAAGACGGAAGATTTTACAGCATTTGTTTGCTTTGCACTGTTGATAATAGGTTGTCGACTACACGTTATTATGATGACGCTCAGGTTAGATTGGTTGTTGCAGATGAGGATTGTGAAATTTAATAAGTAACGATAATTATGTTTTCCACAAGCAGCTAAATTATATACTTTCATTCAAAGAGCTTGATAGGTTCATATTTAGAACATGATGCCGCTAGCACAAAACTTTATTATTGTATTACTGTATTACAACTGTATTACCTACTATGAAAATGTTGAATGTTTTAAAGTGGTACATGCAACCCTACAGTCATAAATGTAGGACCGAGAATCTCTAATGTTAGGCAAAAATATCTACGTATGGGCAGTGAATTGCTCCTGACGTTTATTGTTATATCAAGTACTTATGTCATTGACGTATGATATTTCAAGATTCAAATATTATGGTCATGTATAATTCTTAAAAATATATTAAGAAGTATTAGTCCGTAATTGAATTGATACTGAATTTTACCAATGTTAGACCTGCAGGAATATTTTCACGGTTGAATACCACACATTTAAATTAGTATAATTTTATATCCGAAATTGAATAATATTTTTCTATAGATATTACATAGGTATACTGCGGTCTCCTTTTTTTAGAGATGGGTTGTACCATATTTAATTACCAACAGTTTCGTATTTACCCTGGGTGTCAAAATATATTAAGAAAGCGTAAGTGTATGTGATATAGCAGTAAACATCCATATACATATTAACACCTCTTCCTCTTAATATAGTCCGAGAGCAAGTGCCGCGGCTGAAGATGGATTATAGACCCATCCATCTTCGGCCGCGGCCCGGCGGGTTTTTTAAAACTGTGTATAACTTTATTCCCGATTTTGGGAAATGGACATGCTCTATGCTTGAGGTGGAACCTATCTTGCTTACCTTCATTTGTAATAATTTATCCTAGCCTGAAAACAAGTGCTGCATTGCACTTTACAAAACAGGATGTAATCTAATACTATTAAACACACATAAATTGATTACAATTCGCTTAGGACCAGCTGGACATGTATTACCTTACGCTTAAAGAGCTCTACCTAAACGTAGCATTACAACAAATTACATGCTAAAGAAGGTAACATTGATGGTCTAATGGAAATTCAGCTACGGTTCTAAATAGTGATTAGCACACCCAGACGGGGATTCCCTCAAAATGTGTGTCCGTTAAGCGGTCGATACGTAAACATTTTCCAATTATGAAAATTAAATGGTGCATTGCACTGACCGGTAATACATTCAAATTTAACGATAATTTATTCATTAATTATCTATAGCCTTTGTTACTTTTCGGTGTCGAGGACCACTCCGACCTCGTGCAAAGTGCAACGGAGATAATGAGCCACTCGCAACTAACACTACGCTCCCCGCATCCAAACATACCCCACACTCAACCATTGTAAACCTGAATTAAAGCTAACTTACTTCGTGTAGGCTAAATGGTGGAATTTTTGTACTGATCTTATCTATTGTTTTTCTTCTGCTTTTTTAGGTAGTCGTCTTCTACGTCTTTCTGTAATGGTTCGTCTTTGTTTTTCGAGATATAGTTGGTTTCTGTTATTTTTTCCGTATATAGTATTTGTTTTTTTTTGTGGATTATATCTTTTAATTTTTTTTTAATTTAATTGTCTCCCTCACTTTCTTCTGTTTCTTCCATTGTTTCTGTTGTCATTTGTTTGTTTGTATTCTGGACAGCAATTTGCTGTGGTAATTTTTGATAATTTGAAACGTGTTGTTAATGTTGTGGATAACCAGTTATTGCTTGTTTCGTTTTCATCACCTGTTGTTGGTTTAATGCTTGTTGCTGTATTTGTAGGTGGTACTGATGTAGTGATAAGTACATTTTTTGTATATGTTGTGGTACTGTATTTGAGAAAGGCGTCTGCTGCTGGTATTGGTTATAAAAGCTGCGTAATGGTTAGTGTGTATTTTATGTAACGAACCTCCATTGGTTCCCTGTATTTCATTAATTTAGTTCATTTATTTTATACGTTTTTAAGTTATGAAAATATTGGATAAATAAGATAGTAAGAACTTAACGGTTGTATTTACATTTCTGTTTTAATATAAGGATCTGACCTAAGCTCACACTTTTATCACTGCAGTGATAGAAATGTGACCTTAAGTCAAAATCAACACAGAAAAGTAAATACAACCATTAAATTCTCATTATCTTATTTATCCAATATTGTCAAACTTAAATAAGTATAAAGTAAATAAACTAAAAAGATCAGCTATAAGCTAATAATCACAGGTGAAGCAGTGCCGTGTGGGGTCCGGCGCCGGGCTTAGACCCGTAGAATAGTCCCACGGTATGTCCTGCCTGGCGTAAGAGGCGACCTAAAAGGACAGCACACACATTTACACATACACCCAATAAACACATCTACACAACATGTACACGGAGGCAGGGAAGACCGGTATCTCCGTTTTTCAAGAAGTATCGAGGTGGGGCCCTGGTTGGGTTGATCTGGCAGTGGTAGCTGGCTTAGAAACCAGGTATGGCACACCTGGGCCGACGGGTAGTATAGGGGCCCACCCTCTCCTAACCAGCGTAGGGGGCTGCCCTTTCAACCGTCGAAAAATCCCGTGGTATGTAGTAGTGCCAGGTGGTGCCTGGAATAGGGCCCAGCTGCGTATCTCCGGGGGCTTCGTCAGCGGCGGCCCAGACCTCCTAATCGGAACCAGCTCTGCCATGATATTTCGCGGAAACTGGTACACGGAGGACCCCAACCCCAAATCAATCACTCATACTACTTCACGCACACTAACACAGTACAAGTACAAACAGAAACAAAATACACACCATCCCCAAAACTTAAGCAATGGAAGAACAAAACATGGATTATGGTTCAAACGTGCCACAAAACCTGGAGCACCCTAGCTCCAAAAAAGTAACAGAGGAAGGCTCCGAAATAAATTCGGAGAAAGAGGAACTGCTTCTCGGGTCATCAGGCAGCGAATCCGAGGGGGAGACTAGCGTTTCCCCCATGGATAAAGCAGCTAGGGAGGCCCGTCGCAAAGAGAAGCGAAAGAAAAATAAGCTTAAGACCAGGACGCTTAAGAGGCGAGAAGAGAGGGCAAAACGGAGGGAACTGCGGGAAGGCCAGGGTCCATCGGCCCAGGCAAGCCAGGCAGAACACTCTTCCCAGGAAGCGGCTGACAAGGGTCCTAGGGAAGCAAGTCCAGGCGAATCTCCAAAGAGTGGCCAGGGCCAGCAACCTAGAGGCCCATGTAAGCTGCAGAGACAGCTCTCGAGAAAAATAAGAGGTCCGGAGGCGAGGAGAGCAAAAGGGGCTGCTACACGCAAACCCATAGAGCTTATCACGCACTCCATGGGACCAGTCAGGGTAACGGAAGGCCAACCAGGTCCTTCAGGTACCCGACCGACCATTAAGAGACCGAGGAGTGATGACACTCCCCCAGAGGCAGTGAAAAAAAGGCCAAAAAGCTTACCAAAGCAAACAGGGAAAGCCAAGGCTTCTCATCCTTTGAGAAAAACCACGGCTAAGTCCAAGCGAGCAACGGAGCCGAAGCCGCCTAATAGGGAGAACCAGGTTGTAATCAGGTCTGACCGACCAGATGGCCAGGTTCTCCCAAAGGAAGCTGAGGCAATTAGAGCGAACATAGTTGCCGAGATGTTCAATGCCATGGCAGGCCCCGAAGGGGGTCCCCAGGGGCCAGAACTCCGGTTTAGGAACTCAGGACTAGTGGAACCAGGCTGGTTCTTAGTCACTGCCCAGGACGACACCTCAGCAAGATGGCTGGAGGGCTGGACACCTCTCAGTGCCGAGGGAGTCACCTTTGCCCCAACAAGGGCATCGGAGGCACCATGGCCAGAGAAGGTGGGTTTCTGGCTCAGAAGCCAAGAGAAGGTTGACCTGGAAAAGCTGAGGCAGATGCTTTCCATGCAGAACCGCTCACTAAGAGTGGAGCAATGGAGGCATGTTCAGACGACAGGAGGACCAGGAGGGTGGTTCTTGACCTTCATGGTCAGCGGAGATACTGTCCGAACTCTGGAGGAGTCTGGGTGGCAGCTCTACTACTAGTTGGTTACTCGCGCAGTGCGAAGGGTGCCGACGCAGAGCGGAGCAGTCCGCCAGGACTCTTCTGAGGCCGGCGTGTCAAAGCAGGCCAAGAAGGACAACTAAAAGGACCACAGCCCCGCATCATTAACTCCCCATAATGGATTTACTGCGGGTAAGTCAGATCAATCTTCAGCACAGTAGGGGCGCTACGGCAGAGCTGATGAGCGCCCTAACTGGCAGGAGAGAAATAGTCCTCATTCAAGAACCGTATGTTTACAGGAATAAGGTCAGGGGACTGAGGATGGCCAACTACGATGTAGTGGTTGGCGAAAAAGTAAACTATCGACCAAGGACCTGTATCATGGTGTCCAGGGATCTCATCATGGTACCACTACCACATCTGGGAATCAAGGACCTCACTGCAGCGGTTCTGGAGTATCAGGTAGGTGGCAGATCGTATGATCAGAATGGAAATGAATTCAGACAAGCCTCTGGAAATTCCCTACCGGAACCCCAGGGCAACAGACTGGGAAAGCTATCGTTCCAGTCTCGTTCGCCAAGGAGGCCAACCAGAGAAAGGTATATGCATAAAAGAACAATTAAGTAAAGACGTAGAGCAACTGGCAAGTAAAATTGTCCCAGCTTATGAGGAGGCTTGTCCTCTCAGGGAGGCTCGAGTTCGTAGGGTACCATGGTGGACCGGCACTCTAGCCGATCTGCGCAAGGAATCCAGGCGAATCTTTAATCGAGCTATCAGAGAAGGGACACAGGCCTCATGGGACACTTTCAAAATGGCCAGGAATAGGTTTAAAAATGAGTTAAGGCGCAGCAAAAGATCTAGCTGGCAGAAATACTGTGCAGAGTTAAACTCAGTATCAGACTCAGCTAGACTGATGAAAATCTTAAGCCGCGAAACTAGTCAAACAGTAGGAGCGCTAAAAAAGGCCGATGGGATATGGACAACATCCAGAGAGGAGTCGTTACAACACCTCCTGGAAGTCCACTTTCCAAGAGACGGCGCCATCCAGTTAGCACCCATAGCGGAACAGGAACCAGTTCCTACAGAGAACTGGCAGTTCTCTGAGGGAATTATAACGGAAGGTGCAGTCACATGGGCAGTACAGGAGTTTTATCCCTTTAAGTCGCCGAGGCCAGATGGGATCTTCCCAGCATTGCTTCAGAAAAGCCTGGATATCCTTCTTCCACATATAGTAAGAGTATATAGGGCCAGCGTAGCAATGGGATGGGTGAGGGCCAGGGTGACGGGAGGTTGCCCGCAACGCAGTTGCCTCTCACCTCACCTGTGGTGTCTTATAATGGACGGTCTACTGGGATGCCTAACGGAAGAGGGCTTCTATGCACACGCATACGCAGACGATGGACTGGTACTTGTTACTGGCAGGTTCCTAAACATCGTTTGCGATAGAATGCAGGTAGCTTGCAGGATTATTGAAAGATGGTGTGAAGAGAAAGGTCTGTCGGTAAACCTACTAAAGACTGAGATCATTCTCTTCACAAAAAGACGAAAACTTCAGGGTCTGAGGATACCCATTATGTACGGAAGACCACTTTTATTAGTGCAAGAGGTCAAGTAGCTGGGGGTAATCCTCGAGAGCAAATTAAGTTGGAGGTCGCATGTCGACAGGACGGTGAAGAAGTCGACAACGACCTTATGGCAGTTGCGCAGAGTTATAGGCAAAAACTGGGGGATAAACCCCAAGATTCTGCACTGGCTCTACACATTGGTAGTAAGGCCAAGAGTTCAGTACGGCTCAGTGGTCTGGTGGCCTAGTGTAGAGCGCCCCAGTATTTCCGTAAGATTGGCAAAGGTCCAACGACTAGCCTGTCTCGAAATTATAGGGGCAATGAGGACAACCCCAACAGCCGCACTGGAGGTAATATTGGCACTCCCGGGCCTCGACCCTTGGATAAAGTGAGAGGCCATGGCTACCCACCGCAGAATGCGGGATACGGGGCTATGGAATGACCAGGGAGTTCGCACGGGCCATGCTAGGATCGCCGACATGGCTGCTAGAGAAATACCTCTATCAGCCTACAGGGTAACCGAAGCAGAGGAACGGCTAAGGTTAGAAAAAGGATTATCTCTCACTATCCCAACAAGGGAACAGTGGGAGCAAAAAAGGGTTAAGTTCTAGTCGAATGCCTTGATATGCTACACGGATGGTTCTCGAGTGGCGGAAAGGCAATCTTCTGGAGCAGGAATTTATATGGAAGGCCGGGGGGTGCAAGAAAGCTATGCTTTAGAAAGATTCACCACGGTATTCCAAGCAGAAGTTTATGCCATCCTATCGGTGGCAACAAAGAACGAGGTTAGGATATCCCCAGAGCAAAAAATTTTAAATTTGCTCCGACAGCCAAGCCGCACTAAAAGCAATCTTCTCGGCCAGGACAAGATCAGCTCTTGTCCAGGAATGTGGAGATGCTTTAGCCGAATTGGCAAGGGAAAAGGACGTCGAGTTCATCTGGGTCCCGGGACACACGGGGGTCCAAGGTAACGAGAAGGCGGACGAACTAGCCAAACTCGGAGCCGGGGAAACTTGTTTTGGACCGGAACCTTTTTTGGGTATAACAAGGCAGCAGGTCTCAGCAGCCTTAACCGGGTGGGCCTGCAAGACCAGCGAGGAAAAGTGGAAAGGATGCAGGGGCTGTCGTCAGGCAAAGTACCACATAGCGAGATTTGATTCAAATAAATCGGTCTGGCTAATGGGAAGGAGCCGAAGAACCACAAATCTTTTGATAGGGATCTTGACAGGCCACTGTAAACTAAAGAGACACCTAACACTGATAGGAGTAGAGGAAGATCCCATCTGCCCAAGATGTGGGAGGGACGAGGAAACGTCCTTTCACTACTTGGGAGAATGCGAAGCGTACCAGCGACTGAGGTATAGAACCTTTGGAGCACCTACGCTTCGAATGGAAGAGTTGAACTCCCTATCCTGGGCCAAAATTCTGATCTTCATTAGAAAATCAGGAAGGTTTAAGCAGGGAGAAGAGCTCATCGAAGAGGACGATAATGAAGGCGGTTGAGGGGATGGCATGGGGTTGGCAAAAAGGGCCTATGGTGGCCTACTTGCTAGACTTCGGTCTCCCCACAACTACTACTACTACTACTACTACAGGCGAAGCAAGTTTAGCCTCTGGTTTTTATAACAACGTTTGGTCCAGTGGATTCTTCTTGGTAGGTACGGTGTAAGTACAGGTTGCATAACTAAGTTGTTTTATATAATTAGTATAAATTAACAAACAGTTATTTTTGCCCAAGGCTTATGTAAGTTCAATTGTGTTAATTAACTCTCGTTTCTTATAGACTCTGAATTTTTTATGATTTGCCGCAGTTTGTACGGCCGCTTTCTACCTTCAGGTGCAAATTGCAGGCTTCACAGAAATAACTCATTTGTCGGCCCTTTTTCTTCCAATTTCTTCTATACGGGTGGTTTTAAACCTTATTCAGAAAACCAATTCTTTATTCTGAACGTTTTTTGAGGGACTCTATCATTTTTATAGAGCGTGGAAAACCTCGAGCCCATAGGTATGGAGCTTTGAAGCCGCTGGGGCGTCGGCTACATCGTGGGGAATGAAAGTTCAGACTTTTTCTATCTTCGGTCATACCACTGAATGACGTCCAGAGCTCATAAGATATTAAGGCTCCAGAAATCTCTAAAGCCCGATGGTGTTTGTTCTTTCTGGCCTATCAGGCTGCCAACAAATTTAAAGAATAAACCCAGTGTCGTTGTTGTTTGAAGTTTACCCAAAATGAAAGTAATGCATTTAACAACTGCTAATGGGTAAAGTTCGTTTGGTGTTTGCAATTTTGTTTCTTTGAGAATTTAGTAGCTTGAAGTTTGTTGTTTTTGCTTTTCGAATTCAGGTTAATAGACCATTCAATCCTTTTATTTTCTTGTATAATCTTGCATATTATTTCATATAATGATTTTGTTATAATAACGTATATTTGATTATCATTTAACTTTTGAATTACCGTTTTAGCATTTCATGGAGTCTGTTCAATTTTATTTGTGTATAATAACTTTCTGAATTTATTTTGAATATAAGTACCCCGTATAAATCTTCATATGTTAGTAACTTTCATGATTGTCCGAATATAAGTTGCAATAAGCCCTTGGTAATTTTTATATATTATTAATTTAACTACTGACTTTGACAGATGACAATCTCGCATTTAATATGTGCTTTGTGTCAACCGTTCTCTCACATTTATAATGGTATTTAGGCGAATTTCTATTCGCGCTTGGTTTTTGTGTTTATTAACGCTTTGGAATTGGAATTTTATACTGGGACAGAGGCTTTAAACAGTAAATAAAGCTTGTTTAATCTTCTGGTTAGTTTGAAGTTAGTGTTATCGCTATATGGCAACTGATACCCATAGTGGTTTTGTTTAGTAACTATTAGAGCCATATTTTCACATTCTTACTCACAACCAAGTAATTGCCGATAATTTGAGTTAGTCTGGGCAGTGAATCTATCCAGATTTGTCTAGAACGGGACAACTGGTTTTACAGTTTTTATGAAAGATGGTGTTGGTTGTAAATTCTGTTACTCGTATTTTTTCACCGAGACCGAGATAACATCTGTTTTCTTAAATAATATGGGAAATCAGCTCATAAATGTTCTGTACTTACATAATTAGGAATTAACATATATCTACAATGATTTGAATATTGAATACATACACAGTGGTAGGTCACACCTATGAATATAGGTAATTTATACTTTAGAAGACCTAAACTTTTAAATTTATAGTTTTATGCAGAAGTAGTATTATACAATTAGCGTTCAATATTAAACGACACGGAATATTATGCTCTCTAATTTAATCCCATTGCCATTTTTGTCCATAAAAATGGTAAGCAGGAATAGACATAACCGTGATCAGCCATTCAAACTGCCTAGGCTTCAGAGGTATGACAAATGACCACCACCTGTATGAGAATTCTGAAATAACATTTTAGAAGTTTCACTGTAGAATATGTTCTATTATTTGTTTTAGAAGAATCAAAATGCCAATGTAGCACATTATAACATTACAGTAAGTTCGGGTGTGGCGTAGAATAGTGAAAAGAAGTTCTGATGTTGGGAACATGTGTATTTCACACTAAAACAGAGCATGCATTTAATTAAGCATTTTATTACATCGGTTTATTACAAACGTTTCGTTATCTTTCCAGCAGGGTTTATTGTTTACTAGTCGTTTGGGGAATTATATATTTAATAGTCCCCCAAAACATTATTGTGGGTATACTCGAACACACAGCTGATATTACGATATTGTAGCAGTTCCATGAACAAACCGCAGCTTTAATTTTTCATTATGTAACAGCAATAACCGTCAAATTTAAAAGGCCGGTAAATGGGAATTTAGTTGGGATACTCTAAAGAAATTAGTAATTTCTACGTTTGCAAATATGCGACACTATTGAGAAGTAAGAGAGAAAAAAACAGAAGTTTAAATTGAAATATGTCCTAAGTAAGTTGAGTTGACTCTATATAGGAACTTTACCTTAATCATTTATCTACGTTTATCATAAGATTTCTGCGCATTTGTTTTGAAATACGTTTAGAATCAACGTGAAATACATCAGCAATTTCTTCCAAAGAAAATCGTATACAGGCGAGGTATACGTGTATAACTTATATGTCGATAACGATTGTGCCATTCCTATTCGTTGTTATAAATCCATACGTGATCCCCTTGTTATCTACCACAATTTTTAAATTAATTTCGTGTCCACCATTGTCCAATTATACATTTCAGGCAGCTTATAAATTCTTTTATATTAATAAGTTAATAGAAAGCAGAACGGCTGATAGTTTGTTAATGCAATTAATCTTAAGTTGATGCTGGTACATCCGTTGTACTTCAAAATGGTAATACTTATTGGAAAAGGAGACCTGTTTTTATTTTAACAATATTCAATTTGATCCCACACATATAAACATAGGATGATACACAACTGTACATACAGAGTGTGCGATTAAATAACTGTTTGTGCTAACGTTAAAACACGCCCTGGTATTTCGACAGGGTAAATACTGACGTGGATTTCGAAACTTGCTAGATGACTTGCAGATATGGAATCCCAAAACTCGTAAACCGAATGGATGAATGGACAGGAATCGAGTTAATGCTGGCGCTTCCCTATCCGTTTTTAAATAGATTCTGGTAAATTGGGTAAATGGGGTGTTTGTTATATCTTGATGGCCGGATGGACTTTAGATTTCACGAAAATACAATCAGGCATTGTGCCTCGTTTCTATGCCTGAGAATTGGAATTTTGTTTCATTACCTTGGTACCTAGTTTACTCGGCAAAGTGTTAGGTCCTATTTTCCGAGTGCCTTGCCTCAGCTAAAGGCGAGTATGGTTAGTCTTTTGGTTTGAGGGCGATCAATGTAATCTTCTGATCTTTGACCATCCATTGCTGTTGTCCGAAAAGGGTTTAGCTCCTACTTGTAGTTTACTCTCGCAGGCACCACTGGCGTAAGGTCGCAAAAATTTGGGTTTTTAAAGTGCGTGATTTGTACATTGCGGTCGCGGATGCATATGTCACTCGCGGCACTAATTATCTAGTTTAAGACGCTAGTCATTAACTTGCGTATAGAGCTATATTCGAAGTTAGTTACCCGCTAGTTTAGGCTGGACAGGTTTTTGATCTTAAATTTTCGCATTTATTACTTCCTGCGCTTGTTTTGTGTTCTCTTTCCCGTAGTAAGTTATGGACGCTGGACGTGGTCGGGTGTCCGATACACTCTACTAGTTTTCACCATTTTGCTAGTTATAGTCAACATTTCTAAGCAAACGCACGGTTTTTTGTTTGCTGCACAGCATTTCTTTGGTATTGCATGTTTTGTACCAGCAATAGGTTGTAGTCGAGCAAGGTTTGTGGTCAGAAAAGTGCCTAATGTTACCTTGCCTTGCATTCAAAGACAGGTAACTACTTTTTAAAATTGGAGTATATAATAATGTGAAAAGAGACTGTGGTTTTTGCTTCGACTATTACTTTATATGTATGTATCTTAAATTCGCTATAACATAGCTTTGAAGGGCAAACATCAAATGCCAACTGCAAACTGAGAGTATAGCGTTTTTCAAGGTTCTGGAAGCAATTTATTTGAAAAATATTTAACTAATGATTAAATTAAAAACTGAAGTATGTAAACAGTTCTGGTATGAAGAGGAGTATCTTAATTTATATTTTACATGATCCTCCTTTCATTTAAGGAAAGATAAATATAGATGGTAATTTTCAAAGCGTCTATTTTATAGTGAATCTATAATTCTACATTAATAATTTGTGTATATTTCGAATAATTTAAAACTCAATGATGCGGTGATTTATTACTGAAATTCGTAGCATAGATTTATTGTTAATAAAATTGCGTCTTGCAACTTGAAGTAACACCTAAATACAGAACATTTTTCTGAAGTTAAGAGTTAGTCGGTTTCATCTTAACTCAATTTCAATTTTAATTAATTTTCCTCTCTTATCTGTTTACGACGTTCTCGGCTAACACAAATCCGATAAATTCATCCTTTTGTCATGAACTTGCATAAACTTAATTAAACAAGTTCTGGAAATTTTATATTATTATATGAACGAAAAGTGGTTAAACGTTGGTTCTAATTTTAGGTACGAGATAAAAATATTAAATGACTATTGTAATAGAACAACTAAGCAAAGTAAAACACAGAAGACAGTATACAACTCAATTGGGGAAATAGATTCCTATATGCATCTCAAAATGAGATTATGTATTGATTTTGTTGTATTAATAGCAATTCGTTCTAGTTTAGGTTGTTTTGAAATACTACAAATAGTCTAGTCACTATGTACAAATCGAAATTTTAAATTCCTTTTTTGGGGTGTTGGGGGGGGGGGGGTCCAGCAAAGCTTAACTTCAAGTTGTCGACCAAGATTTCCTGTGTGCTATTTCCGCCATCTTAAAAAAAGGTGCGTTTGATTTTTGTAGATAACTCAGTTCCCGTTAACGGTACGTGAAAATAAAGTAGACCTTTTATTTAGACTTTTTTGTGCTCTACAATTTATGTTCAATTACTTTTCCACGCACGAGCGATATTAATCGAGATATCAAACGCGAAACGCGTGAACGGGTCGAGATTTTTTTGCGCGCTTCTTCGCTTGTATTTCGCTTCTCGACTTATTTAGCGAAAAAGTAGTTATAATAAAACTTGTAGAGCTTGAAAATACCTGCAGTTTGACCTATTATAAATTAAAATGCGACTAAAATTACGACCTGTAGAGCGGACCACAGTCATCAAGTCAGCGCGTAAGTTTGATTTCGTGTATCGTACTATTACATAAATGACAATAAATTTCATTACATTATTAAAACCATTATATTTCATAGAACATCTTAATGGACAACTTGAAATTGAACTTTTCTGAACCCCAACATTCCAAATAAGGAGTTTAAACTTTTGGTTCTTAAGAATTTGTTGTTTCGGTATACATCCATCCTATAGAGATGTTCGTGACAATTGGTTCTGTATTGTTTTATTTTTATTTAGATTGGTAATACCTAATTTTTGTCTAATTTCCTCATTGTGTTTATGGTCCAATATTCCTCTTGTTGGGCTTTTAGTCATCGTTCATATTTCACATTTGTTTCGCGGGACGGGAACAGCCAATACCTTATAAAACTTAAGGCGTGTTTCTCTCATTGTGTTTTTTAGATATCTTTATAATTTTCCACAAATGTAGTTGTGTTTCGCTATTTTGCCGTTGATGTCTCTTTGTTCTCCATATTCATCAATAAATAATTTTCGCTCAAAAGTGATATTGTCCTTTAAAAGCTATCACCTTAGCCTTTGGAGTAGAGATTTCGAAATTATATATTTTTCATGCTTTGTGAGAAGAACGGACGCCTTCGTAATGTTTTTCTGGCGTAGAATGTTACGGATCGCATACAGAACCAAGTGTCAGTTTTAGAGGAAACAAAGCCAAGCAAACGCCTCTCAAACATCTTTTGCATAAAGATACTTCAGTTCTTGGGCCAGATTGCCAGTAAAACTGAGAACCTAGAGAAAACTATTGTTCAAGAAAAACCACATGGCAAAACACAAAGAGGCAGATTCTCTAAAACGATGGCTCGTTATCACGCGGGCGGTACAGACGAACCACCTTCAGTTTCCATGGGTTGAAATGCTGAATGCGTAATGAACCACAACACATCATTCATTATGTAATGCTGAAAGAAAAATATAGTTTATATATTGCTCAATTATCATTCCAAATAGTTAAAGTAATTAGAAAATTTTTAGTAATATGCAATCACATAATGTTATGTAGGGCATACTTAATTAATTATATTTATTCTAATAATGTAACAACATTTTTATATTTCAGAATACATAAAATAACATGTTATATATATAAATATATATATAAAAGTCACATATGAATTTGAGGCTCGTATTGAACAATGTTTAATAATAAAAACTCTTAAGAACCAAAAGTTTAATTTAAACTTCTTATTTGGGATGTTGGAGGTCCAGGAAAGTAGAATTTCAAGTTGTCCAATGTCCACTAAGATTTTCTCTAAAATATAATGGTTCTAATAATGTAATGAAGTTTATTATGTCATTTATGTAATAGTACGATAGGTACACGAAATCAAAATTACGCGCTGACTTGTCGACTTTGGTCCGCTCTAGAGGTCGTAATTGTGATCGTATTTTAATTTGTAATAGGTCAAACTGCAGGTATTTTCAAGCTCTACAAGTTTTATAATCACTACTTTTTCGCTAAATAGGTCGACAAACAAAATACAAGCGAAGAAGCGCGAAAAAAGATCTCAACCCGTTTACGCTTTTCTTTTGCGTTCGATATCTCGACTAATATCGCTCGTACGTGAAAAAGTAATTGAACATAAATTGTAGAGCACAAAAAATTGTAACTAAAAGTTCACTTCATTTCTACGTACAGTTGACGCGAACCAAGTTATCGCAAGAAAATAAAACGCATCCTTTTTTAAGGTGGCGGAAATAGCACATACGAAACCTTGGTCGACAACTTGAAGTTAAGCTTTGCTGGACTCCCCCAACACTCCAAAAAAGGAATTTGAAATTTCGGTTCACTTTCAAGCAAAAATGACATAGTGACTGGACTAAAATTAATGTTGGAGTAGAAAGAAAGTTCAAAGGTCGATTGTAGGCCTGATGTAGCATACTAAAATTGTGTACATATTCTGATAATGTTTTAAACAAACTTTCATTGTATACATGAAAGACCAAGGGTTGCATAACAAAATACTTATTTACATTTTGCATGTTGTAGAAAGTGAAAGATTATTATTTGTTTCGTAGTTAAGAATAAAACTTTACCACAATATTTAGGGTAAACAAGTTAATAGGGCAAGAGGACATCGCATACATATTAACTATTTAATTTAAAAAACAAATTCCACATATGATCACCAAATTGTATTCAAATTGAAAAACAGCGAAGTATACTACGAAAGAGTAATTTTTGTTGCAGGAATAAAGGCGCTAAATCAGACGCTATTCGTGAATCATGGTGTATAAAGATAGCTTGATATATTATGACGTAAAAATTTTTTTTATATAAAACTTGCATTATATTTTTAAATCAAATAACTAGAAACTGTAAACACACAAAATATAGTAGGGGGCCACCGTAAAATCCAGATAATCGTTTAGATTTGTTTGCTCACTTGGCAACGTCGATTCTTGCTTTATTAAGGGTAAGAAAAATATTGAAACTGCAAGCAAGATCTCGAAGCAAAAGCCTCGGAAGACAAATATTAGTAGTGGGTAGTTTTTCCAACAGTAGCAGGATTCTCTGCAAAAGATATCCCCATAAAAGAATAATGCAACTAAAATGTATTTTCTGTTTCTTTCTAAACTTCACTGATAATTTTTAAATAATAATTATGAAACTAAACATGTTGGTGCAGCCTTAACCTACTGACTTCTTGTATTCTATTTGGTAGAGATTTCTTTAGTTCAATAGTATTTGAATTTCTAAATATTTTTAATGGTGTTTATACAGCATCTAGTATATTTATTATGGCCGTTCTTCCTATCGCAAAACGTCTTTTGATTTCTTGCCCGCATTCACCGGTATTTGTTATCAGCGGACCAAGATAGTTAAATTTTTCTACTGTTTCATAACCTGCGATATTTTGAACTTGTGGTTGGTTATTATGCACACGATCTATTACTATAACTTTTGTTTTAGTAACGTTTAGTTTTAGTCCGTATCTTTCGCCAGTGATGTTCAACCTATCCATAATTTCTTCCAGCTTTTCTTCACACGATGCTATTATAAGTGTATCGTCTGCATACCTAAGATTGCTGATCTTCCTCCCCTCTAGCGACACTCCACCTCGCCACCGGCCCAGCACCTTCCTCATGATGTGTTTGCTATATATTGTTGTGGTAGCATCTTAGACTGCTAGTTTATTTATGAAAGTATTCTTAGGTATGAGATTATTTATGAAAGTATAAATTAATTAATAATTGAAATGTACAAGGCTGGATTTATGTAGTAAAAGAACAACATACATATTTGTGATTTATTTCATGAATAAGAGATTGAATACAAATACTGTAAAGTGGTCAATATTTTATGAGAAAGGTTTTGGCATATGAGTTAAATAATATTGGATTTAGTAAAGATAGTTGTTTAGTAATATCAAAGTTTAGATCATAATTTATATCGAATGATTATGTGAAAAAGTCACTTATAAAAATGTCAAATTAGAATAAACTGTATTGAAATGTATCCAGGAGTGTTAGCTTGTAAAAAATTAGTATAATAAATATTGCTAGGGAAAATGGGGATATAAAAATAACAACAATTTCTATTCCAAAAATGTAAAATGTATTTTCGGTAATAGTAAATTTAAATAATAAAAAACTTCTAATTAAAATGATTTTATTATCTGATTGGTGTATTAAATGGTGTGATTAATAAAAATGAAAGAGAAGAAGAATAAAACGAATTTTTAAAACAAACTGAATAATGAATAAAGTTACAAATGGTACAGAGAAGAAAGAAAACAGTTAAAAACAATAAAATAGTCTTTATGGATTAATAAAATCTGCAGAGGAATTGGATAAACTGCATAAGAGTCACTATTGGGTATCCTATTTGATTTGGAACTTCATGGGAGTTGCTGTCAGGTGAATACATTTACACTTAAGTTAGAATTTTATGCACACTGCATGTGAACATTCTGTTGGACTTGGAGAAGCTTGTTATTGAATAGATTTCTGCATCCGAGGTTCTTAATGGACGTCTGAAATGTCCGGTAAGAACTGGATAAAGGGCATTGCAGTGGGGCCTGGACACAACGCCCACTGGTCACAAACCCCAACTCAGAATTTGGTCATAACGCCCAACTTCGATTCTGGTCACAACGCCCAACTTGGTCACAACGCCCAATTTTGATTTTGGTCACAACGCCCAACTTGGTCATAACGCCCAAAATCGATATTGGTCACAACGCCCAACTTGGTCACAACGCCCACCGACGCCTGTTATAGGAGAGAGCTATCGACGCCACTTAAACCACCGTTTTGGTCATAACGCCCAACTTTGATTTTGGTCACAACGCCCAACTTGGTCACAACGCCAATTTCGATTTTGGTCACAACGCCCAACTTGGTCACAACGCCCAATTTCGATTTTGGTCACAACGCCCAACTTGGTCACAACGCCCAATTTCGATTTTGGTCACAACGCCCAACTTGGTCACAACGCCCAATTTCGATTTTGGTCACAACGCCCAACTTTGATTCTGGTCACAACGCCCACTTTGGATTCTGGTCACAACGCCCACTTTTGATTCTGGTCACAACGCCCAACTTGGTCATAACGCCCAAGATTGATTTTGGTCACAACGCCCAACTTTGATTTTGGACATATCGCCCAGGCGGCACAGAAAGTAAAATGAATAATAATAAATTAAACTTTAAGGTGAGGTAATAGGTAGGAACATTTTTCAAGTTCCCGTAAGTAGTATTAATATTATTTATTTTTCATAATAATTGAGTGGCGTAATGCGTTGTCCAAAAAGTTTCTAAATTCGGATTATAACATATAAAGTTGTATTTTTTATATGGAACTCATAGTTAGCTGTGGCATTATGAGACATATGTCGTATGGGATCGATTTATTAATTTTCACTACTTTATAGCAACAATTCACAATTTTTAATATTTCGTCGTTTTCTAGTTGAGAACTTGTGCCATTTAGAATATACGTGATTAAACAAAGTTTTTGCGTTGTTACAATACCACCGTTTGATTGACAGAATTAATCACGTTTGATTGTTGCTTATAATATTATAGTGTCCTTCATATATCCATTTTATCAGAACATTTTATTGTCCATTAAAACCTCTGCAGTTTCTCAAATTAAAAATGCATTTGCAAAAATGTAAATATTCTACTTCTATACGAAGGAGGTTCGAAAATATGAAAATGATTGAAGAAAAAAGTACTCTTATTTTTCAAAATACACAAAAATGTTAATTGGAAGTATTTGTTATAACATATCTATTAATAGTTATTTAACAAACAAGTATGTTAATGAGAACGATTAATAATCGAGACATTTTAATGCGCGAGCGCTAGCGAGCGAGTTAATTGTAGATATTATTAATCGCCGATTAACATACGAGTTAGTTACAATATTTTTCCGTTGATCGTACATTATTAATTTGAAGAGAATCTAATTTTATTCCATGAAAAGAATTTGACATTAATGGTACCGGGTGACCATAAATGGTTGTGATTTTTTTCTTAGGTTGGCACTGTTTATGTTGGTGACATTGTAAGTCTATGTTAAATATGAGGTTAGCAGGTTAGGTTTTGAGTCAGTTTGTGTCAAAACTGACGCAAAACCTAACCTGTTAACCTCGAATTTGACATACACTTACAGTTCCACCAACATAAACAAATTTTTAAAATCGTTTATTAATAAAAAATCATTCATTAATAAGGGTCATTAATATACGATTCTCTATAGCTCGTTTCACTCTGACTATGCAGTACAAAGAACATACGACAATGTTATTTAAAGGCAAACTTCGCTTGCTGCGTTGCTGCTTGTAGACCGCACTCAGGTATACTGTATGCTGCTCTTTTCAAATTGACGCAAAAGCGACAAAAAGGGTTTACTTCAACAAGGTATTAACAAATAAGCCGATTGCAATACAAAAGGCGGATTTATTATGATTGACGTCTTCGTGTTCAGTTTAAAGCAACTTGCTATCCCTGTACACTGCATAGTCAGAGTGAAACGAATTACTTAAAAATTTGACACAAAAATGAAATTTGTTTGCACTGATTTCGAATCACGTAATATCCTGGTTGCTAAGTGAGGGAAAACTCAGATTTGACAATACTCGTTTATCGTATCCCTTGATAAGTTAACTTTGAAGTATTTCATTTGGTAATACACAGCGTGGTAAGAAAAAAATAGGAGAAACCAGAAAAAAAAAATGTTTTCGGGGCAAGTAACTGTGACTTTATGTTTGACACTTTCTTTTAACCTCTTTAAATAACATTTTTGTCTATTTTGAAAAATAACGGTACTTTATTCTTGAACCATTTTCATATTTTTTGAACCTCCCCTGTAAACGAATATATTTACATTTTGGCAAGTGCATTTTTACTTTGAGAAGATGTAGAAACTTGTATCAGGAATAAAACACTCTGATAAATGATAAAAAAATCCATGTGTTACAAATTTATGAGGGCCAGTATATGTTGTATTATACAGATTGGTGGTGGATAGTGTGAACATAGGCAGTCCATTGAGCTAGAATACAGTTTATGGGCTTTGTAAGCGTTAGACAGAAGTAGACATATATGATTTAAAATCTAGTATCCTAGAATTCAGTGTTTTCTAAAAACAAAACTTTTTGATTCTGCGAATACTAGATGTTAATCGCATATAGGTCTGTTTATGCCTAACGCATACCAAGTCCGTAAACTGTATTCACACACATTTGATTACTTATGTTCACATTTTCCGCCACCAAAAAAAATCCTCTTACTCATGATACCACCTACAACTATGAATTTCATCTACTGACTACCCACTGCATTCGTATCGAAAAGGTGCCAGAAGAACGTCAAATTACTTTTATCTATTTTTTTCGTTGATCGCTTGTTAATTTAAATTTTAATTAATTATTTTTCCTAAAAAAGGATGGATTAATAGGCGTCATTAATACACTGTTTTTGATTAATACACTCTTTTGCATTAATTAACTGTTTTTTAAAAAAGGATGGATTAATAGATCTATTAATACACTGTTTTTGATTAATACACTCTTTTTCATTAATTAACTGTTTTTGTGATTTTGGCGTTTTGATGATATTTTGCATGGAGGTTAGTTGTATTAATCAAATTTTTCGCCACAAAAAAAGATGTTGCGGTCAACGAAAAAATTTTGTAATCAACTCGTTTGTTAATGGGCGATTAACTATTAAAGGCACTCACTCGCTATCGCTCGGTCGTGCTTTAAACAGTTTCGATTATTAATCGCCTTCATTAACACACTTGTTGGTTAAATAACTATTATAAATAAGTGAGATAGTGTCAAAAAAACAAAAATAGACAAAAATATTATTTAAAGAGGTTAAAAGTAGGTGTCAAACATAAAGCCACAGTTACTTGCTCCGAAAAAATTTTTTTGTGGTTTCTCCTATTTTTTTCTTACCACGCTGTGTATTACCAAATGAAATACTTCAAAGTTAACTTATCAACGGATACGATAAACGAGTATTGTCAAACCTGAGTTTTCCCTCACTTAGCAACCAGGATATGACGTGATTCGGAATCAGTGCAAACAAATTTAATTTTTGTGTCAAATTTTTAAATAATTTATTAACAAACGGACCAAATAACAATTAGGTAAAAATCAATTATAATTTTTTCCGTTGATCGTCTATTTATGGGTTTCATTAATGTATAGAGAATCGTCTATTAATGACACTTATTAATGAATGATTTTTATTAATAAACGATTTTAAAAATCTGTTTATGTTGGTGGCACTGTAAGTCTATGTCAAATTCGAGGTTAGCAGGTTAGATTTTGCGTCAGTTTTGACACAAACTGACTCAAAACCTAACCTGCTAACCTCATATTTCACATAGACTTACAATGTCACCAACATAAACAGTGCCAACCTAAGAAAAAAATCACAACCATTTATGGTCACCCGGTACCATTAATGTCAAAACTTTAAGTGTCAAATTCTTTTCATGGAATAAAATTAGATTTTCTTCAAATTAATAATGTACGATCAACAGAAAAATATTGTAACTAACTCGTATGTTAATCGGCGATTAATAATATCTACAATTAACTCGCTCGCTAGCGCTCGCGCATTAAAATGTCTCGATTATTAATCGTTCTCATTAACATACTTGTTTGTTAAATAACTATTAATAGATATGTTATAACAAATACTTCCAATTAACATTTTTGTGTATTTTGAAAAATAAGAGTACTTTTTTCTTCAATCATTTTCATATTTTCGAACCTCCTTTGTATAGAAGTAGGATATTTACATTTTTGCAAATGCATTTTTAATTTGGGAAACTGCAGAGGTTTTAATGGACAATAAAATGTTCTGATGAATGGATATATGAAGGACACTATAATATTATAAGCAACAATCATACGTGATTAATTCTGTCAATCAAACGTTGTTATTAAAACAACGCAAAAACTTTGTTTAATCACGTATATTCTAAATGGCATAAGTTCTCAACTAGAAAACTAAGAAATATTAAAAATTGTGAATTGTTGCTATAAAGTAGTGAAAATTAATAATTCGATCCCATACGACATATGTCACTGAAATGGGAGAAACTCCGTTTTCTCATAATGCCACAGCTAACTATGAGTTCTATATAAAAAATACAACTTTATATATGTTATAATCCGAATTTAGAAACTTTTTGGACAACGCATTACGCCACTGAATTATGAAAAATAAATAATATTAATACTACTTACGGGAACTTGAAAATTTTCCTACCTATTACCTCATCTTAAAAGTTTAATTTATTATTATTCATTTTAGATACACATTTTTCTTACTTTCTGTGCCGCCTGGCCGATATGTCCAAAATCAAAGTTGGGCGTTGTGACCAGAATCAAAAGTGGGCGTTGTGACCAGAATCAAAGTTGGGCATTGTGACCAAGTTGGGCGTTGTGACCAAAATCGAAATTGGGCGTTGTGACCAAGTTGGGCGTTGTGACCAAAATCGAAATTGGGCGTTGTGACCAAGTTGGGCGTTGTGACCAAAATCTAAATTGGGCTTTGTGACCAAGTTGGGCGTTGTGACCAAAATCGAAATTGGGCGTTGTGACCAAATTGGGCGTTGTGACCAAAATCGAAATTGGGCGTTGTGACCAAGTTGGGCGTTGTGACCAAAATCGAAATTGGGCGTTGTGACCAAATTGGGCGTTGTGACCAAAATCGAAGTTAGGCGTTATGACCAAAACGGTGCTTTAAGTGGCGTCGATAGCTCTCTCCTATAACAGGCGTCGGTGGGCGTTGTGACCAAGTTGGGCGTTGTGACCAATATCGCTTTTGGGCGTTATGACCAAGTTGGGCGTTGTGACCAAAATCAAAATTGGGCGTTGTGACCAAGTTGGGCGTTGTGACCAGAATCGAAGTTGGGCGTTATGACCAAATTCTGAGTTGGGGTTTGTGACCAGTGGGCGTTGTGTCATAGCCCCATTGCAGTCGCTGTTGGAAGTAAGGTGATTCCTATAGACTGGGAGCTTACCTTCGACTTGAAGGCAGTTTGGATTGCTGATAGCTCGTGGCTGTTGCAGGTAAGGTGATTCCTGTAGACTGGAAGCTTGTAATGGTGGTGTCTACATTGGAACTGTACGGGAAGCGATTAACAACGGAAGCTGTTACAATTAGTTAGGCAGCCGTATTTAAATGGGGGTTTCAGAGTATAAGGAGGTGAACTGCTTAGGTTGATTCGACCGAGATGCTGAGTGGAGTGCTTCAGTAAGTTTAAAAAGTATATGTTCAAAGATCTAAATAAAATAAGTCTTTAATAGTGAGTGAATTACATATTTGAAGGAACTATTTACCCTAGTTGATATTTGAAATAAATATTTGACGTTGGCAGTTGTAGAACTGTCATAATATTTTTAAGTAGTTTTTATTGTACTAATCAACTATCACAAGTAATAATTTGATAATGCGTGAACCTAACCTAATTTGAGAGTAGTTGTTCTCCTAGAGCGAGTAAAAGAGAATATTTATATAAAAGGGCCTACATCTTACATAAACTTATCTAAACAAAAATTTATTTCAATACAAAAATAATATCATACAAGCTTAAATAATCTATGATCTACCCGAGCTAATAAAATTAAGTAAACTAAACAGCACAGTAAGGTGTATAGCAATATATTGCTACGAACAAAGTTAGTTTAAAACCTAAATGCACTTTTTGTTCTTTTAAAAGTTGACCACCCTAAAACCTACATTATTGTATATACTATTTTTCTCTTATATAATTGGTCAATCGGCTAGCTCAATACTACTCTCATTCTGCAGGGTAACTGTTGTATGAAACCTGACAATACACTGCAGTCTAATACAACGTACTTTAAAAATAAAATAAAAAATAATTCGGCTGATAATATTCTGATTTTATTAATATAAACAAAGCAAACCTTCAAATGACAATTATCATATTTGTTCTCTAATCCTATCTTATTCCATACACTATTGAAGTAATTGTTAATGTTTATTTTGTAAGTTGCTGGTACTTCTGATAATTCAAACAAATTTTGTTGATGACACTTCCAATAATCAAGTAAAGCTATAAACTTCAAAACCATTCTTAATTTATAAATGTAAATTAAACGAATTTAGAAATTTCTATAAGCCTTTTTAATCCTTTGAATTTATATTGTTCGTAGCTCAGTATTGAGAATTGATTTTAAATCGATTCACTTTGTGCATTTCACTTTTGTTGCTACTTGTCTGCAATCCTCTCTGCTAGAAGTTGCCCCTGGGACTCTCTTGACTATACAGCTTCTGTGTTGATGTCTTCAAAATATGATTAAAGTTCTTTTATGTATATAACGTGCACTAATAATAACTTTTAGCAATGTTTTAAGCAGATTTGACTCAGAGTTCATTAGTTTTACTTTAATGCTGGAAGAACATTTTAATAGCTGTCACAATTCATTAAAATTTTTCTACCCGCCGGGTTTTATTTTATCAAAACAAAAACAATTGGTTATTCCCTCTCCTGGCACTCTTTTACAGAAGGAACATTTATTAATTACCAACTTACATCAATCTAGTTAAAATTTTGACAAAAGCCATTTTTTTAGGTTAGCAATATTTATCTATCATTTTTAAACATATTTGAAACTTTTCTAGATTATAAACAAACCGCCACATTAACAAAGATAAGTTACACTTCAGCACGTTGCAACATTCTGCAATGCATCTCATATGAACAATAAACAATTTTAAACAGTTCAAACCACCTGCTTTGGGTCTAATTACCCATTCTATTGGCAATTGAGCTTCAAAAACAGTGCATTAAATGAACATTTATACGTTATTCATATCGATACTGATTTATATTATATTAATTGACGTTGCAGGTGTTATACCAACCTTGGCCAGTTTTAAGTGATTCAAATTTTTATAGAATATATTTTTTTACCATTTAATATCATAGCAATATTAAACTAAATTGGTGGTCAGATGCAACCCTGTCTGACTCCGACTTTTGTAGAGAATTTGTTTGACCTGACTGTATTGATTCTTATGTCGGCTTGATTATTTTCATATAATTCTTGGATCAGTCGTACGAGGTGGTTCGGGGTGCCCATTTCTTTCATTATTTTCCAAAGAAGGTTCCAATTTACACAGTCGAATACCTTTGAGTAGTCTTCAAAGCAGAGACACATCTTTAAACCAAACTCTCCTGCTTCTTCTATCAGTTGACGGGTGTTCAAGATCTGTTTTCTAGTGCCTTTGCCTGGTATAAAGCCAGTTTGTTCATTTGGTATTTGCGGAAGGGAAAAAACCTTCAGACGTTTATGGAGAAGGTTTAGTAGCACTTTACTGGCATGTGGAATTAGCGCAATAGTTCTGTAATTACTGCAGTCTGTAGGAGATCCTTTCTTATTCAACGGGACGAATGTTGATGCACACCTTTCCTCAGACCACTTTCCTGTATTTCATATCTCTGTGCATATTTCGTATAGTTCATCAACTCCAATATTACCCATCGCTTTAAGTAATTCTGCTGTTCTACCATAACTTCCAGCAGCTTTTCCATTCTTTAGACTTCAACTTCCGAATGTAGGATGCTTGATTCAATGCCGTCTTCTATGTTGTCGACTTTTCTATAATGCTGTTTATTATCGAAAAGATTAATACAATATTTCTTCCAGACCTCAGCAATTTTATCCGCTTTGGTTATTGTATTGCTCTGTTCATCATGGATGATTTGTGTTTGGGGTTTAAACGCTTGTGGCAGATACTTTACTTCGTCATATAGTTCTTTCGATGCGTGTCGGCTAGAATGTTGTTCAAGTTGGAGACATATTTCGCCGAACTGTTTGTTTTTATCATGTTTACATGCGCGTTTAATTTCAGTGTTTAGCCGGATCACTTCGATGTTGTTGTTTCTTAGTTTGGCTTGTCGTCTTTCTTCTATTAGTTGATAGGTTACATTTGTCATCCAGTGTTTATTGCGCTTAAGGGACAGAACTGCCGTAGATTTCTTTAAACCGTTACTTATAAATTCTTTAGTGTTAGTCCAGGTTTTCTTAGCGCAACCGGATTTTTAATTGGGTTTCTCTTCCAGCACATTTTACAAGCGTTGCATGAGTGACCATTCACTTACCCGGTAGCACGCTTCTCACCAATAGGCCCGGACCCAATCTGGCGCCGGTTACTAGCCGGATCGCATGGTAAATTATAATTAATATCACTGATCATCCTCATAATACTCTCTGGGATAATAATAATCAGATTGTTTCCCGTTGCCTCCCTGATTCTATACCGCTGACCATTGTGGTTCATCCGCCTTCAGAGGCGGTTTCTCACTCCCAGAGTGCCCTAAGCTCGACCTGCTCTTCCACTCTCTAATGAGACACTGTTGGCAGTGAAGAGATGATCACTTATACCGGTGGACGTTCGATAGGATTGGACGCAGTTTAACGTCATACCCCGTTGTAGAACTATTAAAAATAAAATCTCAGCAATGAGAACTATAATTAAATCGCCTCGATGGATTATATTGCGTTTTAAGTGTTGCAGCTTTTATAATTTCCTTTTAAAATTCAAATGTAGGTTAAATATATGCAAACAATTAATAGGGTAAGACCAAAAATCAATAATGCAAATTTTTAGGTGGGAGACTTGCGCAATTTAACATATGAATATTACATAAGGTTCATTTCCGTATTTACCTGTAAAGAGGCGTGTGAGATCATCTTAACTGCTTCGTAGATTTTTGTAAAATATGATCAAAAATTATTTTCACCTACTATGGATATAGAATAGTTCCTAAATTATGAATGCAACTACGTTTATATTAAATGTCAAACTTTACTTTTGATTTTTAAGTGGCTTATAGTTGTATTCATAAATTATGAAATATTCCATAGCCATACCATAGTTTCTTAAATACATAATTTTCTTGGTCGTTTCTTACTTCCATTAAATCGAGTCGTTGTGCTTTCGGCCTGTGCTTCTTTTTTAATACACTTTTTTGAGTTAACCGTTTCGGTGATTTTTAATCTTTTTAAGATTTTTTAGAATATATTTAAAACAAACACAAAGAGAGACATGAAGAAGAAGGACAACACCAAGAACAGAAGAATAATATATGGGACATGGAACGTACAGGGATGGAGAACTAAGACAAAGGAAGTAATTAAGGAATTCCATAACAGCAAAGTTGACCTACTAATAATTAGCGAGACGAAAAAGAAAGGAACAGGAACAGAAATGATAGATGGAATCCTTCACTGCTGGAGTGGCATCCCGAAAGAAGAAAGAGCAAAAGCAGGCGTGGGAATCCTAATAAAAAAGAAATGGCTAAGGTCAATACAAAATTGGGAACCAATTAACGAGAGACTTCTAAAAATAAACATGGAAGTATATGGTAGACAGATCGTGATCCTCGGGGTTTATGCACCAAATGAGGACAGCCCCATCGCTGAAAAAGAACAGTTTATTGAAACCCTACAACAAGAGATAGAGCAGGTAAAGAGTAATCAAGAACTAATCATCGCCGGCGATCTGAACGGGAGAGTGGGCAGAAAAGATAAGGACAGTACCGTTGGATGCTTCGGAGAGGAGACTGAGAATAGAAATGGGGAAATGATAATAGAACTATGCGAGCTGAACAATCTCCGTATTACGAATGGATTCTACAAACACAAAACCATACATATGTACACCTGGATACAACCCACAAGAAAATTAAAATCCATCATAGACTATTTCATCGTGAAAAAGGAAACAACCCTAAAGATTAAAGACGTTCGAATTAAACGAGGAGCGGAGTGTGGTAGTGACCACAGACTCGTAGTGGCAAAGATAGATTTCCCATGGATAAGAGCACAAACAACAATGAATGAAAGAGAAACGGGAAAATATATAGAAGAATGTAAATTAAAACTGCACCTACTTCAAGATGAATCCATCAAAGATCTATATCAAAGAAGGCTCGACCAAAAATTAAACGAATTCCAATTTAATAACTTAGAAGAAACGTACACACATATAAAAAATAGTATAAAAGAAGCAGCGATGGAGGCCTTAGGGAAGAAAGAAAAGGGAAACAAGGAATACCTGGAAAATATAAACGACGATACTAAAAAGTGCATAATAGAAAAAAAACAGTTATACGAAAGGTGGCTCAATACAGACAAACCCGAAGATCTTGAAAAGTATAGGGAAAAAAACAGAGAAGTCAAAAGAAGGGTTGCTAGAGAGAAGAATGAAAAGTGGGAATCGATATGCCAAAATATAGAGCAAAATATAGGAGGAACCAGAAATACAGAAGCCTGGCGAATAATCAAAACGCTAAGAACAAATAACAAAGAACGGACGCAGATAAATTATATCTCAGAAAAAGAATGGCAAGAATACTATCAAGGCCTACTCACGGAAAACCGACCAATGTTCCAGAGGTCAGAAGATAATAATGATAATAATGAAACCGATCAACAAAATCCAGAAGAACAACTTACGGTAACTTTTAAAGAAATAAAGGATATTGTAAAAATTCTGAAAAACAATAGATCTCCCGGACCAGGAGGTATATCTCCGGAGCTTATAAAGTATGGACCCGAAAAGCTTCTTCGTATGATCCAAAGAATGTTTGAGAGAGCCATTAATGGAGAAAAGTTGCCACAGGAATGGACAAATGCCTATATTACATCAATCTTTAAAAAAGGGAATAAGAAAATATGTGAAAACTACAGAGGCATCAGCGTTATATCTGCAATGGGTAGGCTCTACGGAAAACTAATTAAACAAAAATTGGAGGAAGATATTAAGGACAAAATAGGAGAGGAACAGGCGGGGTTTACAGCGGGAAGATCCTGTATGGATCACATCTACACAGTTCAACAACTAATCGAAAAGAAAATGGCTAAAAATAGATCAGTACATCTTGCATTCATAGACTTAAGAAAGGCATACGATTCAATACCAAGAGAAAAGCTTTGGAAATCTATGAAACAACTCAACATCCCAAACAAACTGATAATCGCAACCAAAAACTTATATCAAGGGAACACGGTGGCTATTAAATTAAATAATAAGATCGGACAAACATTTGAAACCTCCAAAGGGCTATTACAGGGATGCTCAACGTCTCCTACACTATTTAAGATATTCCTTGAAGTAACATTAACACCATGGAAACAAAAGTGCGAAGGCATGGGAATTCCAATTAGAAATGAACATCTATTCACCTTAAGTTTCGCGGATGATCAAGTAGTAATGGCACAGGATGAAGAAGACCTAAGCTACATAAGCTACATGATTCGCAAACTGACGGAAGAATACTCAAAAAACGGGCTAGAAGTGAACTTTAAGAAGACAGAATATCTAGCCACAGGAACGGAAGACGTCGCAGATCTAGAAGTCACAGACGACATCACAATAAAGGGGAATAAAACATTTAAGTACCTAGGTTTCACTATCTCCAAAGAAGGGACAACCACAGAAGACATGAAGAACAAGATAGGGCAAACTAGATCGTGTATTAGGCAACTAAATGGGATTCTATGGAATACGCACATTACAAAAAACACAAAAAAGATGATCTTTAACGCAATAATTAAAAGTATCATGACATATGGAGCAGAAAATTGGGTAATAAAAAAGAGTGATCAGGGCAGAATTATAGCCACAGAGATGGAGTACTGGAGACGATGCGCTAGAAAAACAAGACGGGATAGGATTCCTAATGAAGAAATGAGGAGAAGGATGTCGGTAAAGGAGGACATACTGACCTACATCGAAGGAAAACGCCTGCAATGGTACGGCCACGTTAGGAGAGCAACACCCCAACGATGGATAATAAAGATAACGGAATGGAGCCCATTAGGAAGACGTAAGAGGGGACGACCCAGAAGATCCTTTAGGGATGAAGTGGACGAGGCCATGGATAGGAGAAGTCTCGGAGAAGGAGATTGGAACAACAAAGAGGAATGGAGAAATCGGTTGAGAGAGCGCAGACGGCAGCAGCTGTAAACACCCTATATATATATATATATTTAAATTAGTGTATTTTATATACTAATAGTAAGTTTACAAACAAAGTTATAACAAATAGCGATTTAAAATGTTGATGTTATATCACTTATAGAAATCAATTTTAGAAGAGTTCTAGATTATTTGTTAGTCGCTGAATGCTACAATACTTAATAACATTAAATATGCTAACGACAACAATCTTTCACTTCAATATATTATAATGACCCTGCCCTATTCGTGACAATAATAATAAAATATAGGGGTTTTAATATAAATATTGGTTAGGGAAATTATCAATTTCAATTACTTGGATTCAATTGAGGATCTGCCAAACTCAAGGCAAATTAAAAGAGTGTACTAAAAATTACAACCAATAAATGGTCTAGCTCCGTAGGCATGAGACAATCTTGGTTCGAGGTCGTGGATCCATAAAATTTAAGAAAAACTTGGTACGAACACTAACTTGTTGTATGACAAATACTCGCATCTATTTTGGGCAAATGCACCATTTCATCTGACATTTAGCTAACCTATAAATTTGAATCAACTGCAAGATGATCTGTGATGCACAAATCAGCGTAAATTTAATCTTAAAAACCACCAAAATAGCAAAAACGCGTCAGATAAGCATTAATTCTGTGACGTAGCAACTGCTAAGTTTGTTTTACTTCTAGCTGTGACGTAGCAAGGGACGCGCGACAGGGTTTTGTTTCATATTCGGCACTAAACTGAAAAATGCGGCGTCATTTAGGATTTTTAAGGGACTCTACTTAAATTTCTGGAAACTGGACGGATCTGGACCACTGGGATATGGCGCTCCACCTTGCAGATGGTTTGAACTTGCAGCAATCCAAAAATTATGGACCCACGCCAACGCTTTCCCTGTGAAAATCTATCTTAATCGGAGATCTCTTGGACGCTGATACGCTCCCCAAGTGGCGCCACGAAAATAATGGACCTGGGAATTGCTTGCTGGTTGGGATTTCTGCACGTACTGCTTAGTGAATGTCCTCCCTATTCGTAACAAGCGCTATTATCGCTGGGAGTAGCTGCTCACATAACGAATTGTCCCTCGCTAGCACTTGGACTATTTATTCGGCTGGCTTATCTGAATTACCTGGACCTCTTAACACCTAGCAAATTACAACACACAATTTTCAATCTTGTTTAGTTATTAAAATAAATGACAGTCTGGTCAGCTAGCAACTCGATATTCAAATGTTTATAAAATTAAGATTGATAACATTTTTAACCATATGGACTACAGTTTTGATGTCATGTCTTTATCTAACCACTAATGTTGTCTTTTTCTTGGAATAATTGTTACAACACATGCTCTGCTTTTAAATTACTTTTGTTTTTAATACAATGATACACATTGAGTATATTTAACTTCTCACTAATTGTCTTTCGATTGGTTGCGTTCCATTTTCATTGCTCTTTGCAATAATTATTTTGCTAGCACGGTTTCGTTTACCTTTCAGCTAATCTGCCCTTTGCTGGCTTATACAGTGTCAGGTCATTTTGGTATTTTAATTAGCCACCTAGGCTTTAGGGCAGCGTGCCCGTATGCTAAACCCTTTTAGTTACTTATTTGGCTTCATCGCCTAATTCTATAATAATGATTTTGCACATATTTGGCCCCAAACGCAGTATTTCTCGTCAGTTGGAGCACCCCTTTGCTGGTACTTTGGCAGCCGGGTGGTATCGCTCGCAAGAATTCCGAACCTTCTAGAAATCACGCCGTTGAGGCGACTGCGAGGCTTCGTGCTATCTTTGTCACCGGCCCTTATTTGTTTCATCTTATCGCCTCACGATTGGCTGCCGAGATATAGTCACGTGGGGACGCGACCGATGTGTCATGTTGCAGCGCTTCCCTCTGGGCAGTTGATCGCGGCCCGTTGCAGAAAGCGTTCGTGTGGTGGTTGTGTGAGCTCCGAATTGTTTCGGCGTAGCGTGGGTGCATCTTGAGCCCAGTTTCTGCTCCCGTAAGTAAGGGGTCGTCCCCTTCATCTCGACATTCGAGGATCTGCCCCGCAGAACGAAAGTGGCCCATTTTTCGTCGTCAAGTTGTACGCGTCCTGACGCGTCACACGTCGCCAGTATGGCGGATGCCCACTCATCACTATAACCGTCGAATATCGAATGTACCTGCCACCTAAGACTGCAGCCTGTCGCAACTCAACTGTACCAGGCTTCCCGACCGCCTACGTATTAAGGTATGTGTCTTTGAACTGATTACCGTTGTGAACGCTAGTGTTCCTGTCCCGCGGGGAGCATTAAGGCCCGCGTGCGAGTTGTTTTGGAACGCCGCGAACGAGCCCGTCACGTCTCTTGTGCCTACAGGCACTTTCGTCATATTTGCCCGCATTTCCAAATTACAGACTGTCTATTTTACAAGGGCTTGCATTACTGGATGTTGCATAAGGCTTCGCGCCCGCATGCTGTGCGTTCATTCCAAATTACAGACTGTCTATGTTACAAGTGCTACTTTGTTCATTACTGTACGTTGCATAAGGCTTCGCGCCCACATGCTGCGCATTCATTTCGAATTTTAGGCTGTATCTTTGCACGAGCTTGCGCCTAGTGCTACCTTGTTTATTCTGTACATCTGTCGCTAGGTTTAGAGCGTGCGCCAGCTGGTGTTTTCTTAGATATAATATAGATACATATAGGGCGACGCACTCCGCTGCCCCATTGTAACCCGTGATCCAATATATGACTTGTTAATTAAGGGAACTGTTGTTTTGTTTCGACTTGTGCATGTTCTGTTTCAGATAAGCGCCCTTCAGTGTAATGATTATTGTACGACGGGACGAGGGAGCCTTGAGCGTACAGGTGGGTGAGACAGCTGCGTAGTCGCGGTCGGATTGGCACCTAATTACAATCTTCGCATAAGGCAATCCCGAAATTGTTATTTGAACTTGCAACTCTTGAGTAATCCTATCGACGGAGTGTCTTGGATACTTCGCCCCGTCTAACCGCCCAGGTCCGGTTAGTCGGGTTAAGACAGGCTTGGTGGCGCCCTCATAATTTTGACGTACCCTATATATATGCCTCAACACGCTTGCCCAGAACGTATCGTGTGACTCACGCCCGACTCCCTGAGCGTTCCAGCCGTGGCCTTTAGCCTATTTTTAGCAGATCTCAGGGCAAGTGTGCCAGTTTTCCAGGACTGATTCCGTGGTGCGATGCTCACCTTGGGTGGGTGTCGTAAAGTTCTTTTAATACCGTAACAACAGTTTTACTACATAACGCTCATATTATTTTTGTATTTAACAAATCATTTTGTATTATTCTATTCAAATTATGTCTGACATTAATAAGCTCAATTCCGTCAGTTACAAATTAAATTGCATTAGCCCTTCAGAACATTTATCATATTTGATACTGTGAATGTAACCCTTCTAAAACCTGCCTTGTTTCATTCTAACTTCTATCCCTCAAATTATTAGTTACTGCTGCTCCCATCAAGGGCACTTATTAATGTAAAGTATTGATTATTTTGCAATAGATAAAATATTTAATTCTGCGCTCATGGTGACCTTATTCATTTAGTTAATTAGGCAATCAGAATTTCTATGGGCAGTGAACCATTACAATATGCAGGATAGCAAGCAGTGATATCCGCATTATATGTGAGCTACGTTTTAGGCCTTTGCCAACTAATAACAGATTTGAATATCAATTTAAATTTTTCAGTTCAATTACAAGGTTGTTATTTGAGGTAGAAATAAATACACGATTTACGCTCCTATTATCCAAAAATACTTCTTTGGTTACCTTGCAAACGAAATATTTTATGTATATGCAAAATATTTCAAGTATGTTTTGATAAAAAAATACAGAGAAAACGTTAACATTAGATCTTGCAACATTACAAAAAAGCAATGTTTCATAGCAACAGCCCAATACATGGTATATTTACTTAAACACCGTTGCCCCATTTTTGGCGAGTATTTGAAAGCGATTTGTAAGAAATAACTCTATGCACCCCGATAAAGAGCACAGCAGTGATAATACGCTGGTTTTTCACCACCTTGCATATTATATAATATTACATCTATTTAAGTGTAAATGTTCGGGATCGAATCGATAGTAAACATGCGACGTGATCACACAACGCTTCAATTTCATAGTAGCTATAAATACATGCTTAACCCACCAATACACAGAATTAAATGCACGTAAGAACTACACATACTTCAAAATATTACCTTAATAATTTCCAGGGAATACTCAGAGAGACTGAATGACGAAGTTGTTGTCATTATCAAATCGAAAATGGAAAGAGCCATTAAAGAGAGAAAATACTCTCAATATGATGAGGGTGCCATACTATTTTGCCATACTAGTATCTAACCTAAATAGAAAAGGCACATAGGAGGAGGAAGTCATAGATCTCATCAATTGACATCTTTTGGAAACATACCTACATGCTCCAGCTATTCCAAACGTTAGCATAACCTACCACAAATGAAAACAATACGTAAAAAGTCAGGATGTTCAAGTTATCAAAGATTGGTTTAAATCATCATGAGTTATTTCTGAGAAAAATCTCTCAATTTAAGCCACTCGAGATCATAGCTTGGATTCTTCTTGAATTGTTTTGAGGTAATTATTACACATTTATAAACTTCCACATATCTTGAAACAGTATCATTAAACTGAAAATGATATTCATTTGCTTTATCTAATTAATTTTGCTTATTCGAATGTTAGCGATTCCCTAAACACCCGACTCATAAATGACATCTGCAGAACTTTCAAAACACAAACTGCGAAAGCATAATTGACAATCGTTTGAATGTAATTAATAATCGTCTCCCAACGTTTCGGGTGGAACTAATTCAAAGGATGCTTTCCGGGCAAACCTACCCGCAGGCTCTTTCTGTCTTCCTTCATTAATGTCAAGTGCAACACGACCTGCTGATTCACCTACGGCTATTGCAGGAATTGATCCAGTTTTAGTGCGCATAAGGTTTCGGAAAACGGCTCTCATCCTCTGTTTTAGGACAACGGAAATGCTCGGAAATCGCTTGGGCACCACAAACTTCAGCGACAGACAAGCTCAACTCTTATAAGCCCAATTGACCATGGCCAATGGCTTATTTTTATGACCGATCTTTGTGGCATATAACACAGTTTCAAAAATACAAAAAGATTTAAATAGCAACTAAGGCTAAGATATTATTGACAATCTTGATTAATGAAAGAGACTATTATATCTAAAGTGGTAAAATTCACTCAAAAGATTTTATGTATAATTGAAAAAATAAGTATTGACTGATTTGTTGTGTTTGCAGTCAGTTACGATTAATTGAAGTTTATATCTTTTATTACTTAAATCAGAAGTGCATTTTAAATATTTATGTTTTAAAGTAAACAAATCCCGAAATAATTTTTTATGGGAAAATATTTAAGCTGAAAGAATAGTTAGTACCTATCTCTGGCGATCATGGATCAGTTTGGTTATATATAATTATTTTTTACTTTTAAATGATTGAGAAAATTACAAAAGAATTGACATTGGAATACAAGATATTTGGAATGAAGCAACAATTACGTTGATGCTTGAAAAACGAAAAACATGTAAAGACTATAAGGTCGCCTCCTTGCTTACTATACTATACTATAATATATTGCTATGATATGGATGTGCTCTTTGTTTAATTTGATTTATTAATTAAATGTTGATTAGAGCCACCATGCAATTATTTTGTTTGTACTGTAAAATTTTAGGAAGATTAAAAGTGAGTTATTTTTACTTGACTTGTCAAAATAAATGGTTATATGCCCTTTATTATATTCTATTTACCTGCAAATATTGATAAATAAACGCTAGCTCATATTGGTAAAGCAATCACTCATCTCAGTTGGGTTCCTGGTTGAATGTGTAATTTGTCAAATTATTTGAATACGGATCTGTTTTCCGTCTTAGTTCTAATGCGCATAAGCAAATATTCGAAATTAGGTCAAATGCTACACCAAAATGGATCCCGCTGGCCAGTTAGCGGTCAGTGACTTAAAATCAAGGTAAAATTTACCAAAGTTTCTACCGGTAATTATTTGAATGCGGGTGTTTTGGCGGCATTAATTGTCATTTGTTTTTCCAGCACTTGATTGTCGATCCCGTCGAAGAGACGCGGGCAAATTTTCAATCGTTTTTCGAAGCGTCGCTTGGGTTCAAACTTCTCCTAACCTCAAATTATGGACTCGGGCTATATTGCTAGTTGCACTTGCTTTACCGCCAGGGAAAATGCTTGAATTGTATTAAGTATTGACTCTACTTACATACACATAAGTTTCACGGGCCGAACGTAGCTAGTTTTAGCCAAACACGGTACCTGTTCTCTACCGATCTTGAAACGGGAACTTGTAGGAGACGCTGGTGCAATTCTTGGGCTGCTATGGGGCTGATCCTAATGAAACTCCTGGGACACGTTCTTACGAGGCTGCTCTATGACCTGGTACCTTCCCTTCTGGGCTGTGTTGACTCGGTTGGCTCCACGCAGAGATCTGAGCTTGGGCTGCATCGGCTGCTAGGTTATGGTAACGGAGCTTTGAAGAACTTTTTACTTTTTTGTAGCGGAAATTTCTGCAAATGCTACCACACCACCTTGGACATGCACTCAGTAAAACTGTATACTTTTTATGCTGATAACAGTTTACTTATTATGTGAAACATTCGTTTAAAGTGGAGCACATTTCAACACAATAATTCTTACAATTTTTTCTTTTGTTTTCTTGAAAATTCGTCATAAACAATTGCAAGTAAAATATTAATAAAAAATGGATATTGACCAAGTTCAAATTGATTACTTTTAACACTAAATTTGCTTACAACTAAAACTATTTACAAAATTCTTATCCTTAATATAATTGTTTACATTTATAACTAATTAACCGTGCCTTGGCGCTACTGCACGTCTTTTATTAATTGCTTTTAATGGTTCACACGCGTCACTGCACTGATTATTTAAGTTAGAGTACTTCCTGCACCAAGGCTTGCTTCGAATTCACCTGTCTACTTTTACAAACGATTTTTGGTCCATCTGTTGTCTGCCTTTCTTCGCTTTTTACCCTGTCTTGCTGATTCTTACAATTTCCGTTATATGCCTTAATGCCTGCCTTCTTAGCTGCTCGTTGCAACGTTTATTGGTTTATCTAGCTTCTTATATTTTTCTTTTAAAGCCCTGAAAAAATTTCACTGTCTAACTTTACTTGAATTCTACACTTCATTTCATTGCCTTTGCAATCCATTTTGTAATTAATAATCTCTTTTAGTTCGGCTATTACCTTTGCACAAACCACTTATTTTAAATTGATCTTACAGTCAACTTAGATCCCTGTGAGAATTGAGCTTTGCTTATTGCGTTCTTTATTTAAATATTCTGCTATTACTGGCATCTCTTTACAAATGCATTCATCCTGTTAAATTCAAGTTTTAGCCTTGCAGATATATAAAACACCTCATCATGAGCTTATGTCCATTAATTTGGCAATGCTATCAGAGTTGAGTTGTAAGGCCTAAGACCATTGCAATATATAGGATATAGAGTATATTTAAAAAAATGCAAACAGGTTAAGTAATATAATATATTTTATATTATTGGATGAGCAAATTGGAATAAAGAAATTTATAATGACCCAGTAATAAAGGAAATAACCCTAAACAGATATTTAGGGCCAAGTCAGGGCCCTGCCTCGTACACTCAGTAAACATAAGAAGGAGATGGATGACCAGCTATCTGCAAATGGATTCCTTAAATTTATTAACGCAAAATATGGACCGGATCAAGAGGACCTTTTTCGAAACTTTTGCAAAATAAACAATATAATTGTAAAGCATGGCAAATTTCAATTTCATTATATTATAAATCGAATACTGAAGAAGCTAATACAATTAGCGAAACGTATATTATTCAAATATTCATTAAATCTAATATTACGACAATATGATTTTTATTTATACTATATAAAAATCAAGCTTATCTCTTATTGAATTGATATAATTATCTCCATTAACATTTCAAATTTTTAAAATTTTTATCAATTTACCTAATATTTTTAAACTAAATCGAATCTGCTCTGGAGATCAGCATTCTACAATCCATGCCTTACATAAACGACTACCCGCATAACAAGGATTAATCCATCACAAGCAAGCCACACCTTTATCTACTACAGCTGTTAATCTGCCTTCCCAAGCTGTTTTTTTCAAAATGGATGACCAGCTACCTGCAAATGGATTCCTTAAATTTATTAACGCTAAATATCGACCGGATCAAGAGGACCTTTTTCGAAACTTTTGCAAAATAAACAATTTAATTGTAAAGCATGGCAAATTTCAATTTCATTATATTATAAATCGAATACTGAAGAAGCTAATACAATTAGTGAAACGTATATTATTTAAATATTCATTAAATCTAATATTACGACAATATTATTTTTATTTATACTATATAAAAATAAAGCTTATCTCTTATTGAATTGATATAACTATCTCCATTAGCATTTCAAATTTTTCAAATTTTTATCAATTTACCTAATATTTTTAAAATAAGAAGCAGATGATAAGGCATTAAGTACGTTAATTTCTACATGCGTTATTTAAATCGGCAAAAATATTTGCTCACCCTTATATTTACCAAGCAGACCACTGACAATTTAATAATATTGGCCATAAAAGCAAAGGTAATGGTATTTGCTGAAGTTGAGTGGGTTCAATAAAACTTAGTAATTAACCACTGTATAACAGAACAGGTAAACAGCCTAACTTACTGGATTCTAAAACAGCATACCATAAAAAGCAGATATACAAAAGTAATAAGAACATATTATATAAATAATATAATATACTATAAGGATTCTGCATTTACACATATGGTGTTAAAGTAATTGTGGAAGAATAAAACTAATAATTGATGCTTTATTTAGATGGAATAGGTAAATAGTAATACAAGTTCAGTTTTATACTATCATTTGAATTTAATTAATAAGTAAAACTTACAATATAAAGCTTACTTAACATGGGAATTAAATTATAGTTACCTTCTTTGAAAAACTATATTTTGTGTTCATTCTTACAACGACATATACAAATCGATAGATAAGGAATGACTTTAATATAAGAAATAGTATATAATTATTAAAATTATATTTGTTGAAATTTGTAATAATTTATGAATATTAGTAAGTGTGTAATTTTAATAACTAACCGACATGATACAAAGTAAAGAAAATCGAAAGTAACAAGTCAGATTTTTATTATTCATTGAAAATAAAGTACAAAAATGTAGTATGTAGCCAAAGTAATCCATTGTTTTATATTGGATTATTTCTAATAAAAATACAATTTAAAGAAAAGCGAAACCTTATTATAAATTATAAATATAAATATGTAAAAGTAAAATACTACCCAAATATTAGATCTTCATGAGTGGCAAGGTTAAAATTGTGGATCATTAGCTGGATGTTCGTAGGAATATAAAGGTCTACGTCAACTAGTGTTAAAAGCAGTGATGTAGATAGGTAAAGGCTCGGTAGTTGAAATTAGGTGAGATCTACATCTGCACATCTACAGTATTGATAGGAGTTATAATCAGAAAGCTGTTTTATAATGTAAACAATATAACGACTAATATATAATTAACTGAAATAAAGAAACAGGGGTATTCATTGGGTCTTTTGAAGTAAAATATTTGGTGAACTTTCAATGTGTAATTTAGTTAATATAAATCTGCATATTTGATTTTGAGTTTGAACATAAAATAATTTTGAATTGAGGCTAATTAAAATACACATCTCAATTTGAGAAAAATAAGAGTCATGTTAAAATGATTCATTTACTGAGCTAGTTTTTGAAGATTTAATTAACCATATGCAGTTATTATAGCGGGTCAGGAATACATAGGATATCATGAGTTAACTGAATCTGAAATTCGTAAAGTTTGCAAGCTTAGTTGAAAATAATTTTTATAAGAAATAACTATTATAATATATTTATTTGTGTAAATATCTAATCATAGGCATAAAATTGCAATACAGAACATTGTGGAATGAGGTACGAAAAATCATCATAATTAAATTTATTGAAAGAGTCTTAGACTCAATGTTTAAGACGCGATATAAACTGTTTTGTACAAATAAGCATTTTCACAAAGGGGTAAACTGTGTATGTTTAAATTTTGACATAAAATAGTTAATTGAAACTACATTAGAGCACAACACGAAGGTATTATAGGCGTATCTAGACCTAGAAAAGCCGCTCGACAGAGTTCGATGGAAACTAATATGGCATAATCTACAACAGAGGTATATCATCCCACAATAAAAAAATACTTCCGCATACATCTGTCAAACATCGTCATAGCACCAATAAAGAACTCATATTTCAAATTTTAAAGCAATACCAGAACGATTAAATGATAAGTGCAGAGTAGGCGATTATCAAATGCACTTATCAGTTTTGAATTGAACTAACCAAATGCAACATTCTTTTTCGTACTGCAAATTATTATTTATAAACGGGGCTGCGCGCGCTATTGCGCGGTCTACCCTATTCAATTTACCACCATTTTTAGGCCTATTACGTAGGGCCATTCCGTTCCGTTACACACTTGTTACACAATCTCAGAAAACACAACATTTCGCATGACAGGAAGCAGAGGGTTTTTTTGTGGAGAAAGAAATAGGGAAATACCCGTCCTCTAAACCAAGAGGAACGTTCACGTGGTGAGGTGGAAGCTCACTGTTTTCACCTAACCGTTGAAAAGCTCCAAGAGGAGCCATCGCATTACTAATTGTCGACATGGTCTAAAAAAAACACGTCAAAAAAGTCCCATACGATCAACACGTCATCGTGGGGGCTCTCGGGGCTCTGCCCTTCTCCAACGGGCGCTTGGGGCTCCGCCCCTCTCCAAAGGGGCCTTCGGGGCTCCGCCCCGGTCACAAAATCGAGGCGACGGCGAAATTAAAGCAAACGCAAATGGGGGGCATCGCGTCTGCTATTGTCGTGACGGACACACACGTTTGGATCGTTCTCCTTTATTTATATGATTACAATTAACCAAGCAAGTATGATAAATTTTTAATGAATTGGATTTTAGCAATAGTTACGCAAAATATATTTCGTGCATAGTTCTTTTGCTTCGAGAATTCTGGAAGGGAAGCACTTCTGCTTGTTGCTTTAGAAAATCTGCACTCCAGCTTCGCTGTCATTCAGATTTTCATCGCAACAGGCAGTCGTGCATTTTCTCTCCAGCATTATCGGCAAGTCACTATGCACTCAACATATTACTGTTGGCATGTCAAAAGCATTTATTAGAACGGGGTAAATTAAATAAGACAAAGCAATATACAATAAGAAGGATTTATAGTTAAGAAAGCAAAACACCATCGCAATAATACAAAAAACATATACAATTCTAACGGTTAAAGTTATACTTTATCTACTCATTACAAACTCATAAGATAGCATTTTATCTGCTCATTTTATTTATCTTAAAAATAATATCATTAACAGTAAACTACTAGAGCGCCACTATGCTTACTAACACAAACCATGGCAACTAATTCATACCTACGATTTACTTCGTTTCAAATATATAATCGCTGAAAATGTCAACATATTGCTAAAAAAAATATATAATTACTTCAAATAGTAAAAATCGAATAAAAGTTTCTATTATACACGACCATCAAGTTACCCTATTATCCGCTCTAGAATCATTAACGTGGATAAAATTCAACTTTATCGTCTTATGTATTAGATATCTATCAATGGCATAGAAAGAACAATTTTTAAAAACAAAATAAAAATAACCACTAACAAAATTCAAGGTATATTAGTATGTAAGGAAGGAGAAACGGAGTTGGACAGATGGACAATGTAGGTACTATAGATATACTCGTAGAACAGTTGGAGGTATTCAATACTTAAAGTATATTGACATATATCCAAGGCAATATGGATAGACCAAAATACAAGGAGTGAAAATGAAGTATTTCAGAGGCGGAAAGATAGAACTGAGAATATTTCATAGACTATTCAACACGTTAACATATAAGCCAATCACATTGCAGACATTTGCTTTTTTCAACCAATAACAGCAGTATATCACTGAATATTGGGCACCATGCAAAATATTCACAAACAATGTACGTACTCAAAAAATAAATAGCCTTGTTGCGAAGTATCGCTTAGCAACGATGTTCTGTCCTTAGTGATATCGCTAAGTTACGTAACACTAAACCCCAACAAACTGTGTGGCATGTTTTAAAAATTTTAAAATGCTGTGTTTTGGAAGTATTCCGCTGAATTTAATTGAGAATGAATAATTATATTAATTGTTGGAATATTTTTCAATAAAGTTAATCGTTATGTATTAATATTGTTAAATAGTCGTCCCAAATACCACTCGAAGTGGATATATATTTTTTTAAATATTTTGCCATTTCCATAGAAATTATTGCAAATTTCACTCAACAAAATCACATTTAAATGTCACTCGCCTTCGGCTCGTGACATTTTTGATGTAATTTTGTATCGTGAAATTTAAACGCAATAATTTACATGGAAACGACAAAATATTTGTCAAAAATATATCCACTGCTTGTGGTATTACCCTTGATTATTTTTTTCGTAGAGATTTCAACCAATCAGAAGGCTGGATTTAGTTAAGTTATCTTGTATAATTTCGATTATACAAAATCGATTATACTATAGTAACTTCACTAGGCAACGCAATACATTACTTTTGTCAACTTGATGTTGTTTTCATGGAGATGACTTTCAGCTAGGTTAATACAAACAAATCGAACTGCCAATAAAATATTTATTTGTTCCTAATATTAAAATTTACTCAAAAAATAATCAAATCGAATACAATGCGTACTTCGAACAGGTTATACGTCTCAAACTTCCTGCACAATAACAAATCGTGTCAGTTTGACAGAATAATCCTCCCGCTAACGCGGTCGGACTATTTAACCTGTCAAACTGACACTCTTTTATTATTGTGCAACAAGTTATCGACATATAACCCGATAATATCGAAGTACTTATAGTATTACTTCTGAGAATATAATTCATGTATCACGTGACGCTATTTCAACCAATGAGGTGCATGCAAATGCCTAGTTACACATTATCACAGAGTAGTAATTTATTTTCGTAATTGTTTTTAGGTTGTCATGAAAATAAAATCAATACCCAATAGGTTGCCATCAACATAAAATTAATACGCAACTATCAGATTCCTGCTATTTTACAGTAATTGTTCTGAAATCATGAATTCGTGTTGGGTAAATCTTACAAACCAAAAAATAGGTGATGCAATTTTAAAATCTACGCCAAAAAATAGTGTAATAAATAAGCAGTCACAGTAGCGACAATTTAAGCACTTCTGCTCATCCAAAAATTACCAAATTGATAAAAATACTCCGATTCGTAAACTTGCTGAGATTTTACAAGACTGGGCCTACAATATGAGACGATATGACGGTAAGGATTATAAATAAGCAGTGGTAAAAACACTATGGAATAGCATTGCAAAATGACTCCGTGAAAAAATTTATAATGATTGCCGGTGTTGGATTATATCATTACAAAGCAACAACAAAATATCATAGTCCAAGATGTGTGTGTTAAAATAGGTACAAATTGTGGCTCTGATCACTATTTAGTAACGGCAAAAGATAGTTATACCTCCTATTTGGACAAACAGCAAAAAAACAGCTAAACTGAAGAAATGACGTCTGTAAACTATAAATTAGAACTGTTAAATCAAGAAAGCGTTAGAAACCTATACCAGAATAGATTAGAAATACAACTTCAAGTACATGAAAGAAGTAATGATATAGAAACGGAACATACAAATTTATCCCAAGCTATTCATCAAGCAGTCAGAGAGGCCTTAGGTGAAATTCGGAATAATGTATACAAAAGAACACCACGAAAGCGTAGTGAAATATATCGAACAAAAAAACAAAGCTTACAACAAGTGGCTAACTGAAAGATCGGATAAAACATATGAAGAGTATAAACAAATAAATAAGATTGTTAAAAGACAAATAAAAGAACAAAAGAACGAATCTTGGGAACCTAAATGTAACGAAATCGACAGTATGATCGGTGGAGCACAATCTACTGAGGTATGACGGTTCTTAAAAACTATCAAAAAAGAAAATAGCGGTCTTAATACAGCGTTTATTACTATACCAAACTGGATTCGACACTACGAGACACTCTTGATAGAGAATAGACCAGAATACATTGAAGAGGATGTTGTGACACAGAACATGAATACATATGAGTGCATGGAAGTATCTGAAGAAGAAATGGTAATAGCATTGAAAATGATGAGGAATGGAAGAGCAACGGGACCAGGAGGAATTTCAGCTGAGCTACTTAAGTACGGAGGACCTCATTTGACAACAAGTAGCACATTTTAATAACTGTCTTCGACAAAACGAAATTCCTGCTCAGTGGAAAGAGTCTGAGATAGTGTCTCTACACAAAAAAGGATCCAAGAGTGACCCTAATAACTATCGTGGGTTAAGTGTTAATAGTACCTTCAGCAGATTATTTGGAAGAATATTAGCAACAAAATTACGAAATAACCTGGAGGGTAAAATAAGTGATGAACAACGCGCTTTTACACCGGGAAGATCTTGTGTAGACAATATATTGGTATTACAGCAGCTAGCTGAGAAAGTAATAGCAGTAGGGGAAGAAATTCATTTAGCTTTTATAGATCTTCAAAAAGCTCGATTCCTAGAAGCAAACTGTGGGAAGCCTTGGAAATATGGAATATCGATAAACTCATAATAAACATTGTAAAAGAAATATATCGCAATAATAAGGCTTTTGTAAGAAATGGAAGAGAACTAGCAGAACCATTTGCTCCTACCAAAGGACTGAGACAAGGATGCAATTTATCGCCTATCCTTTTCAACATATATCTAGAAGCTGTGTTACGAAATTGGAAAAAAAGAGTAAAAAACATGGGTATACTGATTAGGGACAACTACCTTTTCACGCTTAATTTTTGCTGACGATCAGGTATTAATCGCACAGGACTCATACGACCTAGAGTTCATGTTAAAAAGACTCCCAGAAAGTTATTTGTAATGGGGTCTTAACATAAATATTAACAAAACTGAATATTTAGTTATAAACAGCGATGCTCGGTTTCAAGTGCTAATAAATGACAATGAAGAAATTCAGCAAGTTGATAAATTCAAGTAGCTGGGTGCAGTATTAACAAAAAATGGAGTAGACCAAGATGGAATTAAATCCCGTATAGAAAACAGTCGGAAAGTGTTAGGTTGCCTTAACTCAATATGGTGGAATAAAAGCATATCGCCAAAGACGAAGAAAAATATAGGAAAATCAATGGTGGAATCTGTTCTGTGTTACGGCTGCGAAACATGGACCATTAACAGCGAATATAAACGCAAACTACAAGCGGTCGAGATGGACTACCTTAGAAGAAGTGCCGGGGTATCAAGAATAGAACACGTAACAAATGAGGGGATACGACGCAGAATGGATGCCCAAGACAGCATGACAGATAGGATTGATAGACGAAGCATCAAATGGTTCGGACATTTATTAAGGGGATTGTTTATAACTGTACCACAAGCCATAATGGGTATATTTTTGTGATTATTTGACTTTTTTATTTATCACTTTATAACTTCAAATATAGGAGATGAAGGAGCAGTAAAGTACTTATAACAAATAAATACAATGCAAAAACTTCCCCATGGTGGAAAAACTTAAAAAATGAAGTAGCAAATGGAATTATTAATCATTTTATACAGAACAATAAAAGCCAATAAAAGCGCTATTAAGTAAAATTTTCCACTTTTTTTACCATGAAAAAGTAGCCATTGCTATTTGATGTGTATGAGCATGTTAAAAGACGTTTTAATTTCTGTAGAAAAACTTGATAACAGTAAATTAAATGGAATATACACGCCACAAAGTTCCAAAATTTTTATCGAAATTAGGCAACATACTTTACTATTCAAGAGTAGAAAGAGAAAGCTGATGCTCATAAACTTATCCTAAACTTAAGCTTGGGCTAGTTAATTACCGCGTTCAAGATAACAGATCTTTACCTGGAAAGGTATATATTATATTTTTGGTTTCCTAGGTTCGTAATTTGCTTCAAGTAGAAGCTTTACATAGTTGTGGCGAATTCAACGAAGGCAATTGTATCTTTCTATCTTGGCTATAATAAATTAGCACATTGCTGATCAGTCACATTTTTAAAAAGCGCAACTTTCCTTTTGGAGATACATGCAAATTTCATTTAGTGTGTATTAATTATTATCTAATTAAAAAGTGCACTATTTCTATACTTACAGTCTGTAGTTCGTCATAAAAATTAAGTAATGTAGTTATATTTTATAAGTGTCTCCTGATGTTGGATTTATTCATTTTCATTCTAAAAAAAATTAAAAACAAGATAATAACACAATTAACTACCGCGTATAAATATAAAAAAAAACAGTTATCATTATTTATCCTTATTATGTTAAAATTATTGATAGATAGACTTTAAATTAAATTATATTATTAAAACCCGTAGACACTGTTTGTACTGTATCCCTAATTGGAATATTTCTTTTTCTTCTGGAATCTACTAATTCCGGAAACATGTTAGTTTCCCAAAATTGTGTCTCCCATTGAATAATTTCAATCGAAATTCCCTGCTGTGATCAAACGGCAAAATTACACTTATTTTTACAGATGTTTAACTGCCCTTGTATCTGATAATAATAGGAATGAGATGTTTTAAGTATTTCCGCGAATTTAATTTTCTTCCTCCGCCGCCGCACTGATTCAAGTGGTGTACATTCCTTAGAAACAAAAAGACATTTTACCTCTACAATTATATATTATCCTATTAATCTGTCAGGGGATGCAGAAAGAAAAGGGTTGTTTGAGTCAATATACATACTACTACAGGGCACGACAATTTTATTTTCTTTGAAAGTCGTCTAATGCTCTACTTTCAGCACTATAGCGAGTTGCTGCATTACCCATAAAATATTTCTAAAGAATATCTTTCACAGCATTAGCAGAAGATGTGTAGTTTCTCATTCTGCATATTCTTCCAAATGTTGAAGCTGTTAGTCGTTTCAATCGTTCTTGATGCCACCGATCGCTTCTGGGCTGTCCCAAAGTTTCAGTGGTAATCTCTTCTAGATTGCAACCCAATAACTGCAGAAATGTTTCTTTGGTTTCCGTAAATTCATTGGCTGTCATATCTGGATTTTTTCTTCGTTCTCTTTTGGCCCTGTACAAAAATATTCCCTAGCAGAACAAGCACTATGCTCTTAAAAAATATGTCGTGGCCCATTTAGAATATCTTTTGCGAGTTGTTTTATTTTTTCAGTGTGAGATATATTCTGCGACTTACGATATTCTATTGTTTTTGTAACTGCGTGTCTAAATCTCATTAAATTGTTACCAATAGCATTTGTAAATTTTGCATCAGTTTTCGGCTTTTTTTTTGGCATTCTTTTAATTTCTAGCAGTATTTTCTTAGAATATGATTCTTGCATTCAATTTTTTTATGTCTCATGTTGGGACCATATGGCATTAACTCACGCAATTTTCTATATACACTACTGCCTCCATCGGTGACTAATTTTACATACTTTATGCCATACAGTGGTATAGATTTGCTAAAACCTTCCAATTTTTAAAATAAATATGGTCAACATATTTCCCATCCACATACCGGTTTTTTCTCGCACAAATAATGCAAAATTTGTTTTTACAGCAATATACAGAACATTTTCTGTCCTAACACCTGACAAAGCGTTGTAATTGGTGCGGTAAAACCTTTTGCTCCAGACACCGTCATCTAACGGCAATCCTGGCGTGTCCATCTTCATGTACTTCTCCCCTTTCTTTTGCCATTTGTGCTTCTTCTGTAGCTGCAGTTTTCATTTCTTCAACGGCAGCCATGTTGTAGACTTCATTAATTGTTTCCTGGTACTGTGCATACGTGGCTGACTATAGCGTTGGTACCTATGCCAAGTGAACTACAGAATTCCCTTAGGTGAGAATATCCTACTCCAATGGAAATTGTACATGAAACAGCTGACAAAGTGACATTCATTTCATTTTCTGATTCATTTTCAGTACAAACAATGTCTAACTTTTTGCGCGTCCTACACTTTTTTTTTATTAAGGCTTTTTTGGGATCTTAGCCCATCCGCCACGTGAATTTGTTACAGTAAATTATGTAATGTTAAACTTTTAACACGACCAAAATTTCAATAATTTAAATCTTAATTGACGCCTCACTCAAAAATTTCACCAGTACTTTATAAATATTTATATTGTTGGAAGAAAGCATGCTGACCACATTTAAGGGAAACGAAATACCCATTAACCTTAGCTGCTCCATAAACTGTGTGCGTTGTATATGATGTTTGGTGCACGCAAAAATATTGTGGTTCAAATCTGCCACTTCATATCCACATTCACATTTTGGCGAATCTAACAAATTAATTTTATGCAAGTGAGCTGGAACACAACCGTTTCCAAATTTCAGTCTTGCAACTGTCGAGTAGAAAAATCTGGATATGCTCCCCTGCTTATACCAGCGGGCATAATCCACTCTCGGATGAATCAAAGCATATTGAGTCATTCTTTCACTGTAAGACATTCGCCATCGAGTGTTCCAGTTGCGTCTGAGAATATCTGATTTGGCCAAAACAATTAGGTCTTGGCCAGACATGTTATTGTCGTCAATGGTATTTCTATGCACTGCTGCCTTAGCTAGCTTATCTACTTTTTCATTAGGTTGAATATTCGAATGTCCTTTTATCCAGAAAAAAACGTACTTCGACCCCTTTAAGTTCAAGAAAACAATATTTGGATACTACCTCAGACACCAAAGGATGACAGTTAGAGTAATGTTTTCTATGTCTGAGAGCTTGCAGTACACTTTGAGAATCAGACATAATTACAACATTGTTAGCGTTAAGGGTACATGCGTACTTAATCGCTTCTAAAATTGCTTTCGTTTCCGCAGAAAATATGGACAAGTTGTTATTTAACTTAAATTGTTTTTGGATGTTATTGGTTGCATCATAATATGCGCCTCCACATCCATCTATAGATTTTGAGGCATCAGTATATAAGTATAACTGTGGCGTTTGATAATCGGTCCAATGTAGACAAATAAACCAGTTTATCGTTATATAGATCTCCGTTATACGGCGGAAATACAATTTTAACTGGTTTAAGATATTGAAGAAAACTTTCTGTTGGGAATTTAGCTTTGGGAATTACCTCATCGAAAGACGACACGTACCTGTAAGCTTCCACTAGAGGTGGCGATGATTTTTTCGCCCAGAACCTATTCACCAAATCCAAAACCGACAGGGTGTGAATATTGTTATATATAGTATTTGAACTGCTAGTTTTCAGTTTTATAACATATTTAACAGCCATGAACTGTAGACGTAAATCCAATGGAGGTTCTTCCGCTTCTACGTGCAACGCTTCAATTGGGGTAGAACTCATTGCCCCAACAAAAATACGAAGAGCCTTATTTTGAACAACCTTAAGGCGATTTAATTGTCCCTTACTAGCGGAACCAAACAAAATACAGCCAAATTCGAGATGCGAACGAATGCATGCGATATAAAAGTTGCGTGCGATTGTAACATCCGCTCCCCATCTAACCTTTGTCATCATACGAAGAATGTTCAAATACTTCTCACATTTTGCAGTAATGTAATTAATATGTTGAACCCAATTTAACTTATTGTCGATTATGAATCCTAGGTATTTAACGGATTCTTTAATTGGAAGCTTAATATCTCCTAAGATAATGGAATTTTCTGGAAGGTTCCTGTGTCGAGAAAAAAATACCACATTCGTTTTTTGACTAGATAACTCGAAACCATTACGCTCTAACCACTTTCGTGTATGACTTACTGCCACCGAGAGGTTACTTTTGAGATTATCCAAAGATTTGTGAGACGAAACTATGCATATGTCATCAGCATATTGGATAGTTTTAACAGCCGAATCAAAAATTTTGTGAAACTCGGCCGTATACAAATTGAAAAGAGTAGGACTCAAAATAGAGCCCTGAGGCAGACCTATTGATACAGTTCTGGGACCTATTAATTGATTTTTATTAGTCCTGATATACAACCTGCGATCTCTAAATAAGTTTGTTATATTCCGTGCCACAAACATTGGCAAACCTAAAGATACTAATTTGTTTTCCAATATATCCAAATTTACACATTTATATGCATTTTTAATATCCAAGAAAATTGTGCTTAGATAATGGTTATGAGAAAAACGGTTACAGCATCGATAGTACCAATTGATTTACGAAACCCATATTGCTGGGATGGGAGAATATTATTCACTGCCATCCACCATTCGAGTCGCCTCTTAATCATTTTCTCATATGTTTTAAGCACACACGATAATAAAGATATAAGTCGATAGGATGCTGCTTGAGTAGCATCGCAACCAGACTTTAGAATAGGAACAACCACAACATTCTTCAAATCCTGGATTATTACATCCTCTACCCACATGGAATTAAAAACTGATAATAGCACTTGCTGAATATTTTATGGAAGTTGATTGATCAAAACATAAGGCATGTTATCAAACCCTGGGGCACTGTTTTGGGGAGTGCTTAGTGCTTGTTGGAGTTCTAACATTGAAAACGGAGTACTTAAAAAATTATCATTATCAGAATTCGAGCAATAAGGTAATAGGTTGCTGGCTGAAGGTGGTGTCAAAGTTTGAAGAAGACTTGGAATCCAGTCCTCGTTTGTATTTTTGACATGTACTCTAATCCTCTGAAATTTCCTAATCGACTGCCAAATGTCTTTACAAGGTGAATCTTTATTAAGACTGTTGCAAAAAGAAATCCAGCCTTGTCGTTTCTTTAAAAACCTTTTTGCATACGCAAATGTTTCTTGGACTTTGATGAAATTTTCTAGAGTTGCGTTATTTTTATACTGTTTTAGTACCTTTTTACGTTCCTCTACAATTTTGGAACAATCCTCGTCCCACCATGGTGGTAGTGGTTTTCCTTTAATGAGTGAGGGTTTCAGTTTTTTAAATGTATTTTCCGCAGCCTCCTCCTTGATGTCTCGGATGAATATAAATTTATCTTGCGCTGAGCGTAACTGAATGTTGTCAATATCCGAGTATCTTAAAAGGTAGTCGTGATAGGATCGTAACTTGTTTGAATCAATTTTCCATTTTCTGCTTGGATAAATCGTTTTATTTCCAATATCACTTGTCTCCAACGTAATGAGAATGGGAAAATGATCGGAACAGTAGGTATTCTCTAAAACATTCCAACAGATTTTTGGGGCCAGAACCGGTGAGGTTAAGGTAATGTCAATAACTGAGATATTTTCATTTGGTCTGTTTATTTTTGTTGGGGAACCGTCATTAAGAACAATTAGGTTATGCTTATCAATTGACTTTAAGAGTATGTTTCCAGGATTTTCGGATTTAGACGAACCGAAGAAGGTGTGGTAAGCATTGAAATCTCCACCAAAAATAAACGGGGAGGGAGCCTGTGAGAATAAACTATCGTAATCGTTGTAGCTTAAGTTTGCATGATTTGGACGATAAATCGAAATAAACGATATCTTTACTTGCGGTAGAAATACACCACATATATTGACATTATTAATTTTATTTGGAAAGTTAATGGGTGTGAAGGAAATAGTTTTGTTGCTTAATATTGCGGCGCCACCATAACCGTCATTGCGGTCACATCTCTGAATATTATAGTTTTTTAAAGATATTTTATACTGAGGCTTAAACCAAGTTTCACTAATTAAGTCTACGTCGATATTATATTCTACAAGTATCTTTTCTAAATTTTCCCTTTTAGCTGCGACAGATTGAGCATTCCACTGAATGATATTTAAATTAAAATTAGCCATTATAACTGCAAGAGGTGAAAACTCTGGTTGATGAAAAAACGTAATAGGTAAGCGATAAAGATAAGAAGACATAGACAGACATTTTAAACAATTACATCGGAAGACTCCGATGCATATCCTTGAGTATCTGCGTAACCATCTGTTTCATCTTGCGATGAACTAAATTGACCTATTTCATACTCAGAGTTTTTATTAATCTTTTTTATCAATCGTTTTAGCCGTGATTTTAGGGTATTTGAATTTACAACACGAATGCCCTTGACAATTAATTCTAATAGAGATTCTATGTCAGACGTGAATGCCTTAGCAACTGTTAAAACATCTTGTTAGGAATTCGCAAAATTTTTTAATCACTTCAATGTCGTCGTCAAAAATTTTTTTAAACTCAGAGTATGAAACTATAATCTGAGATTGTGTTTTCCTTTAATCTTTTCGATTTCGGTTTAATAAACTCAAATTTCGATGTTGAATCTTTACTTTGCTCTACAGAGTCTACTTGCTTATCATTTACTGAAACCTCATCTAGAGATATGTTATCTGATTCTGTAGATGAGGGAGCTTGGCGTTTTACGGCCCCTGAATTTCTTAACGAACCGCTATGAACAACATCGGACCGATTGCTTAGTTCGTTAAGTTTCAAATTCGATCTAACTTCCTGCGTGCTATTATTTACTACTGACGTTTGTTCTGGGTCCCTATGAATATCGGCAGTAGTGTTTATCACGTTATTGTTGTCAGATAAAGTTGGACACTTAGTAGCAATGTGTCCTATTTTTTTGCACGTAAAACACCTAATTTCGTCCGTAGTAAAAAAAATTCTAAATGAATTTTGTTTATATTGAACTATGATAGACTCTGGTAAGACATCATTTTCCTCAAGGATAATATAAACCTGTCTGCGGAAACTAAAGACGTGTTTATACTCTTGTTTATTCATGCCAGCTCCTATAAAATTGATAGGAGACACAGTTTTTAAACCTAAACGTTTTATTTCTTTCTCTATTATTTCGTGCGGCAGGCACGGGGAAACATTAGAAATAACTATGCGTTTAGCTGGTGACACCAATCTACGAGCAGGAATAAATGATTCGTTTATTGTTATGCCACCCTTGTTGGACATAAATAAATTAACTATTTCTTTTGACGCTAAATAGATGCAAATCCTGTCGTTAGAAACACGAGAGGCAAAAATCACGTTTTTTGGACCAACTAACTCCCCAACTGCAATGATGTAATCATTCTTTTGGGTATTTTCGATGGCATCTAAAATAATAGCTTGCTCATGATCGGGAAAAACAAATTTAGAACTGCTAAATTCTTTAACAACAGTCGCAAAGGACTGTGTATTTGTATTTACTGTTACAGACTCAGTTGAATTACTACCTGTCAATAAATTTTCGTGATCTAGATTGCCTCCATCCCCAGAAGCAATTCGAATATTATTTGATAGGTTATTCATCTTAATAAAATGCAGACGCCAATGCGTCTCTCCTATTTAGCGAACTGCACTGCGATGCAATGAACACAAAACGAAGGACCCCCACGCGCCGAGTGCGCGTGGAGAATGCGATTAACAAAACCACGTGTTAGCGCAAAATGCAGGTTTCCACCAAAAAATTAAATAAAACCCTAATCTAATCAAAGTAAAAGCGAAAAATATGGTACTTATCTGTAGGCAACGTTTGTTTAAGTCATCATCACCACACAGAAACCAAACACTGTGGAATTCCTTTATAATTGCACTTGCATACGGATCACCTGTATATACGTGTTTCTCATTCGAAATCCAAAACGAGACTCCCCGTCCTACACTTAAAGGTGAGTTTTGATTTTAAAAAACCGTACCGTTTCTCTGCAAACAACTGTAAGTCGTTAAATGAACACTGAAATCCTAAATGTTTTAGAACCTGCAAAGAGCTTAGAAAATAGTTTATATTAACAATTCGTCAACCACTAATAGCATTTGGGCTACTCATGTTTGTTGCGTTGTCCACCTCCATTTCTAGTTCGATATCTGAGTCAAACGGATCGTCTTCGGATATTTTTCCGTCATTATTTTGTGGAAGATTTTCTTGTCTAACAGAATCTATACTCTCCATGTCTTTTGTACTATATGCCTCCACTTCGAGTTCTACGTCATCTTCAAAAGAGTCGTTGTCTTCCGATATGCTGCTGTGGAAGTTTTCAACAGTAATTACATAAGTGGTGATAATTTTTTGATAATTTTAACTAGATTCACGAGTGGACGAAGTCCACGAGTGGGATTTCTTAATAGCAACAAAGACGAGTCCTAATCTAGTTAAAATTATTAAAAAAATATATTACCATGAATGTAATTCGGCGTGATTATTTTTTAAACAGTCCTGTTGGAGATAGGGTTTGATGGAGCTTCCAGATGAGTGTCCTGTTATTTTTAGCCACTGCTGCTCACCTACTCCGCTTTTAGCTAGTTGTCTTACAACAGAAGAACAATTTGAATGGTTTGTGAAAAAATAGTCGCTGTAATCAGCTACTAGCAAATAGTCAGTGTAATTTTGATGCTATTGGTCGATATGAATTTTTCTCTCATTACTATAGGCTGATAGGACTGTTTAAAAAATCATCAGTCATTTTCAGGATTTTCTGGTACTATGTTGAAACTTTCACCCTCAACAAAGTTCGATACATTTCCCACTGAAGCAACGCACATGCTGTTTTCAGTGGAATTTGAAGGAATCGGTTGCATTGATTCTGGAACTACGCTATCCTTTCGTAAAACAGCAACACTGAAATCTATTGATTTTACGTAAATACTACATAAGTAGGGGTTTAAACCAGAAATAAGGTTCAAGGAATTGATGAAAGCACGTAAACTGGATGACGAAGAAAAAAATTTATACTTTAAAAAATATCGAAGAAAAAGTCACTAAAGTTTGCAACACACAAACAATCAAAAAATGAGGCAATTTGCGAATTGCGATCACCCTGTATGAAGGGTATGTACGGTCTTGGGGTGGAAATTTTAAGGGGATGTTACACATAGCTAGAATGCCGATACGCTATTTTAAAATAAAAATTCAATTTATAAGAGAAACTCAACTTTGGTTCGGGCACTGCTGCTTTACCTAAAGCAAATGCTGGAAGTTGAACTCGCTGCCTTATATACGTTGTCTATACTTATCAAGTTATCAGTGCCAGTTAATAATTTCTGTAATTTTGACCTAATATAATAACACATTATTTTGTTGTCGTTTTCAACATCAAAATGATGTATATATTCGCACTAATTGCAATATGAGATTTCATATTGACACTAGTGCTAATATGAAAATTTAGAACAACTTTGTAGATTTAAATAAATTTATTTACTATAAAAATTAATATGACTCAAAATTACAGAAAATCTTGTATGCAACACGTTGCAAAATTAGTGTATTACGCACACAACGTGTTCTTCAACTTCACGCCTAGTGTAAAAAACACTTTCATGTTGCAACTTATACATAAATAGCTACTTTGATACGCCAATATGACAAATTACATTAAAGCCTCCTTATAAAAATCAAATTTCTAACAATTAATGCCACTTGATTAAAGAACGTTGAAAATTCTTTGTTCCCATCATACAGAACCTTTTATATTTTTTTCGATAATTTCATTATTAAAAACAATCCATCTATTTCACACAATTAATGCTACTTAATTAAAAATGTTTTTCTCCCAACCGTACTACACAACTTTCATTTATATTTTTTTTTTCGATAATTTCATTATTAAAAATACAATCCACCTACTCCACACTAGGTGGACAACCTGTAGTATTTATATAGAAAGATTTCGTGTTACTCTTGGGACACCCCGTATATAATTTGCTGATAATTAGTGCTACGGATAATGCTTTACATCTCTTGTAATTGCCGTACTAACGTAAAAAATACAAATTATAATTTCTAAACTTACCGTGCCGTTCTATTTCTCAGTGCAACGTGTGCAGCATGCAATGCCTTCTTTTTTGCACTGGTTCTTCGAACAAACAAAGATTTTTTCGACATTGGACCCATATTTTAGGAATCGCACTTCACTTATTTTCACTAGATAAAAATATAAGGAAAGCTCAGCGCGAATAATAACTGATATAACACCGTCAAGATTTTATAAACCACCAACCTGCAGTTTATTAGTTATTGCAGAACGTCATTGTAAAACGATTTAAATAGAGCTTTGGAATTTTGCCGATAAGCGCCCAACGAACCACCTATATCATAATCCTTTGGCTCCATTCATATTTTGTTTCCTCTACATAGTACCAATAACATAGCAAGGTTATGACGTGCAAACGAAATCATTTAAACATTACGTAGTATGGCTTGTTGTCTATCTTTAGGCGGTTTCGAAAATTCTGGAACTGTTACAAACAAAATCTGAAGTTACTAAACAGTCACCTTAAGAATGAACGATCAGAGATGGCCAAAAAGAATTTTTGGCTGGACTCCACCTGGAAAGAGAAAGAGAGGTCGACCCAGAAGATCCTGGAATAGCGGAATAAATGAATCAATGACTTCCTATCGCTTGCAGGAAGAAGATGCTTTTAATAGAGATGTTTGGCGTTTGAGAACCGGAAAACCACGTGTGGTAGTATAATACCGAATATATATACTATATATTACCAAATTAAATTCTATCCTTTCTTGGATATCGAGTTTAAAGAAGCAAGGCTGGCTGGAGAGTCTAAACGAAAAGAACTTCAACGTCAGCAGGAAAAGCGCAAGGTTAGTGTTATAGCATTTACCAGTAACGAGAATGTAAAAATGCAAAAAATTTGGGACAAGAATAGTCCAGAGAGACTTCAAAAAAAGTTTCTTAATATTGTTGACGTGGCAATGAAGCTTGCGTATGCAACCACGTTCTATTTTAAACAAAAATATGATAATTATGGAAACTTTACAAAAGGGATTGAGTACAATCCAGTATTCAGCAAAACTTGTCAAGAAGGCAGTAAACACTGTAATAACAACAAATGATTAACGGAGAGTTTAATTCACGTAAATGTGTGTCCAGTTCGCCTGTACTGTAAACTTATGGAAAAACTTCCCAAACATATAACTAACCCTTTTTTTCTTACACCTAATCCGAAATGGAAGCTTGATTTGTAACAAAAATAGAGAAGCCACCCTGCGATTGGTTACTAATAATAATGGTAGTACAATCGCAGATCAACCCCCCTATTCCGTTATACACCGCGGAAGCTCTGAAAGGTTGTTTCTTACTCACCGCGATGGCCGACTAGCTCAAATATCGGCGGCCTTAGATCGTAGGTTCAAATCATCAGCTATGTACCCTGGAATGTCTTCAAAAAAAGAAAGGAAAATGGAAATGGGCGCCAGAAATCAAAAGATTTCAAGTAAATAACAAAATAATTACAACCAGCTAAAGTTTATTTAATAAATAATAAATGGCTGTCATGTAAGATCATTGATAAATTATTATTGTCATGATTTCAATATATTTAAATATAACGTTTCCAATATGTATGAAAAATGCAGCACGCATATAATAAAAATTGAACCTCTTTTAGGGTCCTTAATTTACATGTGATCACAATTTAATGAAGGATTAAGCTTATTCCAATCATGTGTTTTAGCCGTTATCTCGGTGTTGACACAAAGTAGCGTGAAAGCACTTTTTTTTTACAAAAGCATGTAATTAATAGACGTAAAAATGATCATATGAATATGGATTAAAAGTTACCAATTGCAAACAAATAATGCATTTGAATTACACTGTTAATGATACAGTACATTTAATTAATGCTTTGAGCACGTGATAACAATTTAAAGTTCAAAGGCTGCAAACAAATCAAGCCCTTGGAATGACATTGTAGATAACAAAGTGCATTTAAACATTGCCATGAACAGGCGATAATAATTTCAAGTAATAATGGTTATTAAAAATTCGCAAATCGTTGCAGGCTGCCGAAGTAATTTGCCCGAACCCAAAACTCGTTGACGGTCGGTGTAATTAATAATCTTGGAAACTAACCTTATCGGTAGAAAAAACTGTGGCAGGCAGGGATCGAAACAGCTTAAAGCGGGCTAAACGACATCCTACGTTCAGCGTCTAGTGTTATCATAGGGGTCGAGAAGATATTTCGGAGCGTTCCCAATATTAAGCAGCAGGTCCACAACGTTTTTGTTCGAATGTTAATTAGAATTTCCAAGAAAAGAGCTAATAACAAAACGGGAAATTACTACAATTGAATGTCAAACCAAGTAGCGTAAACATACCTGATAATAATCAGCCCTTAGAAAACACAAACTGCTCATTGAAATTAGTTGAGCGCACGTAATTCGACATAATTAAAAACAAGGCTTAGCCGCGCCGATATCGGCGGGCTCAAGCGAAGACAGCAAAATGCCCGGACGAAGAATTTCGTGCCCGAAAGAAGGCTCGGACTCTGATAAGAGATAGCGCGGGGTCGAGAGGGCATTGCGCAAACGATAAGAGCTTGATGCAGGTAGAAAATACGTTGGTTTGGAAAATTTACGAATTCGAAATGCAAAAGGAATTATAATTTAAATAAAAATATACAGGTTAAGCCTGAAATAATTGGATAAATGGCGAAACAATTAGGCAAAGCCAAAAAATTGTTTCAGATTCCGCGGTGGGTTGGTATAAAAACCTTCTAGTGGGAATAAATAATTTATCAACCTGGACTAAAGAAACTGCGCAGAAAATAGAAATTAACGTTGAGAATAAAAAAATTACAAACCATTCTCACAGATCAACACCGGTAACATATCTTGCAAATGCTCAAATCCCTGATCAGCAATTAATAAAAATAACGGGCCATACAAATGCCAATTCGATTCAAAGTTACTTAAATATGCAGCCAGTTCTTCATGCCCAAATTGTTAATCAGATGCTTGGAAATTCTGGAAACGACATTGGAATTACTAGCACCAAAACGAGTACCAACATCAGTACCAGTTCCCCCAGTAGTACTTCCAGAATAGTCTACAATAACTGCACATTTCATATTGAAAATTTTTATTCCAATTAAATTATTTAGTTATTTCATAATTTTGTCGCTTTGTCAAATTGACATTTGTTTGCGTTGTTTTCTTTGCACAATTTCACATTTAAAATAAAACTGTATTCGTAATATTTGATATTTTGTATTTCATTCAATATATTCTCTTTCCAAATATAATTCGTGTAATGATTAATAATCGATGATTTTTTACTCGATAAAACCGGAACAGCAATTTTAACTCGTGCTACGCACTCGTTAAATTTCAGTTCCGGTTTTAACTCGGAAAAAAAATCATCGATAATAATCATTCCACTTGTTATATTCCAACTGATTATACCACTCCCTCTAACATCAACCAATGAAAAACGGCAAAATGCATAGTTACGCATGTACTAACTTTTGATAATGTACTTGGCAACTGAAAATCACATACCTTCCTGACTAATAGGTGATAGTCACACACCTTGCGAGGCAAAATCGTCACGTCACTCAAGTAGTTTCAATGTGAATAGGTTTTCAGAACCTACACAAATTGTACACATTTTTGCTCATTGCCGCGATACCGAGAAATTGGTATCGGTAAAAAAATGAAAATGATGGGAAAGGAATATACGAGCCCAGAATCATCCCGCTATGGATTCTGTTGTTTTATAGTTTCGCAATATTTCATACGCTATAATACGATAATTGCAATTGTTTGTAAATTTTGGCACATGAATGACCAACAGTCAACACGTACCATTTTTGCAAAAAGAATACATTATATGTTATTAAACAACAATCAGTTGGTTTCACTTTAACCAAAATGTGCTAAGGTGAACGAAATGATATTTTGATCATATGGGCCAAATGAAATGAATCGGTAATTTATTTTTAAGTTAATGTTTTTGTAATTTGTTATTGCTGAAGCTGTTATAATATTGCTAAAAGCTCTTACAATTATGATACAAGAATATTGACCAAAAATATTATCTTTTGTGGGTACAAAATAAAGATATCTTAAAAATCTTAACTGAGGCAAATGATGTGGGTTACTATATGAGCATTGAAAGTCATTTATTTTTGCATAAACCCTAAGATATATTGTAGTTTACTCAAACACGTTGTGGGGGCCTGAGTAAACTACAATATATAGGGTTTATGTAAAAATAAATTACTTTCAATTCGGATATTCATTTCCCATAAGTTTAATTTTTTTACCTATACCAACTTCTCGCTATCGCAGCAAAGACCAAAAATATGCAGAATTTTATTTCCAACAATTTTTGTTGAATAACCTTTTCTGTGCGACCAATGGAACGCGAGAAAAATAGTATATTACTTTACAAGGGATGTAGGTAAGATTTACACTACCGAGAACCGTTTGAGCAAGGTGCGAGGTAGTGTAAATCTTTCTACATCCTGTGTAAAGTACATAATTTTTTTCACTACCAATATTTTCTTATGTAAAATAAATGGCAATAGCGTAAAATTATTACATTTTCTAAGTTATATCTAGTAGCCTATTTCGGAGCTTGGGGCTTTGTTACAGTGCTGTGACGTTTTGTTTTACAGTTAGAAACGCACCGTGAAAAATGTTTGTTTGTTTGTTTGTTTGTGTGAATACGATTGCGAGTGCTGTTTTGTGAGCTTTATGCTTGTATTCTGATTAAAAATGGATAATAGTACTAGCGATAATGGTTTTCTTCATGCTAATCAAATTGCAAACACGGTATCTCGTCAGTTATAGTAAATACGGGATGTAAGTAATTCACTTCTCTAGGGAAGTAAGTACATTGTCATGGAAACTGTAACAATTTTTGTAAGTGTTTCCTATATCCCTCAAATCAGACAGTGTAAGGATCACTTGCAAGGAAGGTAGTGAAAAATAGTATATTACATTACAGGGGATGCAGGTAAGATTTACACTACCTACACAGGCCTCACTGCCTGAGTGAGCGAAGCGAACGAGGGTAGCAAGGTGCGAGGTAGTGTAAATTTTCCTACATCCTGTGTAAAGTACATAGTTGTTTTCACTACTTATACCTATTTCCTTATGTAAAGTAAATGGTATTACTTAACGTAAAATTATGACATTTTCTATATCATAGTAGCCTTATAGCGCTGTGACGTTTTTTTGACAGTTAGAAATGCATTGTGAAAATTTCTTAGTAAAAATAAGTGAATATAATTGCGAGTGCTGTTTTGTGAGCTTTGTGATTGTATTCTGATTAAAAATTGATAATAGTACGAAAAATTATGGTTTACTTCGTGTTAACTAAGTGACAGACATGGCATCTTATCAGTTGTAATACATGCGGGATGTAAGTAATTCACTTCTCTAGGGAAGTAAGTACATTGTCATGGCAACTGTAACAATTTTTGTAAATGTTTCCTACATCCCTCAAATCTGACAGTGTAAGGATCACTTACAAAGAAGCTAGTGAAAAAACAAATTTAATTGTTTTCAAGATGGCGGCTGTTTGGCAGGGGGTGGGGGCACGGCTTTTTGGTTTCACACTTGTCTAATGACCCTAAACCACTGGGCAAGAGGAATCGCCGCGGCCAATTTTTTTAAGGTGACGGGTTGTTTTCCGACAATTTTACTGTACTACTAGACAGACTTAATTATCATGAAACTGAAACTAACACCACTAGATCGGTTGCTTTGCAAGGACTCTTTTAACACGTCGTATGACCTAATTCCGTGAATTTATGCTTCAATTGTAGTATTAATTGATCATTAGCTTTTATTTTAATATTTAAGTACTATTGCAAAATATATCTTATTTCATCCCTATTAGATACGTTTAAGCAATTCTAGATGAAATTGAAGAAATTAGAAGTCTCTTCCAGTTTGCCAGATAACAACAACCTAAATTTTATTATTTACCACATGAGCCTAAATAACTATTAAAATCGTTTTTACGCTTATATTTGCACCTAATGGCATTATTTTTGTAATCTTATTATAACTTTTTAATTGCATTATATGTTTTAGGGGCGTTTGCCAGGTTCAGTCGACACAACTCACAAAGAAAAAGTTCAAAACCTAGAGCTAACCTAAGGAATATGATTACTGGCTGAAAAACTACAACTGTCTAAGATTTCAGCGCAATCGGCCCCAATTTGAGTGCAGCACAAACAAATGTAAAGACTTCGTTGAACGTTGTAACATTTTAAACCAATAATGACATATTTACAGGTGTTCCTAAGATCTAATAAATAAGAAATAACATCCTTTAAATCCATTTAATTAACTACACACACTGTTAATAGTTACCTACAGTTTAAAGTGTTTGGAAAAAACTATAAATATAACTTAAAACTCTAAAATAGAGCCCTCGGAAAACTTATCCGAGATTTGAACCTTTGAAATTATAAAAGTTTGTTTTATTGTGACAGTCTTAAGAATTGCCTTGTCCTACACTCCATTGGTTTTTATATTCCCAGTCTTTGTATTACACATTTTGACTTTCCACTGCTTCTTGAATTTCCTGCATCCGGTGTATGAGCGGTTGCTCTCCTCTTTCTTTTTGTTGCTAGGAAGCCATTCTCAAACTCGTTTCGACCAACGTCCAGGGGCCATACGCCTCATATGACCATACCATTTGAGCTGCTTAGTTTCGATTGTATTTAGTGTTGTTGTTTCTACCTGCATTCTTCTTCGGATATCGTCATTTCTTAAATGTTGTTCTCTAGATACTCGGCAGATTCGTTTCATTTGACAACTTGAAAATGTGTAATGCTTTGTTTAAAAATCGTTGGTTCGCTATTTAATGTGTGAATATTTAATGCTGTGCATGTGAGTTCTGAAATTGATATATTAAATAAATATTGTAGATATTTGCTATTACTGTTTTTTATAGAATATTGATTCCGAATACATTAAGCGCCAATTGTACGGTCTTAATTAATTTTTTTCCCTTAATTTATGGCACCGATTCATGTTTACTAATTTCGTATACATATATAACGTAGACAACCCTTTGCACTTACTGCAAATTAACTTTACCTTTAGCATTGAGACACGGTCCACAAATTACATCACAGTAATTTAGAAGAGACAAAAGTAGAGCATCGCACAATCAAGTTTTGATTTTTGTAGATAAAATGTTTCTATATGGAAATATAATTCTGAAATGAATACAAGATCTCTTCAGAATTAACACAACCTGCTCGGAAAACTTTTATTTGCAACTTATAGATAAATCTAAATTTTTTACTTCTTATAATAACACGATACTTACGGCCAAAACAAGCTCGTGCCGGTCCATGAAAGCTAGCACGTTGTTTGATAGAAAAACTAATATTCTCTCGAGGGGTGTCAAATCGGATGTTTTGATTACTATAAAACTACGGACCCCAGCGTTATGTAATAAATACTGCTCGGATAGATACAGTCGGGACAAGAGAGTAGGACGGTACGCCGAAAGTAAGCTAATTAAACACAAGGTTTTATTTGCCGGAAGCTCCACAAGTTATTTCTGAATCCGCGTTAATTCCTCCAAAATTTGCAAGCAGGGAGCGGAACTGCCACAATACTTCTTGGGAATGATGATATTTGAACCGGCCCTTCGCTAACGGCTACGTACCTTTGTTGATTCTCGACACGCTGCTGCCAACTGCTGTATATTAATTAACACAATACACAATAAACAGTGTACTTCTAAAAAGCTATTTTTTAGACAGATTTAACAATCAAAGTAGATTGAACGCAACAGAATTAGTTAATTTTGATTCCTAGACGACGTCATCATATACTAGTTAAAATAGTTGCATCCAGACAATGCCGGAATACCTAACTATTGAAAATGTAAGCACGAAATGATTGGAAGAGGCTACTCAACTAGCGTACAAGCCGTCGCTGGAAGACCTAAGCGCAACAATAAAATGTTTGAAATACTCCGTAGTTAAATCCACTTTCCGGACATATGCATAATTCAATCAATTACAAAGCAAGCATCTTGAGATGATAGGACGGCGATTCCTGGTTAAATACAATGATAACCCTTGCTGCTTGCGGCGTTGATTACACATATCGAAGATGGGGAATTAATCTAGCATTTGGGGATGTTTAAAAGCAAAAATGGTGACGCTATATGAACGGGGCCGGCGTCGAATTGGCACGGGGAGGACAATTAGTTGCTATATCCAGAAACTGTGATTCGAAAGGTAACTTAACGGCACTTGTTACGAGATTCACTCTTCTTTACTTGTTATTATTAGGGAGCCTCCTAGGTCGATCCGACTGTTGGCCGTAGTTAAAGAATGACTTCAAGGGAGGCCACGGCTCCAATTCCGGTAGCCGTGTCACGAGCCCACCGCCCCGACGGAGCGACGTGGTGGTGCAAAAATCTAAAGGCAAAAGGCAAAATGTGCAATTCACACGATGAATTTTCACTTGCGCGTTGTGTAACCGCAGAAAAGGTAATTCACCATGAAACTATGCCGACTTTATTAATGGCAATGGAAATTATACTCACACAATCTCCACCTGTGCGGAGCCTATCAGCAAGGAAAATTCCGACAACCATGTAATTTATGTGGACTGTAAGCATTTATTTCAACGTAAAGTCTCTTCGCATAATTGCAGACTGTGTAATTTTTTGAACCTTGCATCATAAATCGAAATCTACAGAACTGTGTAGGCAGGGCCGGCTTAGCCATTACCTACTAAACACAAGGCCCCTGCGCTCTGGAGTGGCGTCAGGCCAGGTAGCTGTGCTCTCAGTTAAATTGCATAGGCGCAGAGTGTTTATAACATTATAAATGAGGGATTCCTTGGGAAACAGGGTTACCAGTCGGGGACTGAGCTCTTATTCTTACCCAATTTGCTTTTTTGTAATGGAAAACGAAGTTTCATAAATCGTAATTAACAATAGCTTTACTACGTACCATTTTTGCAAAAACAATACCGACACCATGCTGTCAATATGTTATTAAACAATAAACAGAGATAAGCAACTGTTTCACTTGAACCAAAACACGCTACGGAAAACGAAACGATATTTTGATCATACAAGGTGCCCCAAAAAGGAGTGGTAACTCTTCCAAATTGTCTCAACAGATGTCGCTTTATCTAAAGTACAGCGACCAAATACTTATAATTTTTAAATTAAGTTATACCAACTCAATTT
>OW679194.1:23562697-23617632 GCA_940337035.1 Agriotes lineatus | reverse complement strand
TTTAGTAGAACAATAACATTTGTGATTTAATGTAATGCGAACATAAAATAGACAGAAATGCTTTAAAGCGCCAAAGGTTTATATTTTCTACTCTGCTGCAACCAGCAACATTTTAAATTTACGTTAAATTAATATTCGTCCGAATCGTTATCCTACCAGAAACATTTGATATCGGCTACTTTGAACACACGCTGGTTCGAACAAAATGAAATCTTGTTCATTATCCGCCTTTCTCTACCAGTCTCTGACGCCTGAGTTTCCGTTGTTTTTTAATGAATATAATGATTAATTTAACTACATCAAAGTGTTTTGCGCAGATAATGGAAATTTGTGTAAAATTTGCTTTTAAAATATTTTACAATCAAAACCTGAGCGTTTACTCCTCCTGCAATTGATACTGTGAATCAAAGATTGCAAGAAAATTCTAGTTTTGCACGTTGTTTAACTATTGTTTTATCATAGATACCACAATGTCAAGTGAGAACCTTAGATAAGTACAATCTTATGGTACTTACACTTATTGATGGGTTTAAATACAGTACAACAAAATATGTCAGAAGCTGAAGAAATCATATTCCCTGAATAGCATTTCTTAAAACCTTCCTAAGTCCTCAAGGGATGCAGCAGTATCACAAACAGAACAAATGTAGGCATAAAAGAACGATTGTTTGTGGATTGTAAAAACTACAAAAGGTACCAAAACCATTGTAAATGATCGATACATTAAAATTACTGCAAATAATTAGTTTAGATAAGGTAATAAAAAAATACTAATAATGCAAGATAATGGAGGAGCTGACAAAGTTAGTTAACTCAATTAGTACTCTACTGAAGAAAACACGATCTCCAAAGCGGAAGATCATACTCACATAAGCAACAAAAAGGTTTATATTTGATCGCCCAAATACAAAACCTTCGACATAATTCGACGTAGACCTAACATCATACACAGTGTGCTTCACTTCTCACCCTTGCATCTTCCTTATTTATTTTCTCATCTCTTTCAAATTTTGGTCATATTACCCTCTAAAAAGTAACTTTTGCAATTTTTAAATAATTAGAAAATCGTAGTTTTATAGAAAATAGTTATTAGAAAAAGTATTATTATTATTATTATTAGAATTTCAGACAATAAATGTTTCACTTTTTACCTTCACACCCAGGCACATTATTTATTTATTTTGGTCAGTTGTACTATCCTTTGCCAGGGTTGTTTTTATATTTTTTAATTAAGTTTAGTGCAAACCAGTAGCCTACTGTTACATAAAATAAATGTAAAGAATCATTGCAGGTTTATTTAATTTTTAATTAGAGCTGTTCTTGTGATTATAAAATTATAAACTAGACATATGACTGCTCGGAATTAGGAATACCCGAGGGTGTTCTACTTTCCTTACAGAGATTATCTATCTTACATATTTAGAGATTAAAATCAGCTAATATAATTTTTTTTTCAAACGTAAAATAAGAATTTTGTCGTTTAACTCAATACATGTAATAAAAAGTTTTATTTATTTAGAAAATCTAACGTTTCGCCTAATCTAGGTTAGCTTCATCAAAGAAAAAAAAATTGGTATAACAATGTAGGACAGAAAGACATTTACAATTTCGATCTGTAAATTATAGGTACAATTAGTGTTTGAATTTGTGAAGTAATGATTATCCTCTATTTTATTAATTACCTGTCTTTTAAAAGTGTATGAGTATTCGGATGGTAACATCATTTGTTGATACGATTTCGTTAATAAAATTGTCTTTAGCTTCCAAAATTGTAGCTGTTAAGAAACTAAACAAACGAGAGAATCTTGTATTAATTAGCATTTATTCTTTACTTACATATTTTGCTGGAATCTTATATTGTTGATTATTTGGATAAGTAACCATGTTATGATGTATTGTATTAAGTCTTATAGGTAATTTTTATTTTTTTCCCCTGTCTATGTATCCATCCCTAATGCTGGCTATTATTTCTGATTTGCGTCAGTTTTGACACGAACTGACGCAAAACCTAACCTGCTAACCTCGAATTTGATTTTGACACTCATCAAGACAGCAACAAAGCCATATCTCTCTGATCGAAATTTTAATAAAATCATATTAGTAATCAACTTACGGCTGATATTTGCAATTTGGGTTGCAGATTTTGCTCTATCTTGAATTTGAATGAACTATAGTATAATTAACAGAAAATTGATATAGATCATAAAATTAATCGTCTCCCATCTTACAACACCCTGATGGGGATTACGTCCTTCCTTTACTGCTACATAATAATACTATGCCATTTTTACTTACTTTTAGGATAAAGTACTGGATTCACCCAAAAAATTCGAAATTGAGTTTTCAACAGATCTTCACGCTTTAGAGTCCTCTGATCCCAAAAAACATATGTTTTTTACATTGGTCTGTCTGTCTGTGTGTCTGTCTGTGTGTGTCTGTATGTGTGTGTCTGTATGTGAACATAATATCTCAAAAACGAAAAGAGGTATGGCGTTGAAACTTCATATATAAGTTTTGCGTACTATGTAGATGAGACAGAAAGCTTTTGAAGAACATCGCATAACCAGAAGTAGGTGTTTACTCTTGTGATTTTTCAGTTTTTTTTCTATTTTTCAAAAACGGCTCTACCGATTTTTTCAAACTTTGTATTTTTATTAAATTTTTAATGTGTATTTATTTATATCGTACTCAGCCAACAGCCGTTAGGCCAATTATAGGTGTCGCTGTGCATTTATGGGGACTTCCAACCCCACTAACGACTGTCATGATGTTGTTATGACCGCCGGGACCAACTAATTACGTGATAGCCGTATCACTAGGCGCCGAGAGATGCAGCCGTGGAACTCCCATCCAAGTTCTAGCCAGAAAGAGCGTTGCTTAACTCTGCTGATCGAACGTGGACGCTTGTTCAAGCTACACAATCCGGGACCTATTGTTGCGACATAGGTGATTTTCCAGTTGAATACTTCTAAAATGGGTTTCTTTTGTTTTTTTTTTCTATTTTTTTATTAACTCATATTTTAAATACAACACCCGGTATATTATTGCATTTTTGAATTCAGCTTAAAATTCTAGAAAAAAATTGTCTCTTCAACTAACTCTCTATTTTGTACTGTTTTTGTAGAATTTGCAATTTTTTTAAATTTTTGACAAATGCTTAGAAATTAAAAATCAAATTTTTGGCCAATTATTAGATCACTGTACAAGGAAGTTGTGTGAGTATATCACACCAGATTTTTATTTATTCATTTGGGTTGTTTAAGCTGGTACCAGCAGTGATTACGCACTAAAATTACGCCACAGCGCAATCTAACGACAATGGCACGAACTGTACTGATACGGAATGCTGTCTGTCTTCATGTATTTAAATAATAATTGATTTAATGTTGCGACACAACTGACAAGAAGCTCTAAGTGATAATCGCGTGGCGCTTGTTCTATGGGTTTATGCACTACATACTGAAGCAAGTGTTTGCACAAAATAGTTACTCGTAACTGACAATGTTAATCGCGAGGCTATTGGTTATGTTGATGTTTAATTTTTTAAATTATTCTTATTGTTAACGATATAACTTTTGGCTTCATATTGTATACAATACAGTAACAGTCAATGTCAATGACAGAAGTATTTTCAAAAAAAATAATTAATTACTGGTTAAGAAAGAAAGAAGTTTTCCAAATATTATTGTGACTCGTACAGCACTGCCTAAGTTAGTTCGTAAATTCTATATCATCGTGGAAGTAAAAAGTATCAACAAAGTAAAAAAATTTGTACAAGGCTTACGCAGAACTTCCTTCGTCGACATTGTGACACTAAATAATTTTAAAAATCAAATCAAGTTAGGAGTAAATATATCTTCAAGTTTCTAATAAATTAAATGAATTTTCAAATAAAAAAAACGTTACCGGTGGTCGAATTCGAAGGGCAGGCGGACCTCGTAGGCAGTCCCAAAGTTTTGTGGGATATTGCAACGGAGCAGGCTATTTCTACCTCAGCTACGGAGCACCGACCCTTCGAATTCATGCGTAGCAGCTATATTGAGTTTTGTATCGTACAACATTTATTCTGTATTTATTGGGGCCCACTTTTGGTAAGAATAAAGCCTGCGCTATGTACAAATTATTACTTGTATTTATTGCTAAGTTAGATCACAAATAAACAAAATTTTATTTCTTTAAGGTGCTCACCCTGTATATATTTGTCTGAAATTTTCTCGGTTTCATGCCAAGTAGATATATAATGTGTAAACAAACCATGGTTTTCTTCCGACAAAGGGTTTTTGAGTTATACAGCCAACAGACAGACAGACGGACGGAATTGAGAAAACCTGTTTTCGTCATCTAGAATGACTTTTTCTGAAGGATTAAAAAATGGAAAAATTTACAATAGCGCGGTACCCTATCCGGGAACACAGGGTATATTATTTCACATTTTCCTGAACTGACACCTGATATGCCAATGCAGTACATTTTCAATAAGCATTATCTTTCGAGATAATGAATAGAAAGATGGTGTCGATTTTCCAAAATGGCTACTTTCACATGTCAACACTCCAAAAGGCGATTCTCTGGTAAATTAATGCCCAGCTGCTATATTAGTTGCATCAATAAAGACAGATTGAACAATTTGTCTAAGATGGGTGGCGCTTATATGGAATATAAATTTGGAAATGCCCAATCTAAAGATATGTGGAAGGAACTAAAAAAAACTCAATATATTGCCTTCTAAACAAAATCAGATTCCCCTCAATTTACAACAACCAAACGAAATAATTAATTTCTTTGTAGACAGCCTACCAGATGGCGTTAGTAATACTGTGATAGCTGATACCATACCAAATTACCGCAATTCTGATAAACATGATAATAACGAACCTTTTATTTCTTCTTCAGTTAATGTTGCCGATGTTGCCAAAATAATGTCTAGTATAAAAAGTAATTCTTCTGGATTTGATCAACTCAGTATTACCATAATTAAATATTGCTGCCCAATAATCCTCCCATATTTAACTCATATTATTAATTACTGTCTTCTTAACAATACTTTCCCAAAGGACTGGAAAAAAGCTGTGGTAATCCCTTTACCTAAGATTTCAAATCCTACTGATTATAACCATCTAAGGTCAATTAGTATTCTTCCGACGTTATCTCAAAAATCATTGAAAAAGTAATCAACATACAGTTAAGGCATTATCTAAACAAGCACCATATTCTTCCAGAATGTTAGTCGGGATTCAGATAGGGACATAGCTGTGCAACTGCACTCATGAACATTACAGATGACTTACTTGGAGCCACAGACCAAAATAAAATTAGTATTTTAATTCTACTGGACTTCAATAAGGCATTTCACACTATGAGTCATAATATTCTTCTGGCTATCTTAAAACATATAGGACTTTCATCTGATGCCTTAGCCTTGTTTCGCAGCTATTTGTCTGGTCGTTTTGAAAGAGTAAGGTTGCCTAGCGGTTTATCTGATTGGAGAGTTGTAACACAGGGTGTTCCGCAAGGTTCTATACTGGGGCCCCTGTTATTTACCATCTACACAGCTTCTGTAACCCACTACAAACTTCTAAAATACATATGTACGCAAACGACACCCAACTTTATCACTCCTTCAATTTTGATAATGCTATTCTAGCCCTGCAAGTCATACAACGCGACATAAATTATATATCTGCAGTCTCATGTAATCATGCACTGCATATTAATCCATCTAAATCGGTTATTCTTCTCTTTGGTAATGCGCACAAAATATCTCTGATAAGGGAAATCATTAAGCTTTCAATTAATGGCACACCTATACCGATTAAGGATGAAGCTAGGAATCTCGGCTTGGTGATGGATAATACATTTAAATTTATAACGCATGTTTCTAATTGTATTAAACGCGCCTACATAAATATCAGGCTTATTTTTCCTCATCGTGATAGCCTATCACCTAAAATTAAAACCATGTTATGTGACACGTTGGTCCTCTCTCAGTTGTTGTACTGTGCTGAAGTGTATGGGCCTTTAATTTCCTATGACAGTGTTCAAAGAATTCAGAGAGTTCAAAATGCTTGCATAAGGCTTATATATGGTATTAGGAAATATGACCACGTATCACATAAACTTGTTGATTTAAAATGGCTAAACATGCAGAATAGAAGACTGTTGTTGACAGCCTGCTCATACCAGAAAATAATAATTGGAAAACAACCTGCTTTTTTATATCATAAAATCACATTTCGAACAGATGTCCATTCCCTAATATTAAGATTTAAAGGAACAATCACTCCGCCCCTACACCGAACAGGTCTATATAAAGGTGGATTTTCATATAATATATCTAAAGTTTATAATAACCTAAATTATAACATAAAAAATGCGTCATTGCCGATATTTAAACATAAATTACGCCAGTTTCTCTTACTTAACCAATAATATTCATTCTTTTTGCCTCTTTTTCTTTCTTTCTTTTGTTAAATGGGATAACAATTATCATTGTTATATACATACCTGTACCCTCCCTGTTACATCGAAATAGAATTTAATTTAGTTTAGATGTTATATTAAGAGTAGAGAATGCATTGATTCAAGGGTATAGTGGAAGAACAAAACATTTTTTTTAACTGTATCCTTGTGATTTTCGCATATTATTTAGTTAGGCACAGACAATAAATGTATTTTTGTTGTTTAAATTTAATATGTGGAATAAACGATTTATTATTGTTATTATTATTATTAAGAGGAGAAACTGGAAGAGTAGCCAAGGAGTATGTGCACTCTTGAAGCAGGCTCAAACTGGTAGAAGAAAAACTATAGTAGAATCGGGACTGCAAGTCCGTCTTATGACGGGCGTTTTAAGCTAGTGTTAAATAACGTTATAACTATTTAGAACCCTGTCGCATATTTTTATTCACCGTAAAGTCTATTGATACCATGATATCTGTTATATAATTAACTACACGACAGATTTTCTCGAAATTTTCTTTAAAAAAAAAATTCTGGCTAAACTTTCTCTAGCTAATTTTCAGGGGACTCTATCAAATTCCGTATCTAGGCCAATAAATGGAAGGTACAAGGAAAAGAGTAGGCTTAAAGTAGTAGCAGAAGAAGTATAGAAGTCGCAGGTTTACAAAGTTCCTTCAAATTAAGAAAAAATCGATTTTCTACAATCAATCAGAGAGAAGTAATTTATTTGTAATGCCTTGATAATATAAGGTTTTAAAGTTGCAGGATATATTACATCGACAAGACGAACTTCGTTAAGTATGCAAATTGCAGAAGGCTGTACGGAACCACATTTCCCCAGAATTCATAGTCACTGGAGCAATTCATGAACATGATTTTATGATAGCGCAAAAAATCGGAAACAAATCCGTCAACAATTCAATCGGCAGCAAAACATGAAGGGTTCAAAAAATACATAAATCGCCGATAAAATGAGGAAGCGCTGTTTGCGGGACTTGAAAGATGGAATCGCGCCACGCATTGTAACGAGCTGGCAGCAGCCGGGTGATCGGCAGAATTTGTATTCACGTGTTCAGCCCCATTATTAAGCCTTTGCAAATGATATGGCCTATTGTTATGTAGGTTATGTTCGCACTGAATGGAGCAAATACATGAACGATAACGAACTGTTGCGTTCGCACCGCCGCAATCCCGATGATGTTTCCTAGACAGACGTATTCGCATACATCACGCCCCAAGGGCGGCCGCAAGGGTCGCAGGCTGCCAAAACAGCCCTCGGCCTCTCCGCTGACGCGGGGAATCACCGAAACAAAGGCAATGCGTAAGGTGTGCGGTGCACACGGACGGAAAGGGATGATGTAGGGGTCGTATTACTCGGGGATGCGAAAATAGAATCTGACCCGAATTTTAATCTGGCGAAGGTTCGTATTTTAACTGCTCCAGATATTTCATTCATAACTAAATGGAGGTCGGCGCTTGACACGGGGAGATTGCTTCTTTAGAAGCACGGAGAGTTCTATGGCACCCTGACAAGCAAGTCACGTCCTCACGACATGAAGTTTTTATAACAAAAAAACTTTGGACACACAACCTTCTCACAGTTTACTTAACAAACTTTCTCCTTTAGAAAACAAAATCGAAAAAATTACACGAGGGTTGTACAGATACTCACCCTGTACTAATAAAATGTACTTTTTTACCTATGTTCCAAGTTAGATACCTTCTTAAAAGTAAGGTGCATGACCCCATTGTTCCACAAAGTAATTTTTTTCTTCTTAGGTACTCTCCATAATTAAAAGCAGTATAAATAAAAATGAGACCATTCACCTATATATTCAGATTTTTTTGATCATACAGATAGCCGCTATCCATTTTATTTAATTAGCAGTAGTCTCCAGCAATCCCTACTTCAACATAACGGTGGTAATATTAAGTGTTCCCTCTCCTTTTCACCGACGAATTGTAACCCTGTGACTAAATAGCATGCTTCATCTGGTAGCACCGCTTGGTTTAGTCCATAGTGTGACGATCTTCTGCTTAGGTTATTACTATCTCTTTTGAATATGCCATCAGCATGCTTTAGTAATGTATTATATATCCTGCTGGACAACGATTTTTTTAATTATTTTCATTTAATGGCAATACATTGACCCTGTATATCCACCCTGCTGAATAGAAGCCTTCAGAATTTCATTTCAAAGATTCGATTACTTTTCGTTAAATCAAATTTCAAGAGAAATACGTAGATCGTGGTGATTTTTACATTCAAGTCTTGGATGCAATTTGATGTCACTTATTCCAATGTGAGATTATCAGGATGAAGTCGATCTGATTACAACTTCCGTTGCACAGAATTTTGACATCGTTCCTTGTGTTTGTTTTATAAACAAATACCGAGCTTTCCCATTTTTAAGCGCTCGCTTTTAGTCGTTTGTCCTATATTTGAGGAAACAATTTACAATGTTCCATGAAATTAATGGTTGGATATTATAAGGTTACATTAAATACCATGCGTTGGTTTTCTTTGATGACGTTAAAGCAACAACATTTTTATGCTGTCTGTCTCATTATATGATGTTTTGATATTATAAAGTAATCAATCGCTTGCGCTTGATAAACGTTTCCAATGCCTTACTCTGAAAGCTTGAGTACGGAATTACCTTTATCTCCAGGGAATTTGACAAAGAGGGAATTCTGATAAATGTGTTCGAGGGATAATAATAATTGCAGTTGGATTTCGTTTCTACCGTAATGGCTTTGCAGGGGATTTTCCCCCATATAAGTTTCTTGTTACAACAAAATTAATTCTATAATAACACGAAATATAAATAGAAATCGTCTTATTATGACGGAAGAAACAATATACAAAAACTATTTTCTCAACGGTGATGCTGGGACTACTTCTTTATGCGCCCAAGTAGTGGAAGTCGTACTTTTACTCTTTCAAAACATGAATATGTTCTAGTTGTTGTTTTTTGTTATGAACAAGGTTTAGAAATGCGAAGTACTAAGTACCTTAGACATCGACTGCTAAGACGATTCTTCATATCAAACTTCTACTACTATTATGCCAGGACTAAGGAACCCAACCCTAGCAAGAGATATTTTACATGCTACACATCATACTAACATGGGTTATTATTTCCATGTTTTTTATTTTTAAAAACCTCACCCGGTCCCAGAACCGAACTGACGATCCTCAGATCAGCAGTCAGGATGTTTAACCACTGAGCTACCGGGCACGCATCTCGTCGTTTAAATAACTTTTTACGAGTGTGGCAACACTGGATCTCTATATCTTAATGTACAATTATGTCAAGTAAAACAAGATTTTAATATGCTTTAAATAATAGTCAATTCTTCTACTCCCTTGTATATAGGTTAACAATTAGTTTTCCAATTTTTATATTTGGTCCACCTATCTTCTGGAGGGTCACCCACTTGATCTTTTATCTAATCGAGATGATCTGGGGCTGTGTAGGATACCTGTTTGCTCATTGCGAATATATGCCCATTTCAAGCTGGTCTTTTAGTATTTACCTAATTATTTATTGTAATATTCAACTAATATGTTTAAAATTTCATATAGTTAAATATGAGAGAAAAATTTAAGACAATATGAATCATTCTTAACTTCCAGGTTAGATAAAATACATTAAGGTTACAGTTTGTTAGTTTTCTTTTTTAGAAATCCGCAAGGGTTTTAGTTGATAAAACAATAAAAAAGACAGATGATCAACGATGTTCCATTAATACTTGTCATTGTTAAAGGGAAGACAAAATGATGCAAAATGTTGGCAGTTACAAAAGGAGATCCGGAAGCAATTAAAACAAACTTTCTCCAAAGATAATTTGCGGTTTTTAATCATTTTTGTACCCGTTAGTCCCAGAACGAGCTGATAAGAGCCCCGAAGAATGACGGCGTCAAAGTTGCTCAAAATGCAATTTGATAAATCTGATAAAAGCAAAAGCGAACGTACATAAAATGATGGCCGCGGGATGCGCAATTCCGCTTTGAGAACTTGCCGATGCAAATCTCGAAAATACACCAGATTGCCTTAAAAGTTCCAAGCTTCACACTCAATTCGTTTACGTTTCAACTGGGAAGAGCGAGAAACATTTGTAGCTCTTGGAAGTGGCTGGAATTTCCATATTAAATACACAAATCCATTTGCGTTTGCAAAAGTACAAAGGCCCGCTCCTTTGCACCGAATCAAACCACGAAATTTGAATTAAAGGTGCCCGCCCGAGTTCAACTTGCAGATAAGAATGATGATTATTCCGCATGGCGGCAGTGACATTTCATTTTTTAATAGCTCGATTTGGTGCCCAGATACTTCGTGCAAACATTTCAGAGACTCGCCCACGAGTCACGACCCTCTTATACAGTACACACTTCGCGTTGGAATAATAAATAGGCCTATATTATCCCTTGAGCAATTTACGCACTGTGTCAGCAAACTCTTATAAACGGCGTGATAAATTATAGAGGATAGTTGATTTTAATGTTTATTCAAAAATCGATATAATATAATCCAGCTAATACTTAAACCTCTTCGAGTTTAGACAAACTTAATAAAACTAATCAAGGAAGAGCATATCTGCACACTGAGAGGGAAAGTAATCATTATTCCATTTATTTCTTCGGGATAGCTTGTAACCCCTAAAGGAAGGATCCCCAGGTGGCGGATTTTGAAATGCCCTCCAGATATGGATATGGCAATATCAATAAAAAACTAGTTCAAGAGTTGCAACTAAAGCAAGAATTATAGTAAAAAGCTTTGACAAAAATTCACAATCGAGATACGGGAGAAACTTCACCGTCTTATATAAGTCGATCTTGTATGGTAAGAAGAAAAAGCGGATACACGTCACTATGATATATGTGGTACAATTTTAAACAAGAAATCAACAGTAAAGAACGTTTCAAAATGCAGAAGAACAGGCCTCATCCACGATAAGATAACGACGACTCTAAGAACGAAAGCAAGCCGATTTTTTAATTTTCCGGGACGAATTTAATGAAACTTTGTGTTTTCTATCACTGTGGATGCGCAGACACGAACAACTGGGTAGTAAAGTCCACAAATAAAAATTTATATTTCATATATAAGACCTTTAAAAAGTTATCTGTCAAACAAGGATAAATGTGACATCCGTTAGACGGATCTTTGCTTGTAATACCCATTGGGTTTTAGAAAAAAAAACTGTTGGCTGAGACATAAACTTTTCTGTTGAACTCAGTGAAAACTCCGAATTGACTAATTTTTCAACTAGAGGAAAAAGTCTGGATAAACTTGACACAGGGAGAGAAGAAATCAAAATCATTCACCACAGAAACTATATTTTATCCTCAGATGAATACTGAGCACCATTTAACTATCATCAATAAAACTACTAAGAATTATGGTGTTTTTGATAAAGTCTAAAAAGATGAAGAAACATTTTTAGTTTTCGTATATAAATACCTACAGTGAACTGCATTGGTACCTAGTTCGATCTCAGCGACTTCAGTGGCGGCAATTCGTCCATGCTACAGCAATGAGTAATTTGCTTTTCACCACCAATTGATGAAATGATCTTCACAAGGGTACCAGGTTAAACAAAAATGACAAAACCTTGGTTTTTGGGCAAATGAGTTTGTAAACAACCCAGCCATTTTCAACCGGAAGGTATATAAATTTTAGAAATAGATACATGAAATGTAATATAAAAAATAAGAGATTTACAAATAATGACCACGACTTTGGAGAATATTAAAATACTTATAGCAATTCAAATAAATAAAACGGTAAACATATTTTTAAGTACATTTCAAGTAATATTAATATTTAATATTCCAGTTTCCAGTTTTGCAATTAGATAAAGTAATTGAATTTCTCAAAGTTTGAAACGGGCTTTTTAATGGTGAACATTTCTAAATGTTTTCCTTCAAACCTGAGTAAAATAAAGAAATTCGTTTCATACCAGATAAATAAGTTAGGATCAATCAAAACAAAAAATAGTAACACTAACAACAGGTTAGTAAATACCAGACGGAATATTTTCACTAAATTAAATTAGTTCATGTTTTATTAATTCAGTTCACACGAAAGGCTTATACTTATGAGCTTATGACATTCAGCATTTCCTTTCACAGAAATGGTGTAATTAATGTTCATTCTAACACGTCTTTATTACGCGGGATAATTACACGTTTCCAATAGCAGAAATGAGGAGAAGAGGTCCGGTGAAAAAAAGGCCAAGCAAAACATATAAATCAAAATTAGTAGTATAAATAATATACAACAAATGCATAAATTATTTACACATTTTATAGACATTAAAGATATAAATAGGCATGGTAAATCTCAAATAAAAATAGTTCAAAGAATAACGGAATAGCATTTATAAAACCAGTTAGGAATTGCCTCATTTTGTGTGACATTTCCTAACGGGTTTTATATACGATTTTTTCTGATAAAAACGGTTCTTTAAACTTCGATCCGATGAAATTCTCATTAATTGCATTGAAAATCGCGTAGGTGCGTTTTCGCATATCAGTTTGATTTAAACATAAATTTTGCATGACCAGTTGTGTGGAGTTTTCCAAATGTGTGACGTTTCGAAACTTCACTCAATTTTATCAAAATCAGGAAAAAACATACTACAAATTTCCATATAAATTGTTTTAATACAAGGAATGTTGATCTAAAACAATAAAATTAGCATCGTTTCGTCGGCTTAGGACGAAAAGTCATGTTTACCACAAATTGTATCCGCAAATCTGCTTATTGCAAAAAATATTGCTATTATGAAACTGATATTTCTATCTCGTATCTGATTCAGGGACGTTTTAAATATTGCAGTGTTTCCCTACAGCTTTAAATAAGTGAATTTTCGTAGGCAACCCACGTAGCAGCTCCCTCAGTTTCCCGAAATAGGTTCAGCTGTCCCATTTACCTAGAATTCGCTTTTGGTCCTAAAAGTAAAATTATATTATCAAACGCAGCAGCGAGGATTTCCGGTAATATTCGGAATAGGGGCTCAGAGCTAAGGAATAACACTAAAATTATAACGAGTCATAAACACGGCATTTTATTCCAGTCTGTGAGCCCCGCTGTAAATAACGTTTAGTCTAAATTCCCTGTAGCAACAAGACAAGCCCGGTTTTTATTATTTCGAATTCCCATTTGGCACGAAGAATTACACAGCCCGGCAATTTTTCAAAGGGCGCTCATTAACCTAATTAATTTTTGACGACCTTTGGGCTTGGTGTTGTTACAGCAGCCCCAAGAGGCGGCATGAAATGCATGAGCATGTGAACTCGAAAAACGCATCCACGCAAAGTTGGAGAGAAGCTTTCAATGTCAGTGGGTGATAAATAAGGTAGGTAAGTGTTGACAAATGCTGAAGTTGGGAGCTTCGAAGGAACAAACTTTTATAATTTGTTGGGGCACGCGCGCTGCTTGTGTATGCCATCCACGTAGCGGTACACAATTCCTTCAAAGCTATGTAAAATTGATCTGTTAACACCAATTTCGTCTTTGCATGGCGATGGAATAAAATATTTAATCTCCAAATGTATTCCTAACTTTGCAGTACAAAATAGAAAGAAGAAATACATGGTGCTATTAAATAATTTTAAGTTAGTTGTCGAAGGAAGTAACTTAAAAAACAGAAAATCGCCACAAGAAGATACATGTTTAATAAAACTAAATTCACGGTTCATCAAAATTGCAGCACATACAGCTTTTCATCACCGTAATGTCCAACATTTTACAAATTCGTTACTGAAGGGTTCAGACTCAACGTTTTAAATCTAGTCACAGTTGCATGATGTAGTTATAACGCAATGTAGCGTAATCCAAAGATATATACAAATATCCGATATTATTAGCACAGGGCTAAAACACAAAGTATTTTTCGTAGCAACCTTCCAAAGTTATGTTCTCAGGGTTTTAAACTCAATAAATATAGGCGGCTCGATTGATCCGCAGTGCTATTAACCATAATTCCATATAGCTCCAACTCTAAAATACGGCCCACATACAAGTATTGGAGGTTAGATTATCAATAGTAATATAACTAGGGCGAGATATACTTACCGATAATTTTGCACACGGAAAGGATCGAGTGCTGGTTGCAATGAAAACTGTCGCGAGGGCAGTTTTCTAAGGGCAACCAGCACGATGACTCTTGGTGTTGCCCGCGTTTATATTTTGAAGATTGTTACACAAAACCCGTATACGAAGTGTGATTTAAAATTGATTCAATAATGCCAAAAAATTCAAATAACTTGTTTCTTGCATTTCTATTATATTATGATACCATCCACGGGGTTGATAATAATCCCTAGGGAGCTTATCGCTTGGTAAGCAGCCCATGGGCGCTTATCAGATAATCAGTACGAGATTGGTCGATTTTCAAAAAATGCATGGTTTTCATTCGCTGATATCAGTCATGTGACAGTTGTGTGTAATAATCGATAACAGTAACATCCATAACCAAGTAGAATTCTTGACTATGTGTCTAAGTGAATTTACTCATAAAAATAAAAAAGGAAAGGAGGCCTAAAAGAAGAAAAGATCAATTACAAATACCGTAGTTAATCACATGCAAGAAGAAAATATCAATTACAACTACCGCAGTTAATCACATACCAAGGGGTGTAATACGGTCTGATGCAATTGTAAGTAGCATTCAAGGTTCCATCAATAGGTTTAAACCAATTTGAAACAGCAACATTTGCTTTATATGTCGTTTAAGGTCCGGAGAAATCGGTTAAGCACAAACTAAAGTGGAAAACGAAGCATTGCCCTTACATTTGTTTTAAGAACAACAAGCGGAGATAAGTGCCAACACACACGAAAATTCCCTAGGTAGTGTAAACTACGTTTCAAATTATATAGCAAAATAAACTTCGTTTCAAACCAGAACCGTTACATTATGTTTTGGAGATATAGAAAAGGTGTTGAAAAATATGTATCTACAGTACATACCACAAATATGGGACGATAATAATGTTTCAAACAGTGTAATTTCTTTAATGCAATACCCTACGCAGAAAACTATGTCAAGATAAAGATTAGCAAGAGTTGTCGCAAAAAACGCCAGCTACCAAAGGGATAATGCAGAATTACTCATTGAGATCCTTCTGTTTAATCTTGCGATGAATGAATTAAAAATACGAACTGGTACAATGGTTATTTAACAAACAAGTGTGTTAATGAGAGTGATTAATAATCGAGACATTTTAACGTGTTGAAATTATTAATCACCGCTTAACGAGTTATTTACAATTGTTCTTTGATCGTATTTTATTAAATTGAAGAAAACCTTTTATTGCATGACGAAAATTTGATATTAAAGTTTTGACATTCGTGGTATCTTTGATTACCTATACAATAGTATATTATGTTATTAGGATCAGTTATACTTTATGTGGCGTGGCTGCCGAGCCACATAAAGATACTTTTGCTCCGAATAACATATAGTATTTTTCCTTCAAACGTTTTTATAAGAAATTATTTACAACCTTGTGAACAAAATTCGAAGAAAATTACTACAGTACGGCATTAATATTTCCATTTCCAAATATTTCAATTCAATATAAATCATTTAACTTCTATCCACTAAGTGTGATTTGACTAGCGCTGCAACCATCTTGCTCGAAGAGAACGATTTAATTGAAGTATATGAAACGGTTTACCCATGTCGATATTCTCAGCACTTAAAGGTTTGAAAAATTACAGATAGTATATAAAGCTCTCCTTAAAAAAACTTGCCCTTTAGTTTCAAAATTAAGTAATCATTTTTTGGAACATAGAATTTTAAGTGGCATATGCCTGGAATATACTGTTTTTTTTTAAACCAGAAATTGTAGTCTGTTATGTTTTCCTTACAGCAATTTTACAAATTTTCAGTTCACTTGCTCCTTTTACTGAACTTTTATAATAAAAATATGCTAGACGATAACAACTTGGATATTCAAAACAAAAGTCATGCTCAAACAATGGTCAATATACTCCGGGTCAAAAGCAAATGTAATCATGTATAAATAATTATTCCTTTCGCCCAAAATGACATTATTGAAGATGCATATTGTTCACGCCTTGTTTGAGTGTTCAATAGTACATTTATTTTAATTTCTGAGAATATTGATCCACAACATAGATACAATCCTTCAGAATTGAGAGAGTAAATTAGAAATTTGAAATTAAATTTGACAACTTATTATGGAATTAAAGTTACAAAGCTTTGTATTCTAATACGTATTTATGTATGGTGCCGTAACGAGCAATTAGAGGAATTTAATGTAAATTGAAAATCAAGTGCGGCGCTGTATGTCATGCTTGACCCTTTAGTGTTTTGCACATTCGTCGTTTGTTAATTATATATTTAGAATCTATCCCCAAAGGATTTCTGTAATTCTCAAAAGTGGCTTAAAGTTCCTGTAATTTTTAATTAACATTTTTGGCATTAAATTCGTTTCCTGTTGTAATTCACAACGCAACGTTAAAGTTAATGGATTACTACTGTTCTATACGACTACTAACGGGCCATTGTTAAATAATAAAAATTGAAGCTGCGGGCTTTGGAGCACTTTATTTGATGAGGCGCCCGGGTTCACGCTTGCCTAAAGATTGCTGTTAACAGGGCAAGGTGCGTCATTCCCGCAGTCCCGCGGGACTCGCCCCATAACGAATCTGCCTCTGGATGGCCGTAGAAACCCATTGGGCTCGAGTGTGCATCCCCGGGGAGATCCGTGTCAACAAGAAAGACAAAACGCAGCGTTTTCCTTATTTACCGCGGTGCGCGACATTTGGTGGCAGCGCGGTTGTTTCCAGGCCCGGCTCACCGGATGGGTCCTCGATTTCGCACACAATTAGACTTGAAGATCCTTAATAAAAGACGGAATTCCACCACAGCTGCATTATAATGCATGTACAGGGTGTTTTAATTTCTGTGGCTTATATGGAAATCTACGCTATTATTAGAACTAGGAAAAATAGGTTACGTATTATTCAGGAGGTGTAATCCTAAGTACACTAGAAACGAAGTGGACACTTTAAAACACCCAGTGGTAACTTATTTTATTTCTCACGTCACGAAACACTCAACAAACGAGTAGGTTTTGTCGCCGCTCTCCTCTAAAGACTCGTCTATGTGCTACAGTAACAAGGCACCACCCAGAAATCAAAAACCAAGTCCAAATGCATGCACCTTAAAGGCACCAGATAAAAGATGGCTCAAAAATAGTAGAGAGTGGGTAGAAATCCAGTATCTGGAGAAGATGCATGATAGGTACAGGAAAACGTCGAGGGTAAAAGACCCAGATGACACTCCCTACACCCTTGTATTCAAACAGCAAACCGCTAAAGAAAGAAAAGAGTTGAGACAATTCTTATCGAATATGAAAGTGTTGTCACGATGGCAGCCACGGCCTGTACGAATATGAAGAAGACTATAAAATGCAGAAAACTAACAACTCTTTTGGTTTCCTTTTATATTTTCGTCTAACTCCAATAATAAAAAATTGCTCTGTAATTCCATCCAAAGCGTACTTCATTTCGCTTCCCTAAAACCTAATCGATTGCTCCCTCCCATTCTGCCGCCTAACTGAATTTTCTACATAAAAGTTTGATACGCAACGGGGCGAAGAAGGCACGCGAGCGACATTTCCGCCTCCTTGGCCGCCGACCACAAATTGTCTGTTTATTGCCGGACTTCAAAAGTGCAATCGGCCGAAGCATTTGCCCCGCGCAATTAGGCAAAGTTCGGCGGGTGAACTAACGATAAGACCAGTAATTTGATTTGCTGAAAGCAGGGAGTCTTCACAAGCAAAAATAACACATCTAAGAACTGGGAGCGGAATGCCGAAAGGCCTTTAGGCGTTTGCTTTAACTTCCGCTGTAGCGTTCCATTCCGTATAATTTCATTTTCCCAACAAAGAAGCTCATGGAATAATAACGGCTTTCCGTTATTTATCACTCAGGTTGATGTCTACCAAACGCATTTCTACGAGAAAATTTCCTTTCAAATTTAAATAAGAAAAATATTCCTCAAATAACTTCAATATTTATCATGCCTTGTGCTTTAGCACGTTGCTAAGGCGAAGTTCTGGCATTCCTGCAGAGGAAACTGCCTCCAAGTAAGACATGGAGATATTACAAATTATATATGCAATTTTGAAAAAGAAGCCGGGTAGCGCAGTTGGGTAGCGCTAGGCTTGCTAGTAAGCAAGTCCTCGGTTCGAATCCCGCGGGGGCCGGAATTTTTCCGTAGCCTTGTCGATTGGAATCGGGCTCGGTGAGACCATTCAGAGTTGGACACCATATTAACTGTGTTCTACTCAGATCCACAGACCTAAGAGATAGAGTAACAAGGTCAACACATCAACATGACACACACTTCACACAATGGTTGCTGTGCAAGCACAAAAGGCGCGCTCCAACTTTGTATCCCGAATCCGGGGCAATTTGAGAATTGTACCGTCAGTTGCAAGCACACAAAGCACCAGCCTCTACACCGAAAGGTAAAACGAGATTAACTAGAATACATACATACATACATATGCAAATTTGAATAAGTGAGCCCTGTGTAATTCTCTATGGCAATTGTACTAAAGATACAATGTGTAACGTCATTTCTAGAATAGATGCTGTTTGAATTACGTAACATTTACATATTATCATAACTGAAATTATTTTCGAGACTGAACTAAAAATTATAATAGGTTGATAGCAACAGGTACATTGTCTTTATGATACAAAATGTTTATCGAGAAAATGATACAGAACACAAAAACTCAAGGAATATCGAAATATTTCACTTTTGAATGAAAAATTATCTTAGAATTACATTTCATTGTGAAAGGAATATAATTACTTGTAATACATATGCCAGACTAACAACTTTTTCAAAAATACAGGTGATGTTTAATATCTTTACAAATAAGGGATTTATAACGTATTAACAATATTTTTTCGGAAAAAATATTCATGCCAAATTCAACGGCTCGCTTCAGTATGGGCTCCTTTCTCTTCCATATTGATCTGACGTGTGGAAAGCACTTGCAGTCTAAAAGTGCTATATAGTAAATTTAGACAATTTCATATTATCTTTTGATATAATCGTGTATTCAAACGGAATCCCTTGTTTTGGCAAATTTATTTGTCACAAAAACTTGTACCTGTGAAGTTGTTGTATATAATATTTATAATGACTAAATCTAAATAATCTAAATATGTAGATTTGAATAAAATAAAAAGATATTCTCGTTGAGCGTCAAAACGACGAATATGTAATGTAATAGAGTTTTGAATTGCCACGTGATTTTCGCGGGCTGAACGATGACAGGGATCATATTTTAATTCTGATTGCAGTCGCGGTTTGCAAATGCGTTACAGCGTCAGTTCTTACAATGAGTTCTACATAACACATCGGCTGCTTGGTGATCTTAACCGGAATGGTATTAAACTTTGAGCTACTTAAATTATTGATCGGTTTTGCTACCGTGGACTAAGTAACTTCCCATTATCAACTGCGATTGGGTACTTGCATGTGCAGAACAATACATTGTCGGCCCTGCTGCGTGAACAGCACAGTTATCCAACGTTTGTCATCAAACTTCCGCATGCATATCGTCCAAGCGCCCATCTCCGTAAGCTGGTTGTATCCACGTCAAAAGTCCCGCATGTCGTGCTCTGGGTAAATCCCTCCCATTACACCAGGAAACCTTCAGAGAGCTGGATTCTTCCAAACTTCACTACTTCAAGCTGCAGACTTCTTTGCTTTCAAGTCGGCGCTGTTGACACCTCATTAAGTATAATGTTTACTTTCTTTTCTAGAGAGCTTCTACAGAGCTTGTAGACCCTTGTACCCCCCCCCTTCTAGTATTTAGAGGTTATTTGCCTTTATAATTTATAATTATTATCGAGTGTTCGCTTCACGGACAACAGCTTGAGCCCTCCTTCCCCATCAAGAACGGCGTTGAATACTGTCAATGACTAGGTTGGATTGTAACCAGCCTAATAGGAATGATAAAGTATAGCTTATAACCGTGGCCTCACCTAATGGTCATTTTTCGTAGACAATAATAAATTGAATAGCGATCAGCTTCGACTGTGGTCGAATATTATTTCACCGAAGTCGTCCCCTTGTGGGTTAGGGATAGCCAGTCATCTTCTGGACAAAATATATGAGTCATAAATACCCATGTATAAAATATTGAATTTTGAAATATTCATACATGATTTTGTAAAGTAGCATTAGATGCAATTAGATGATTTAGAAAAAAACTGATGATAAAACATCAGTTGAAATAAATATTGAAACAAAATTATGGCAAGGTGTGTCACGTGACAAAGCATATGTGACGATGGCAGTGCTTATGAACATTCATTGTTGCTCTCAGTTTTACATATAAAAAGTTAATTGAAGCTAACTATATTGTGAAGTATATTCCGTATTTTATTCTGAAAGCTCATAAAAATGCAAGAGAAGGAATGATACAGAAAATACACGAGTTGATAAAGGAAATTTGGAACCAGGAGAAGATACCAGATTAGGTAATATGCTTGCTTTATAAAAAAAAAAGATCACAAATTGAACAGTGAGATACCTTTCTCCTTGCTCAATGCGGTGCACAAGATATTAACAGCAGTGATAGCGATTAATGTATAAAAATATAAAAAAGCTGGGAGATAACCAAATCGGATTCAGATTCGTTTAGCATGGCTAGGAAACCGGAAAAAAATTCAACAAGGAAGGGGGCCGAAAGCAGTATACCAAGAACTACCCAAAGGCAGGTGACAATGGGAAAGACTTAGAAGAGGATTTAAGATCGCTAGGGGTCAAGGAGGAGATGAAAAAACAAAGGTTTAGATAGAAAATGAAAAATAGCTATCTACAAACCGCAAAGATAAAACAACATGATCGAAGTAGTTCGGATAAAGTTCAAAAAATAAAAAAGATTAGAAAAATGTGAGCATTAGAAATGATGGTGTGGAGAATATCCACCAAAACCTAAATTATTCAAATGGCATTATAATAATTAAGATAGGATAATAGTAATTATAAATACACAAACTTTGAGATTTATCATTTCACACCATTTTGACATTTCCTGGGCGTCATCTAAATATTTAAATTTAAAAAAATACACGGTTCTTTCTTATTAATCTCGGTTAGGAGTTGACCTGGTACACGATAACTCATTTGTGTAACAGTTTTCCACCTCATTGTTCTTTAATAGCTTTTCGCAATTTGACTACCAGTTCTGCATAGTAAGAGCTTGCTATGTTTTGTTCATTTTCCTGGTAACCAGCTAACAAAATTCTCTCAACATCCCAGAACATCCTAGAATGTTGAATATGAAACTGGCATAAGGTGAAGAATTCATTTTGGCGCCACTCCCAATTTTAAATCTCGTCTATCGTGCGAGTGCTAAAGTCTGCGAGTGTTGATGCTGACACTTTGAGCATTATCAAATGATACACCTTATGTAAAGCAACAACCAATTTTTAGTTCAAGTTCAAACCAATATTAATAAGCAAATACGCACATGTATATACATTAATGTAGGAAGTATTACATTTTTACATACAGAGAGCGCGATTACAACACCTTAAACTTTAAAAGTTACGCGGTTTAATATTTCAAAATTACTACGTCAATGAACGGGTTGCAAGTGTCTAAGTCAGAAGAGTTTGAGACACGAGGCTGACGACAGTTGTAAAGGCAGAGTACGTTTCCTCGGCCGAATGCTATGTTACTCTTTATTACCCACCTCTGGTCTGCGGACGATAAATTTGCAATACCTCGATTCTTGTACTTCCATCTTTTGTTAATCAAAAGGGTTTGGCTGCTATCTGCTATATATACGAGCTTTGAATTTCCTGTATTATACTGTACTCGCGAATGCAATTTGTTACTCCGCGACGCAAATCACTCAGTTTATGACGTTAGACACTTGGCTGCGGATAGCATATCGTATATTGATTTAATCCCTAGCTGGTTAGGTTGCAAAGCTTCCACTTTTATTGGGGATCCAATCCTGCCTTTGTATGCATTTCGCGGGCGATGTATGTCCACTGCACGTGGTCGTTAATATAAGTTTCGATCACAATTAGATATCTGGGTAAAAAATTAATTTTCTGCATTTATGATAAATTGGCGCCTTTTTATTATGGAACATTCTTAATTCGGCATGAGAATTATTCCCACTCAACGTGCTGAATGTTTACTAAAGTCACAGATATCGCTGATATTTTCTACCGATCCACAAGATGTGTACGGTAATTCAACCATAATCATATCATGAATGGAATTGACGTTTTCTTTAGGTATGACTACTAATCATGCAACCCTCACCTTTAGCAAGCCTTTCTTTTTCAGCTTCCATTCTGGCATTATATTTTATGTTACCATCGCTCTAACTATATACTTTATCTATATTTTAAAAATGTACTTGATTTTGATCAACTATAACTTTGATATTGCTAGAAAATTAGAATACGATGTCGAACCATTATTATGGCTTACGTTGGCGCTTTTTAAATGTCAGTTAAAAACAAAACCAAGCAAAGCCTACTACATCAGCGACCCTAAATACCGCTCCTTCCTGATATCACCACATACTTTCCCTATTGTATCTACTCCCTAGTGTGACAAACAGAATCTTAATGAAAACACGAATCGGTGATGTAGTAGCTGTAATTTTAGAGCAACACGATTGAAGTAAGTGCTTGTTTGCTGTGATTTTGGCATTGTTCGAATACCGTCGTAAACCCCTCTTCACAGTAGAAATCATCACGAGTAAACAACCCTGCATACAATTCCCAACTCTACAGTTTCTGGTTGCGCTATTGAAGGGCGCGACTCACCCGTGACGCTGTTGATGCGCAAGGATTTTGTTTACGTTAGTGCCCACATTAAATGATTAATAAATCGTCGATAACGCGCAGCTGGGGCGAAATCCGGAATTAGGAAACGCGGTCGGTCACTTAATCCGGGCCGAGTAGCTTCCCGCAGACAATTAACAAAAACTGCGCACCGGTTTATGGGCGTACTACATCCTTATGACGGTAATCCGCCGAAAAACGAGAATGTATAATATGTTTATTAAATTAAATTGGCTCAACCTCCGAATTTTAATAACCTCGCAAGCTGTTCCGAAGTTCTACATTTCGGGCTGCGAAGCGTAATCAGCAAAGGTCATCAGCGTTCTATTAGCATTTATAGTGACCCTTGTCAACCCGAACTACTGATTACGTCATTATGACCCGTCCCAAAATATACACTTAGTAAAGCGGTTATCATAGTTTATTTATTTACATTTCGTAATTACGCACTGTGCCACTTGACAATGCAGCTAATCGCCTAGAAATTAGTAATTGGATGTTGTGCTGCTTTGTTTCATGCAACTCTCCACAATTGTTAATATTACACGTTTCGAATGGTATACATATAATATACTCAGAACTTTCTGTTACGAGTATAAAGCGTTAATTAGCGGTAAATTTATTTTGTGCATAATTATTGGCCGTGTAAACGCTCCTTTATTTGAACGCAGTCTTCCTATGAACGTAGCCTAATCGGCCGCTTGCATATTGCGTTGATAGTTGGTAATCTGCATTACTGAAAAGCTTATCAGGTGTATTAAGCCGTTCGTTTTATCTAATCGTTTATCTTATGGCACAGGTACCTTTTGGTTCGTCTTTGGTTAGGACCTGAATAGCGTTCCGTTTTACTTTTCGTTCGTGGCCTCGAATTGGCAAAGCGCATTTAATGATTGTTTCCCAGAAACGCCTGATTACAGGGTGAGTTTGGTTACTTCACTTTCGAATTTGGTAATGTATTGCATTTTGGCTAATTGCGCCCTGCGTTTCTAGCTTTTCCCCGGAGGTTCTAAGACGATGATTCAGCCGGCTTTGGGAGGAGAAGTTTGCACGTGTGTTCGCCTAAAGTGGTCCGTGTTTGGAGGTTGTAAGTCCACTGCTCCTCTGAGCTAAGTATCCAGTCATTGCCGTAGATTCTTCAAAAATTCAGTGAGGGTGCGTATTTCGCGCAGTTAACACCGTTAAGATCTACCAGAGTATTTTATGCAGCGTTGTTTAATTAATGTTCTGACATTTCGTGGAAAACTTTATGTACTACTGGCTCTATTTCAAGTGACTTTTATTTCGAATTAAGTATGTTATACTGCTAATGTTTTATGTGTATGATTTCGTCACTGCTACCTTTTGTATTTCAGATATTGTGTTATTGTCTGCTGCGATTATTTGAGTTTATAAGTTTTCGATCTATCTGAGTATATTTGTTGTAATTTAAAGACTTGTTGGCGCTCATGGTGTTTACTATTTACATCATTTAAAGAACTGTACGCCATCTTCACTGAGTCTAGCTGGGGACCCTCAAATATACTCTCGTAGCGTTGCAATATTTGAAAATATTAAGAATTTTTCTAGCTAACAATTATTATGACAATTTTTCCATCGTTTAATTGATTTCTAGCAGATATACTGCAAAATTAATAATTTACATTATTTGAATTTTCCGCGAATATTACACTCAGACTTATTCGTTCATCTTTTAGGTGAGTAATTTTTGAGAGAGGCATATTTTGGAATGCACGTTCCTTGATATGCAGGATATGCAGTCCGTCTTCGTTCGCCCGCAAAACTAAACACGCTCGCTCACATTGGCAAGATTGCTAACTATTATGTTCCACTTATTCCGGTGTCGGGGCTAAATGGCAGACCCAAAAATATCCACGTGACTTCGCCACACCATTTCCAAACCTGAACTGAAGCGTTTGTTTCTTTTTTGCTGAAAAACGTAGGCGTAAACTGCGTGAAGTTATTTACTGAAAATGTTTAAGAAGCATTGGATGAGGTGGTAGTTCCACATGATTGAGAGATAGGTATCATACCACCCATTTACAAAAAAGGAAACCCGGAGTGGGTTAATTACCGCGGTATCAGCCTGCTATGGGTACCATCTAAAGTACTAGGGAATTCTAGACTATCGCGTTTAAAAAAGGATATTAATCATCAGCTAAATCAAGCACAAAGATTGGAATTTACAGTTAATAAAAGTCTGAGACAGGTCGCGGTGGGGTCCTATGTCCGTGCTGTTTGACACGGTAGAGATGATGTAATTAAAACGGCTAAAAATGCGGCAAGTAAAATATATACAGATCATAGGAATTTGGATTCAGTATAAATTAACGAATGGGTCTAAATCTTAAGATTTGGAATAAAACTTCAGCGGCTAGAAACCTAAAAATACTTAACCGAAAACGCACCAAGGCTATTATTATAAGAATAACATAGGAAAGGGTATTAATATCTAGCTAGCCTAGGCCTAGGTCGTTTTTCTTGGATAAAACAAAATTGCGTTACCGTATCAATAAACTAGGACTGTGAAACTTTACTTCAAAAATTGAAACATTGCTGTGCAGAAAAATTTCAAAGAAAGCATGGTAATTGAAAAAATTGATAAGTTGGAGTTCCGAGGGCTTATTAAATACCTATATTTAAAGGGGTTAGGGAAGAAATAGATTAACGCAGATATGCTTAATACATTAAAGGGAGGTTCTAAAATGCAAGTATATACCTACCCGAAGTATAATTGCCATAGCTTTCTTTGTTACAGCAATCGTTTCACGGGTAGTTATTCCCCAGATAATTTTATCCTTTGTAGAACCGACCCTTAGTGGCCAATGCCCCTCATTAGCAACTGTGAAAAATTGAATCGTATGCTTCAAAGGCGGTACCTAAATTTTCCGTTGAAGATGAGGGGAAACCGAGAAGACAGATTTTTATGTCTACCCCTGAAACTATGAATGCATTTTACGATATGCCATTCTGAGACCGTCGAATTGGGATGAAAAACTTGCTGAAACACTGAAGATTTGATATGAACGCGTCCATCACATATTTTACGTCTGGTTTTCCAACTCCTAAGAAGTTTCGTATTCAAAATCTGCTGGAAAAGTTCTTGTTTCAGTCTTTTCCGATAGTCGTACAGTTATCATGATTGAATATCTGGATAAGGGTATAATTTCAACTGTACCCCATTTAGATGCGCCCATTCACTTTATTGCAAGCAAGGTGGAAAGTTGCTTTCAAAACTATCTTCCATATCTTAACAAACCACCTTACTCTTCAACCATTTCAATAAGAGGTACTTTATTACTTCTAAACCTATATTTTTTTAAATAATTTTACTATAGAGCCATTATTACCAACGAAACTTTATACTATACACTTGTTTGTCATATACAGGGCATAACTTAAGTACATCGGAGCATTTCAGGGTGGCAACCCTTAGCCAATTAAAGAAAAGGTCACATAAAAAAGTTTCCAAACGTTCTTCGCCTTCGTTGTTAGTTTTCTAAAAATATCGGTATTCTATAGTTTCCTTCTTAGTGCAGCTATTCAAACCGTACTTGGGCCAGAGTACACTTTGATAGGACCCCTTATAATCTGACATTATCAAGCTCTACAACTAACGAGTGGCGGAGATTTGGGCAATCAGTACCATAAATTTAATAAAATACAAAGTAATATCCTGTAAGAAATTAAAAGCCACATCGTTCTAAGGTTTTAAGGTCACTCAATTTCTAGACAGAAATTGTCTCTTCGATTGTTTTGCTATATGGTAAATTTAACTCTTCTAATTCAATTAGATTGATTGTTTTTTTACAAATACTGTGATATTTGCTCGGCGGGGGGAGATTTAATAGAAAAAGTTTATATAAAAAAATATGTTTATGAAACAACTTGTATAAAATATTGTTGCTGCCACAAACAATTGTTTATTCGTTTTCTACTATGTAATACCACGTAATTTGTTTTCATTTGCAGAGCAAGAAGAAATATTTTTAAAGATTTAGAGGCGTTAGAAGTTTGCAGTAATGAGTATGTTACATTAAAAGAAGACTATGTTGGATAAAGAAAAATGTTTTCTTTCAAATTTTAGTTGCCTCTACAGTAGGCTAAGAATATCAAAACACGACCGTATACAAGGCTAACTATAGACGTGGTTAGAAAAATATTAGAACAAGGTGTAATTTTAGTACAAACCCTTCAATTAAACGTAGACCACAATATTTGGTAAATAGCAGCTTTAGATTCTGTAACAAATGGTCATTCTTTTGAGGGTTTGAATGTTTGTGGATTATTGGCGTAGACTTTGTGCTTCACATGCCCTAAAAAAAGTTAAGCGGCGTGAGATCGCAGGATCTAGGCGGCCAATGATCAATTATATAATGCCCGCGAAATAATACGTCACCGCGAAATGTTCACCATATTTGCAGTGCATTTATACTACTTCCATGCGTTTTTGTAGCGTATATTGTTCCATATTCTTAACTCACATAGTTTTTACTTGCCTGCTGTAAAGAAATATACATGGTGTTATGGAAATCCGCGTAATAAATTTAGCCACATAGAAATCTCATAAAACTGAACTTTTTTATATACTATTTTTTCGAAAACACCTCAAAACTGAATTAAAATTCAAAATAATTTTACTCTAAAAATGTGTAAGTTTATTTTAATGGCACAAAAACATATCTTTGAAATGAAAACCAACAAAAACCACATATGTACTAATATAGCATTTCTCTCACGATCGTATTTTTTCACACACTTACCAGGGTTGTTGACAAATCTAGTAAGTTCATATTACGACACGTGACTGGTTTCCATAAAAATTAGAAAATATTTCAATCAAGCAGACAGTACTGATAAAGTTATTAAAGTCATTAGGCCGATATATACAGGTTGTCCGAAATCCGTTTTGAACTTAGGAAATTAATGAGTACGACAAGGAAGACATAAACAAAATGAGTAGCAAGACAAAGACACAACATAATCGTGGCTAGATAAATTTTTAAACTAAAATTAAGTCAATGAAACAAACAAACACAAATATTTTAGCTGTTGTTAAGAGTATAAAGTGAGGTTTAAATATACTATTGTTTACTATTCACATAATTATTTTTTAGACGACCACATATGAAAGTAACATTATCGCGACAGCAGCCTACTACAGAAAGTTGACAATTTCAAACACTAGCACGATATTATATCGTACTAGTCATATCGTAACGGCACAAAGTTATTCAAAACACGGCCTGCTTAATTGTGTGACAAACGTCACTTTGACGTTTGTCACACAATTCAGCAGACCGTGATTCAAATCATCCAGACGCTTTTGCCAATTGTACCAATAATAATATAACAATCAATTTTGCAAAACGAAATATAAACAATTCTTAAAAATAGAATTTACTTTGAGTGGTCGTCTAAAAAATAGTGTTCATTACTCGCCCGAAAGTGCAAATATCTGTGCTCGTGTTTTAGATCCACTCGGGCTTCGCTTCGCTACGCCCTCGTTTGTCTAATCAACACTTGCACGATATTTGCTACTTTCGACGCTTGTAATGAAAATAACTATTAATTATTTAAACCGCACTTTATACTCTTGATGACAGATAAAATATTTGACAGAAGTGTTTTTGTTTCATTGACTTAATTTTAGTTTACAAATCTAGCTAGCCATGATTAAGTTCTATCTTTGTCCTGCTACTCATTTTGTTTATGACTTCCTTGTCGCACTCATTAATTTCCTATGTTCAAAACGGATTTCGGACAATATGTATAGCAAACAATGGGCGTAGTAGAATTTTGTAATCCGAGGCGATAGCCGAGGTTTATAATCAACGAAGTCCGTTATTTGCGTATCGGCCGTGTGTCGTTCATGATTTTTCGCAATAAAAATGTATATATTTTAAGAACTATTTGTTAACCACAATTTAAAAGTCACGTACTCCTTAACGGCCGGCCGCTGTTATAATTATTAACAAACGGCGGCTGATATGAATGTTTTTCATGTGAATATTTAGTTCAGTTGGAATACAATAACCGTAAAGTATTACAAAATAGTACAAAACATGTAGGTGTTATGAAAACACTTTTAGTTTTTTTTTTTATTAATATATAAATCAACAATCAGAACAATGTATTTATATATACAGTGCTAATATACAGAATGTGAGCAGAGGCAGTCAAATGAGTTAGAATACAGTTTATGGGCTTTGTATGCGTTAGACCAAAATAGACATATACAATTTAAAATCTAGTATCCTAGGATTCAGTGTTTTCTGAAAACAAAACACCTTCATTCTGCGGATGCCAGATGTTAATCGCATATAGGTCTATTTATGTCTAACGCATACAAAGACCATAAACTGTATTCTAGCACATTTGTCTGTCTATGTTCGCATTCTCTACAGCAGCTCTGTCTACAAAATGTACAGCGATGCCTATAATTGGCGTAATGGCTGTTGCCTGAGTACCAAAATATGAGCTGATCTGCTGGCTATTGACGGGAAGGAATAGATAGGTCCAACGGCATTACCCTGCGTACTTCAATGGTCGATTGTCAGATAACGGGGCGATTTCTTTTTGAGTATTTTGAAGGCTGGTACTTCTAGTAGGACTTCAATAGATGGGTTTCGGTGCGCCATCAATCGATTGTGATGTTTAGTTGCACGTTTTTGGATTTCTTCTTGAACATGTGGAATTTTTAGGTTAGTATCAAGGGTAAGGTTGGTTACGTACCATGGTGCATCTGTGATTTGTCTTAGAATTTTTGACTAGAATCTCTCTATTACTTTCAAATTGGACATGATCGAATATCCCCATAGCTCCAGACCGTATGTCCAGATTGGTTGAATTATTATGTTATAAATTAGGAGTTTGTTTTCAAGGGAGAGAGGAGATATCTTGCCGATTAGCCAGTACATCTTTTTTATTTTAAGGTCCATTTCCTTTCTTTCCTTTGTTATGTGTAGTTTCCATGTTAATTTGTTGTCTAGATGCAGACCTAGATAGCGTGCGTCTTGGGCATGCGGTATCGCTATGTTATTAATATAAACCGGTGGGCACTGTTGTATTCATAATTCAAACGTAACATGGGTTGATTTGCTTTCGTTAACTTTTATTCGCCACTTACGTAACCAGTTTCGCATCAGATTTAAATGAGTCTGAAGTTGTGAAGCAGCTGCTGCATCAGTATGAGTTGTTAATATAGCTGTATCGTCCGCGAACGTTCCGGTTTCAGTGTAGGTCATTACAGGCAGATCTGCTGTATATATTAGATATAGTATGGGACCCAATACGCTCTCCTGAGGGACCCCTGAGTTAATAGGGCGTATTTCTAATATTTCTTTGCTAAATTTATCTTGGTAGAATCGCAATGATAAGTACGATCTCAAAAGTTAAAAGTAATGATGTGGAAAGTTCTGGTTGATCTTAAATAGTAGTCCCCTGTGCCACATTTTGTCGAACGCCTGCTTTAAATCCAGAAACACTGCCGAGCAGAACTTCTTTTCTTAGAAAGCTTTGTATATGACGTTTACTATCCTGTGACATTGCTGGATAGTTGCGTGACTCTGCCTAAATCCAAATTGTTGATTTCGTATCCATTTTTCGATCAGATTATTTTCATTTATTCTTTTAAGTATTAGGTTTTCTACGAGTTAGGAGATCACTGGTAGAAGGCTTATCGGTCTATATGATGTCACTTCCGTCGGTGGTTTGCCACGTTTTAAAATTAGAATGGTATGTGCATGTTTAAGTTGGGTAGACCAGTGGTTGAGTCTCAATATAAAATTAAATAGTAGTCTTATAAACCGCACTCCAGATTGTGGTAGTTCAGATAAGATCTTTCCAGAGATTTTTTCTTGCTAAGGCGTTTTATTTCTTCCTCCATTTCTCCTATTGTAAAATTGTCAATGGAGAGGAGCAAACACGGAATTCCTCGATTGCTTCATTTGGTTCATTTGTATATGACTGAAAAACTTTAGCAAGATGTTGAGCGAATACTTCAGCTTTTTCTTCGTCCGATTGAAATAGGTAAGTTATTGACCTTTTTTATGCAAGAACTCTGCAGTATTAGTATAAGTACCTGTATCACCTTTAACGCATTTGCTCAAATTTAGGGGAGCTAAATGATCGAAAAAGTATGAGCTTAAAAGAAAAACGATTTATAGAAAAGTTGTTAAGTTTGGTGAGTTCTATCACTGGTTAAAATTATTACGTGGACTTTCATAACACTCTGTATAAGTATGAACAGGAGAGACGATCAGAAAACAAAACTAAGAGCAAGAGTGGCGAGTGCACCGCGTATGTGTTGTTGTTTTCAATACACTAAAAGGTCAAATACACTGTGTAGAAAGGAAATAAATACAAAAAAATTTGAAAAAAATGAGAAGAGGCAAAGTGAAAGATAAGAATCTGCGATAAAAAAAATAGAGGAATGTCAGCTGAGGTGTAAAGTAAGACCCATTTAAAACATCGACAGTATCCTATAGAAAACACAACTGCAAAAAATAGTAGCGAGAGACAGTATAAAGTGGAGAAAATTCTGAAAGGTGAAAAACATTAGAAAGTTAAGTCGCCCATTCTTTATTTAAAAAAATCATCACCTTACTTAAATATGTATTGCAGCAATATATTCTAACTAACAATTGTTTTCTTTATTATAAAATGTATGCATGTCCATATACCTATAGAACAGAATCCATTTCAAAAATTGACAGATGGTAAGGACACAGAAGTTCAACCTACTTATTCCAACTTTTATTCACATTTGTGGAGATTCTAGTAAAGGAATCCTTCAGTTTCCATTTAAAAAAAAATTTTTATATGACACTCAAGCTATTACTTGCTTAGTGCCATTTAAAGGTTTTCTGTCTTAAATCATGCATACCAAATTGAGCTACCTTTTTGGGTATATTTGACATTAATTAATTTCAATTTAAAATTTTCAGATCGTTTCGTCGTTAATACATTAATGCCGTGTAAGGCAGAAATATTAAACACAAGATACACAAAATAAGAAACGCAGCAGAGGATAACAAAAATAAGAAACTAAATCACATTGGTATGCCATGGTTGATAACGAGCATGTAGTAGAAATTCGTAAAGTTATGAGTAACCTAGAAGCTTTGGATTATTTGCTAGAATTAGATTGAGCTGTGAATGCAAATTTTTAAGTAAAATTTTGGACTCATTATTCTCCGACATTCGTTCTCACCTAAAGAAATTACTTGGAAAAACGCACGAAACAACACTTTCGAAAGAAAAATATGTAATCGCTTTCAAAACTTCTCAGGTCTACTTTTTTAGCCAGTAAAAAGGAAGTTTTCAACCCTTGTTCGACACAAAAACATTGCTTAGCTAAAACCATTTTTTTAGTAAAAAATAAAACGGAAGAAATAAAGTACAGCAGCTGTTATAACCCCTATAACCAGTTTATATGGAAAGATATAATTTAATGCATTATGTTTTGTTTTATCTCGCTTTTTGAATTTAGCCGGTTAGGCTTGACATTTTACTTCTTGCACTATTTCGTGTAGTGTTAATTTTACGGATGTATATTCTATTTATTTCTACATTTTCTGATATGCATAATGTTGGTTCTAGTTTTTCTCAATCACTTTTATTATCAGTGACCACTTTCATGTGATATAATTTAACCCATTTTGTATGTAGATTCTCCAATTGGTGTTTATTGCGTTGTTTTCTAAACAAAACTTCAAAGACCTACCAACATATAAGCTCTTTCATTTCAGTTGTTTACTTGAATTGTTCCCATATACTTTTCCTTCTTACTGTGTGCTCTTTGTTCTGGTACTTGGCCTAAAATAGTGTAATGTATGTTAGTTCTTCTATATAGGGTGATTCATAAGTATGGTCATTAAATTAAATCCGTGTGTACTGTGTGTACTGACCCCAGTAGAATTACCTTGCTTAAGAAAACAAAATTTCATTAGGGGTCTGATGCAAACGGGTGCTAACTTTTGACAATCACTGGCTAAATAAGATGAGAGTACATTAACCTGATGTACCAAATGTAATTGTAATCATATATGTAGTACTTACTATATTGCTAGCAGGGCCTGGGAACGCCCGAAAACATTACGGCGCCGACATAGTCTCACTCTGAGTATTACGCGTCTCGTGCGCATGCCAGAGAATTCGAACTCCCCCTTTAGAAGCGAATTTTAAACTTGACTACTGCCCCACCGCGCGGACGACGCTGCCGCGCTTGCGCACAGCTCACCAAATACATCGAAGAGTTGGTTGTCTGTCTCACTTACGCTGTGACCTCCCCACTCATAGCCGCTAGTAATATAGTAGATATTAAATATATCATTGTAATACTTTTTATCTTACAGTAGCAGCTATTACCATACATTATACAACTGTTTTCAGTGACTAAAATGAAGTTTCATTCACTAGTGAGTATAAAATATTTTTATACTCACGAGTGAGTGAAACTTAATTTTAGTTATAGTTTTATTCACTAGTGAGTATAACTGAGTAAAACTTAATTTTATTCACTGAAAACAGTTGTATAATGTATTTTATACTCACTAGTGAATAAAACTTCATTTTAGTCACTGAAATCAGTTGTATAATGTATGGTAATAGGTGCTACTGTAACTATCTATTGTCCGTTTTGCGACATATTCTGACGGCTGAAACTGTTTAGGCATACGAATTGCTACTGTAAGATAAAACGTCGTATATCACACGTGAGCGAAATGCCATTATAAGCTCGTGAGAAATTGTATCGCTCGTGCTGGGGCACTCGCGATTCAAAATTCTCACTCGCAAATAATGATGCATTTCTCTCACTTATAATATAATCTACTATTATTTTGCATTTTATAGAAATTCGGTCTTATCACAAGCACCTGTTCGAACTTAAGGTCATAGAACTTCATTCCAGTGACCATCTATCAGTTTAACCAATTAAATGTTTTACTGTTTGTGGGATTATTATAAATTTTTTACGTATAGTTTATTACGAAAAGTTGTTCTGTTTGATGTCCTCTAACTAATTTTAAATTTAATGGCCATCTTTATAAGTTACCCAGTGTATTTAGGTAATCATTTGTTGTTTTCAATTGTGGTATCTATATAATTAATAATAATAATAATAAATTAATAATAATTAATAATATATATATATATATAATTGTAACGCCCATCATGCTGTGTGGGATATATCACTAAAGTGTATACCTTGACATTATATCTCTTTGTTATAATAGCATGGCTCCTTACACGATCCCCTTCTTCGTGTACCACGCTATGTATTACGTTCCATTAAAGTTTTGTTGCTAGGTATTGTTGTTCTTCGATCTTTGATCGGTTTGTAAATCAAAAAATACTATCATTGAGTTGACCTCTTTAATAATTGTGGATTTTTCGAAATGATCAGAGCGTAAACCAACCAAAATGTTGCTGTGGACGAGAAACTAACGATCTAAGACAAGTATGTGATCATTGGAAACATTCTTGTGATATGAATATCAGTCACAGCAAAACTAATTCTGCTTCTGCTGATTATGTATCTTGACTGTTGTAGTTCAAATATGGTAACAATTTTTGGCATCGATTAATATCAACAAAACCTACCCCATTTCAGGAATTGCCATTGTAAAAGTGTAATTCATGTGGATTATCTACCAGCAGGTAGTGCAATTAACGCCAGGTCCTATTACGATTATTACGATTCGCTGGACAGCTGCAACATAATAATGCGAGGCCACACACCGCTCGTCCAACAAACAAATTTACAATGGAAAGTCACATTTATCTAACTCTCTTGATTCGGCGTCCAACGATTTGTTTCAGAAGTTAGGAAACATTTGCGGTGAAATATTTTATATATAATTCTTTACTGAAACTACAATAAATGAGTGGATAAAGGACACTTTACAAACATTCTTTGAATATGGTTTTCAAAGGCTGGTGATTGGAGCACAAATAGGGTCCTTAATTACACTACATGAAAATGAAGGACAATTCCACGGAACTTTATCAGCACTTCTAGCAGATTTTTTTTTAACTAGGTAATATTGTTAATATTAAAACATGTAAAATAAGAACAAAAAACCACTTAAAAAAATATAATGTGCTGACATTAGCTTTCATCATTAGCCCCACTTAGAATACATCAATTTATACAATGATATATATTTGAGCTTCTATAATAGTAACTAGCCCCACACTGTTGTCAAATTCCTTTTATAATGACAAAAATCTACGTCCGTAAATTATTTAGTATGCAACTATATTACGTTTCCTAACTAGCTCAACTTATTTTATTTTAGATACAATTGATTCTTATAACAACCAGAGTCATCCTTAAATTATAATTTTATAATCTTCTTTTCAAATTTAAATTTAATAAAATAATACAGATCTCCACTTTATCTATTCTAAATTAGATGCATTTTTTAACTTCACTTCGGCGAACACACTTTACTGTATTCTAGCAGAATGCTCAGGTAAATGATAGATTCTATTAGCTTCCTATGAATACTAACGTGTATTCTTTTCCAATAAGGTTGACCACCTTTCTGTAGGTTCTTTCTCGTTTACATGGGTCCTCAGACTGAGCTACATCTGCCTCCTGGCGATGCCTGCACAGCTGTAACGGGGTTTGTGTCCGTAAATTATTTACTGCGATATATTACGTTTTCTAACTAGCTCAGCTTATTTGATTTTAAATACAATTGACTCATATCAGGTATGGTCATGCATAAATTATAATTCTTTAATCTTATTTTCAAATTTAAATTTGACATTTAAAGTAATACAGATCTCCACTTTATGTATTTTATAATTCACAGGTAAATGATAGATTTGATTAGCTTTCTATGAATACTAACTTGCATTGCTTTTCCAACAAGCTTTACTACTTTTTTGTGGGTTTATTTTCATCCACATGGGTTCTTATAGTGCTACAGGTGCCTCTGGCGATGCCTGCACTGTTGAAAGTGGGTTCGATGGTTGTTCCCGTTGAAGAGACACTTCCTTCAGGCTCCACACAGCCCTATAACCTCGTAGTCTATGAACCTATGTTACGTCGGAAAACTAGCAGGAGTAGAAACGACGTTCTTCTGTGTGGAATCCTCAAAGTCATACCTCTCAATGCGCCTTGTAGATGCACCCGTGCTTAGAGACTGCCTTTAGATAACCATGTTTTTTACTTTCATTTAGTTGGGACAGTTTTGTTACACATGTATTTACTCAATAAAACGGCAAATTAACACTTTTACTGACCAAAATTTTATTTACTTATTTTTAGTGCGTTTTGATTCCCGTTTCGAAAAACAATTTTATTTAAAAAAAACTCCAAGGTAACGAACTAAATTATTTCATACATAAACATAGTAAATCACATTACCTAATTTACATACTTGATCAATACTATACAAACAATTCACTTTGTTTTTATGACTTAAATCTTTGAAGTATTTAAGCCACAAGAAACAGCAATCAATTTGTACTGAGCTGGTTATCATAAATTTCTAATTAATACATTTATTTGGTCATAATCTAGTATCATTACAATAGATTACAAATCACTAAAACCTAAATAAATTAATAAATTTGTAGTGGAAACTAAATTTAATTAAAGTGGTCCCAAGGGCCGAATTTAGGTTGAAGCGTGCCGTGACACTACTGAGGCAATATCCTAAATTCTTGCTTCTAGTTACAACCTTTAAAACTGTACAATCTATCTCCACTAATATAAAAGTTGCAGCGGCGCCTGCACGATACACGCCCTTTGTTTGTTACACGCTATAAAATTCTGTTCCGGCCATATTTCAGCAGAGGCTTAAATGTTAAACACGGGAACAAATTAAAATACTGCGCGCAGCAACCCTACCGTGTAGCGAACTAATAATTCAGAGCGCCGCAAAATAAGCACAAATTAATATTTCTTGAGTTTTAATAAACTCCTCACTCGCTGAAGGATGCGCGGCCGCGTTAAATTTAAAAGCACGATATGTTTGCCTGCGATGAATTTATTTGGGCTGCTCGTGTGCTCCGGGGACGACGTTGACTGATTGCTTGTTTTTAAAATTTACTTAGCGCTAGGGCTACATGATCGTATGCAAATGTGGAGTTTTTGGGTATCTGCAGTCGAATGTCCCTAATTACCGAGCAGCATTTCAGTTTTAACCGAAAATCGATCTGATATTAACAGGAAGTTTTTCTATTTCTGATGGGTATGAAAAATTTGTTCTCTGACAGTAAGAAATACAGAATTTTATAAAAGAAAGGGGCAAGGGGTCACATACAGATTTGCCAAAATTAAAATTTAGATATCTCACTTTTTACTTACAGCTTGGAAGTAAGCTCATAACTACTAGCGTATAACCAATTAGCCGTTAATTTATTGGACGCTCCAATTACAAACTTAATAACTACCAGACTGTTGGTTGGAAACGAATTGATATATTGTCATAGCACACTCTTATATGTGCATATTGTTTTTCCGAGTTAAAAAAAGCTTTTCATAATCGGGAATTGAATTCTGATTGATTTTTCCCAGTGTGAAATTAGTGTTTTCGCAAATGTTTTATATCCTGTTTCAGAATGCATTTTCTTCGCTGCCATTTCAACTTCAATACCAACTGCATGTAACAGTTTATTAAAAATCAGTTTATATGAAAATAATATATTCATCTTTTATTCAAGATACCCCCCCGTCTGCACATTCGCTTGCTATTAAACGATGTTTTCCGGAATTCAGAAAAATTTACTGGTTTTTGTTTCTTGTGGTAAGCCCACACATGCTTCAATTCGAGACATGTTACGGTTTAAAAATCTCTATCGCCAAAGATTAAAGTCGGGAGTAGCGTTTTTGTTTGTGCGAAGAGTATTGCATTCAAGCAACGTGTTCTTTCTTTTTTCATTCTGCCGCGAACCTAGCAAGACTTTTCGAATTCTCATGACCTAGTTTTTGGGGGTTTCTGCGTCGTCAGATGACGGACTAAGCGGCCGAGTTTGCGTTTATCATACCCAAATTTGGGGCAGCTACTTTCGTGCTTTACTGGCCCGGCCAGGTGACGTTGCTAACTATTAACTTGCAAACTGTAAGGCCGAGTGCTACCACGGCTTTGGCTGGATCCTTCAGATTCTCCGTGCAGTTTAAATTGTATCATTGCAACAGGACCTCTGATAAATTTACGCTTAAGGGCTTTTAAATAAATTTAACTATATTTAACCTTCAACTTTTGTCTACCGAGTTTATCTATATAAGTAAGTTCTATTGTATGCATACACTTAATTGTTTAGCGTGTTTATGTTTCCGATGTCCAGTTTGTGCTGAAAGATCTTTGATATCTAGACTAGTGATGCTATTTTACTTAATTGAACGTTTATATGGAAGCACCACAGAACAGGCTATTTTATGCATTTACTACTATTAGGCGGTGAAACCATTCACAGTTGGGTACTAAATTAACTGTGCTCTACTCATAACCACAGACAGACGTAAGAGATAGAGTAACAAGGTCAACATAACACACACACACACACACCTCACATAATGGTTGCTGTGCAAGCACAAAAGGCGAGCTCCAACTTTGTATCCCGAATCCGAGGCAAGTTGAACATTGTACCGCCAGATGCAAGCACATAAAGCACCAGCCTCTAGATCGCAAGGTAAAACGATGTTATCGATTATACATACATACATACTATTAGGCTAGTATACCGGGTGTCCGTTCTCAAAGTCGAACATAGGCGATTAACATTGTATTGAACGTCTTTGCCGATTCCTGCTCGCCATTTCAACTTACAGGGAAGGCAATGGTATCAATGGAAAGATAAAATTATTACGCATCAAGTGATACCAATAATAATATTCAAGATGCGATCTTTAGATTAAAATACTAATTTAAAACTTGGGAATTTTAAATATGCCATGCCTTGCTTTTCAAGTTCGATAGCATTTGTCAAAAAATTGGTAATTAGTTGGCGTAAATCAGGTATTTTCTGTCAACGTCTTTTAAAATTATCTACCAAAAAATGAATTATTTCAATGAAGAACGAGTGAATGCACGAATGTTAATTGCCTATGTTCGAGTTTGAGAATGGACACCCGGTATACATATGTTAATGTTACATGTGTTATCTTTTTACTGCGACCCTCAGGCCCTGGCCTTATGAGATTGATTTTTCATATTATCTTGCGGTCGACTGCTTTCTTTTGAGTAATTAAAGACTCGTTAACGGCTTCAGAAAATTATAATTATTGACTTAATGTTTCGCATCAGAACCCATCCGTCTTCACTGACGTTAGTCGAATGTGCCCACGTAGTCTCCTGATAGTTTTAGGTTATATTACACAAGTTTGATTCTGACTTCATTTTAGTCCGAGCCTTGGTTATTTAACCATCCACTATTTCATGTCGTAAATCGGTCGTACATTAATGTCCTAAGGTCGCATTATCTTTCCAGTGATACAGTTAAATCCAATTACCATAATACTCAACTATGAGCATTTAAACGACATCTTGCAATTCACTCCATATTTAATATTCTATGTCAATTTCAATAAAAGTCCTAAAAATGCTGGCAAACAAACGCATTACAAAAACATAAGGGAATATTAAAAACGCCCACGTAAGCAAACTCCAAGAGAATTCTCACAAATTCATATGCCAAGGAAGCATATTGATCTGCTGTCCGGTTGCGAAGCATGTAAACAAGTATGACAATACAGGTTCGAGAGAAGGGAAATGTATACAGGACACACTGCGTGATATTCACGGTCTAGTAGCTAGTGGCTCGAATATGTGCACATTTTCACAAAAAAGATCTAGTATGCAAAACTTAAAATATTTGAAAATAAGTATATGGGGCATTTTACCTTCAACGAGTTATGTGAGCTAGAAAAGCACACATTAAATTGAATTTCCAGGACGCTGTTTCATGGATTGTAGGTTTAATCTTAAGTGCATTGTTGTTGTTGCCGTATATTGCACAAAATATCTATAACTACAAACAAAAATATGGTATTTTTTAAACAGGAAAACATGTTGAGCTTTATTTCTCCTGTGTCAGCGCAGAAGCAGTCATAAACTGAAACTGCAGCGATATTAGATAAAGCTATAAAGCTTTCAAAGAAATAAATTTGAGGGAAAGCATAAATAAAAAGAATTTCTTGGGCGAATCAAGTAGCCATTCGATGATTATTACAATAAATTAGAAGACGTGCCATCGCTATCACACATTTTTAAATCCAACAGTCATCGAGTTTTATTATTTTAAATCATTAAATCTAGATGTCTTTTCATTTTTCTTCTATTTTGTCCTAGTAAGTATCCACTTCAAATATGTACAAGTTAGTTTGCTTTAGAAAGGTGGCACTACTGAAGTGTATTTCTGGTTGTAGAAGTTTATAAGACCAATCAATTTAATCTGGCTCGGCCATGTTAATCGTTTTTTATTAAATATTATTAGGTAATGCACGCACTTCTAAGAAGAACTATTTCTGGCACTTTAGATAGATAAAACTTGCAGACAGTACTTATGATGAGACTAGAACTAAGACAGTAGCAACAAAATGTACCTTGTATATATCTACAGAAGGAAATCGGAAATAAAGACATAAAAATAACGAGATAAATAAAACAATGTTGGATATATCGCATCAGCAAAATAACTACGATTTCCTGCAAAAACTTCTATTCAGTATAAACATCAGATACAAAAAATGGCAAGCCAGTGCGATATCATCATCATTATCATAAGAAATATGAAAACATAGGTTGCCACAATGCTAGATGAAGGAGTATTTAAAATCAGCTATACAAAAAAGTAATATGAAAGAGTGTACGACTCGACTCCTGTATTAAATACCATTAGTTTTAAAGAGACTAAACAAACTTTATCCAACTGTAAAACGGTTTTCAATGATTATGTATGAGAATTCTAATTGTTATGTTTAACATTTCATAATTTACATACATTACTATTCTATTAAGATATGAATGTTAATCAAACGGTACAGCTCCTGTAAAGCACCTTTAAAATAGCAAAAGGACTCTCAAGAATTTCGAATATTTAAGCACTTCAGGAAGTGGCACTGCAGTCCTCTGTTAAGATAAAAATTCTCACAGTTGAGTGCGGTATGTTATTTTGTTGAGGGAAGCTGTAAATACGAAGGATTTCCTGAATATGCATGAAAATCGCCGTTTGGGGAAGGCTTTTCGTGCCAATTTTAGGCTAATTACGACGATTGTCGGATATTCAAAAGAACACTCGCTGTGCCCTGTATACCAGCAGTGTTATCAAGGTCCTGTTCGTCAATATATCATTTAACAATCCTCCTGCATCCTGACGCTGTCCTGCAGAACGCTAATTGCTCGTATAAAATCATTGAACTGCCAGTGTGTGCCGTCATATCGCGTGTAGAACCACGCACAATTTGTCGTACACATTCTGTAGAGTTGCAAATTTTGCTGCCGTCTTCGAGAGCGCAAATCTCGCTCACGGTTAGGAATTCAGAAGGTCCGGCATGTGTAATTTACCATTAATTTTTAAAATGCACTAGAATAATATTTGTAAGTGTAAATTATTGCTAACTTTGGTATATATTTTAGCATGTTGTGAAATAAGTTTTGGGCATATCTCTGTTTGTAGTGCAGTACCGCCTGAAGCGCTCTGCACCAATATACCAGATTACGAGCAGATAGAATTTTTAGGATTTTATTTGGTTACTCTGTTCCGGGCGTAGCTGCAAGGCCGATATACTTAAATGTGATGTTATGAACGTTATATATATTAAGTCTTTCAATTTAATGTATGATTTCATTTTGTAAAGTGCAGTGCAGATTGGCGTATTTTGAAGTTAAGTAAACATTTTCAGAAATTCACAAGGTAAGCCCTAGCTGGATTTTGAACTCTGCCCAAGTGCCCACAGTTCCCACCGCCTAGGATGTTTTCCACAGTGCAACCCACGAAGGTAGCCCCGTATTTTTCAAGGTACAATTATATTGAATATCGCTAGCGGTCCCCTCTTATTCTAATCTATGACCCCCATCACGCTGAGCTAATGAGCGCCATTTAAGCTTGGCACATGTCATAAACTTGGATTTACATGTGAAAACTCTTGACTCACTAAACCCTTATACCGTGGAAGGTGAAAATATGTGTAAATTGCTTTTACGCCGATAAACATGGATAAAGACAACTCTAGAGACGTATTATTAAACAAAACGCAAAAATACTTATGGTCTAGATTAAAACAATTGAAAATAAAATAACCTAGTAACAGGAAAAGTGGTAAAGAATTGTAGAAAAAATACATAAGGTAGTATCTACAAAAATGTATCACTGGTGAATAAGTAGATCATGAATAGACTTGAGCTTCTCACAAATGAAACATGAAAGTGGAAAAATAAAAAGCATCAAAATTGTAGAAATAAAACCTGCTTCGTAACAGACTATACAGCTAATGGGATGACGCATAACAGCAGGAAATTCTGTTACGAAAAAACGGCATAACTACAAAAATGTGATTATACCTTCAAGTGGCAAGTAGTTCCCCACAGGAAGTTTACAGAGACATAAATCTATTTTTATGTACATCCAATCATTTATTTTTTAAAATTAGATTTTTCAATTTACGTATAATGCAATAGTTTAAAACATGAAGCAAACGATGGCATAAACATGTAAAGAACATGAAAAAGTCTATGAATAATTTACAAACCATCTCACGTAAAGAGATTACCTGCAAGATGTCCTAAAAATACTAGATTTCATTGTATGTGATGTTAATTTGAATTCATATCGCTACGTGTCGTGCACACACTTAGTAGTCGATCATTTCGGAAGAGTCCGCTCCTATTTATTTATTTAGATGCAATTTAGAACATGATTGAGCATGCAACGGAATAGCTCTTATGGAGACAGCTGTAGTTTGCACATTCATTGGGATTTAGATTTCCCGTAGCGCCCCGCGCGCAAAAAAGAACATTGCATTTCTTACGATTAACGTCTGCGTAGTTTTGTGAGGAATTACATTTTATGTCGTTACACTCAGCGAAACAAGAGTAACGAAGCCGCTGAGCTTCAAGTTTTATTTTCGCACATCAGTCGGGATTTACTTTCCAAGACCGCATGTGGCTCTCGATAGTCCAATCCCAACGCCAGCAGTAGTTCTTTTCTCTTCGGCTTGTGACAACGCTTCCGAGAGCAAATTGCTTCCATTAACTCACCAAATACTGCCGACGCCTAAGGTAACTGAACTTATAGTATATGTTGTAACCAGTGTTTCGGCCATGCAACCACGAATTATTAGCGTTTTGTCTCTCTTAACTTTGGAAATGTTCAAGTTGCGTCTTCTACGCTTATTTTGGAAATCTTCAGCCCCTCAGGGCCTTTGTTCATTAAATTAGTAACCCGTAATGCAGTTGCTTGCTTGATTATTAATTAATATTTTAACGTATTGAATTGGGAGAACGTTCAAAGAGGTTCTATTTGATTATTGTGTGTGTAATTCTAACCCCCTCCTTAACATTTGACATATATTTAATATATATTTAATAGACGTTCTATTCGTATCTGACATGTGTTTTATTGTATTTTTCCAAGTTTTGTTAAGCTCTGTACAGCAGTTGACAGATAAAGTACCCAGATCTTCCAAAGTAAGTTCCAGTGGCAAGCGTTGTCGCATACATCAACCCAGGACAACGTTTGGCGCTATCCTGGATTCTTGGGGAAAAACGAGAATCCAAAGTACTAAAAAGTTCTAAACTCTTTCTGGCCGCAACGTATCGCTCAAAAGAACCACCACAATGCCTCGACTGACCTTTAGCCAGGGTAATGTCATGCAGGTCGAAATGTCAATGTGTTGTAATTTTTTGTAAGTAATTGTATATCAGATTTGACACCCCCTTGAGGGGCTTATTATTATTGTAAAGTGACGTAACAGCCTAATGCCCGCTTGAGAGCCTGTTTTGTGTCGTAAATATCGTTTACTCCTGTAGCAGATAGAGTATGAAATTGTGCTTATCCAGAGATGCTGGTTTTTGGGCCACAAGGAAATAACTGTTCGAGATTTAACTAAAGTACCGCAAAGCTCACATGCCAATGGGGAATTTTCCTCTTGAACAGAAATACAAATTTCTACTAACATTCGCGTGTTGTTTAAAACAAAATTCCTTGGAAATAGGAATTTCATAGAGACGAAAATCAACAGAATTGAAATGTCGACTTGAATGGAACATCACAGTAGTAAAAGGTATTAGACATGTAACATGATAACGCACACAATCTTTTGCAAGTCATGCTGGAATTGAATTTTGAGGAATTAAATATCTAATAAATTGTCAGTTATTACATGAAGGAAAAGTTAAAAAGCGGATTAATATAAAACGATAATAGTTAGATAAATGCGACGATATGCTTCCAGCTTCAAATTTCTAAAATGTGAGCTACGAATAATTTCCAAGCTTATTTCTATATTAGATATATATTTTTAACTTCAACTTCAAAAATGTGATTCCAATATAAAGCTTCTGCGCGAATTAAATTGTGCCAGCATCGCTTTATCTATTGTGTCCATTAACACACACACAAATACATTTTCTGTTTGCATAAAATTGTTTTTACCACATCACCGCTTTTAATAAATTTAGAACAGAGAAAAGAGATTGCCAGTTTTAACAACTGCAACAATTCGCAATCACAAAGTTGCAGTGCCGCATCATACAGTCCACTAATTAATCAAAACACGATAGTCAATTGCACTCATTGTTTTCAACAAACTTGCTCTGCACATCTGTTAACCCACATTTAATTAAAGGTCATGTTTTCATCGAACCTGAAGCAAAGGGTGGCTTTATCCGGCCCGTCGCGATATGACAACTAAAAATAACCGGGATTAGGGCGGGCCAAGCTGTTATCAATATCGCACATCAGTTTTCCATTAGACACTGGCCGGACGCGCCGCGACGCACTATAAATTCCAAATGCGGGTAATTGAATGAACCTATTTTCGCCAAATGCCAGACGGAAGCATTTCAATCCCCGAGAAATGCTCCTACGACGTGGACAAAAACGCAATTAAAATAAAAGAGCTCCGAGGAAGTTCCGAGAAAGGTCAATCGAAAAGAAGCGTGGCGGAAGCAGCAGTCTTTTTAAGGCAAGGCTTTCAGTTGGAGCGAAATTTAAGCTCATTGTGATTTTTGTGGCAGAAGGTGTAACACACCGAATCCGCAGATTAGTTGCTCCTAAAGCCAAGTCAAAAAAACGCTGCCTATTTTCTTCTTCCCGCTTATCCCAAATATATATGTATATTTTTACATTTACTTGTAAAGCTGTATTTTATCTATTCAAATCTCCATGGTAAAGTAGCATTCTAATGATGATGATGGATAAAATGTTACTTTACTTACTAGTGAATAAACTAATCATAATCCATAGCAACTAACAAAATGCATACGTGTACCTTGGTTACTATAAAGCACACAGCCAGATAATATAATTTTTCAATATCTACTTGTAAAGCTGTATTCTATCTATGAAAATCTCCATGAAAAGTAATATTTTAATGATGAGAGTGGATAATATACTACTTTATATTGTTACGATTTGCGATCTCTAATTTAATGAACTATTTAGGAATATACTGTACTTTAGTTAGCTGTAAGCCATCTGTATAATATTTTAAGGTAAAATTCGTAGGAAAATGCCCAAAGAATATAAAGATGTACGCCCTATAAGTATTCTTCCCACTTTGTCTAAAATTTTAGAAAAAATTATTGATTCACAATTGCGTAGCCACTTAACAAAATATAATATTCTTCCTAAGTTTCAATCGGGTTTTAGAAAAGATTATAGTTGTACCACTGCTTTGCTGAATGTCACTGACGACATTTTTAAAGCCATTGATAATAACAAGCTCACAGCACTTGCGCTAATTGACTTTAGCAAAGCATTTGATCACTTAAATCATGAACTTTTACTAGCAGTTTTACACTACATTGGTTTGGACTCTACCACTGTTGCATTTTTCCGTTCATATCTAACTAATCGTTTTCAACAAGTAATTCTTAACAATCAAGTATCCTCTACTCTTGAAATTAAATCCGGCGTTCCACAAGGTTCAATATTAGGTCCTTTGCTCTTTTCAGTATACACCAGTAATTTCTTTCCTTCTTTTAAAAATGTCTCTTCACAATATCACCTTTACGCAGACGATACACAGCTGTATATCTCATTTTCTCCTGCTGAAGTAAACAGTGCAATTTCTCAACTTAACAGAGATCTAGCTACTTTAGTAGAAATATCAACAAAACATTGTTTAAAAATTAATGCAACTAAATCAACCTGCTTACTTTTTGGGAAACAAAAACCTAGAACTGAAGTTCAGAATTCAGTTCAAATTTACATAGACAACAAACACGTACCATTTGTTAATTCCGCTAGAAATTTAGGTCTCATAATCGATAATAATTTAAGATATAAAGAACATGTCACAAAACTAATTCAAAGTGCTTATTGTAAACTGAAAATCCTTTATAATAGTAAAAATCTACTTAATAGAAAACTTAAACTTATGCTATGTGAATCTCTTGTATTATCGACCTTTAATTTTGGTGATGTTGTTTATGGTAGTTGCTTAGACAGTGTAGATATTCGAAGAATTCAGAAAGTACAAAATGCTTGCCTAAGATTCATTTATGGTATCAAACGTAGACAGAATATTTCTCATACACTTATCAGAGCTAAGTGGTTAAATATGTCTAATAGACGTTTAGCTCATTCCTTATGTTTTTATTACAAAATCATAAACAACAAAATACCACCATATCTATATGATCGTTTGACTTTTCGCACGGATGTTCATAATCTTAACATACGATCTCGTGGCCTACTTACACCTCCCCTTCACAGGTACGAAATTTTTAAGCGTTCATTTTCCTACAACATATACAAATTATTCAATTCGTTGCCTATACAATATAAATCATTTTCATACACTAAATTTAAAAAGAACATCCTAACTTACTTATTTAGTATTCAATCAAACTCTGATTGAGCTATAGGTATTGCAATTTTTCTAAGTGAGTTTTTGTTGAGCGTCAGCATCGACATGGCTATATATATTTAGTTTTTTAGTTTTTAAGCCAGGTCCTCATGGTAGATCAGCTGTTCGTGTGTTTGTACGAACATGCTAAATGTGGACCTTTTAACCATCGCCAAATAATCAAGTATCTGTACGAATTTCTAATTTGTTTTCTAGGTGTGGTTAATAAATACAATTATTATTATTATTATTATTATTATTTAAATTACAACAAGCGGATGTTTAGAAACGTGCCTTTCGCTTGGGAAGCTGGAGATATTCCAATCTCACGAATAAGATTAGAGTAAGTTTATGCAGCGTTTACTTCATAAACCGAAATATTGAGTGATGTATATGACCGGTACGTGATTAGAAGAAGCAACGGTTGCAACTCGATCATAAAAACTATTTGCAGCTGGGACCAAATGCTTTAGTAGAATTTTAAATCTTTATAGCTGTAATTTACTTAGGGTCCGAACAGGCCACATTTCACCATGGGAAATCCTCAAGCTTGTAAAAATTCATAGAACTATTATGAACGGTCACGTCCGCGTAATGCCAAATGTCCAAAATTTAGACCAGCTCTGATAGGTTATTGGGAACTTTGTAAACGCCCACCGAGCTTTCTTGGTCAGAATGGACTTAGAATTAAGTTAGTTAATAAGAAGATGTAAATACGTAAACTTAAGGTTTCTGTAAACGGCAGAAAAATAAATGCAAGTATTTGTATCTACTTAAGTGTTCTTATTAATCTCAGTAGCTTTGGTCTTCGTGTCCGAGTGTGTTTCAATTAAAAGGATTGCCAGTTACCCCGACTTTAGGCGTCTCGCAATAATATACGTGATACCGTGGTAACTAGAACAAAAACAGGGAATATGATATTTATTTAAAATTATTTGTTCAATTTTAAAAATTATTCATATTTAAATGCAGGTATTGAAAAAAAAATATATGCCACACGCGAATAAAGAAATTTTATCCATTCGGAGAAATTATCTCACTTGGCTTCGCCTTGTGAACTAAAGTTTTTCCCTTATGGAGAAGATCATCTTTATTTACTTGTAGCTATTTAAAATTATTTATTAAATTTTAATACTCATTCATATAATTAAATGTAGATATTAGAAAAAAATACATAAATGTTTGCTACATGTTAATAAAGCGATCTTGTCCATTTGGGGACCTTTTCCCTTCATGGATAAAATGGCTCGTTATTCGCTTGTACCATATATTATTATAACTATTATTACTTTACCACTTTACATTCAGCGTTTTAAAGTAATAGAGAGATTATACCGAGCTAGGGTAGTGCCAGTATTGGTGACCTTCTGTATTAAAGCTGGTTGTAGGAGATCGCCGATTTGGAGCCTCACAGACCAAAAATTATGGTTTGGAAGCGATCTCCTGGATGTAAGAGTTAAGAATACGCTGGTAGCCAGCCTTAGCACCCAAGACTGGCTTGGACAGAATACCCTCTCGTCAATGTTAAAATTAGTATGATCCTAAGACTAATGCTGTTTATTACGAAGATAGTTAAAATTTAAACCGCAATTGTGCTGTGAGAATTTCTTCCATTGCAAAATTTACAAAACGATGACAATTAATGTTCCACATATTCCCTTCCAATTCTATGCAGTGCCTCCACAGTTCTGGCTACTGCATTAAACCCTTATAATTGAGCTCATATGATTGTAAGCGCAGCCAATTTTGCACAAACTGTTCAACTTCAGCATTACTTCGAAATCTTAGTTCTCCTAAAGCTTCCTTCAACGGTCCAAAATCATGATAATCGCAATTAGATAATACAGGGCTATATGATGGTGTAGTAGTATGTCCCAGTGTACCATTCAAGATTATTTCTAGTTAAAATGACAGTGTGAATTTGCGCGTTGTCCTGAGGAAGTCTTATGCTTCTCATCGACCTTGTTCCCCTTTTTAACCGGTATGAATGATTTTCTCAATACTTCCCACATCCATCTCACCAATTCCTGATCAACTATATTTATCTGTGTTCTCCTTGGTAACAGAAATTCTATGGCGTCGTGGATAAGCAAGACTCTAGACCAGTGATTCCCAAAGTGGGCGATATCGCCCCTTGGGGGGCGCTGGAACGATCCAGGGGGCGATAGTCGCCTCGGGTGCATTTGGGGGGCGGTGAATAAAATTAAGGGGGCGGTGAAAGCTTAAAGAAGGAAGAGAAGATAAGAAGATTTAGAACAACCGTTCGTACATATTTCATCTGTTGTGTAACATGGTGTAACATTATTTTCCAAATAAACACACAAAATGCAAGTTACAGATTTATTTATCCCATAAAGACTATTTACTATTATTAAATGTTTTTATTCTTTTTCATACCATTTGTTACTTTATTTATTCAGTCTGTTTATTAAAATTCGTTTATTCTCAGTTTCTTTCATTTTACTTTATCACATCCTTTAATAAACCATCCAAAAAGTAAATACCATTATAATAAAGGGTTTTTATTATTCAAATTTGCTTTTACTCAAAATATAGATTACAAATACAGAAAAAAATTGGTTATTTTAAAAGTATAATTTTTTCTAGCAACAATAATAATTTATACCAAATTTCTATATGATATATTTTATTATAACATTTCATAATCGACTTTTTCAGATAATTATTTGAGTTTGGCTTTCACTTTAGTTATTCCGATTGTCAGTTAATACAAATTAAAATCTAAGCTCTGATGTTACCAAACAACTATCCCAACTAAATCAACTTAATGCTCGAACCTTTTTAATAAACTATTCACAATTTAACAGTAACTGTATCTAATGTATAATGCATTAAACAATTCGCAAATATTTATTTTGTACTTTTTAATTGCTAATTAATTTATTCTTTCAAAATAATTTCCTACCTAGGAATACTCTTATAGATAATTATCAGTCTCAAAACGCTACCACTACAAAATCTTTCTGTTTGTTCGCTTAAAGAATGTAGTTTTCCAGGGGGCGCTGAGTAATTTTTTTTCTGAAAAGGGGGCGGTAAGCTCTAGACTGTGGTACGGCCTTTCCTGAATGTTTTACACCATTCGTAGATTTTACGTTTTGAAACAATGTTATCCCCACATTTTGCTTTAAGCCTTGAAAAAATGTCAACGGGTTTTGACTTCTCATTCACAAGACATTTTAGGATGATTCGTTTCCCAACAAAATTGTGCATTACTTGTTTGGACATCTTGACAGATACTGCATAAAACATTGTAGCACCCTTAAACGATGAGCGAACACAGCCCTGGCTAGCTCATACCCTTGGCAGAATATGGTGTGAACAAGGACCAGGCGGCGGTACTCAAGGTTACAAAATACATTTAATTTTTAAAAAGAGAAGTGGGCGCCAGCCGCTATTCTCAACAAAAAAGCTAGCTAACAATTCACTTCAGCACCTACCTTGGATGTTTTCTGCTTCACAATTCTAAACTCAAAAAAACACAAGCAGGTTCATGAAGGGTTATATGACAGATACATAAAATATCATGATTACACCAGTAGCAGTAAAAGTAGATTTAATTATCACGAAGTGGTATCACAATTATTAAGCATTATTAATGTCCAGAAGTATCAATAAAAATCTGGTGCAATACACGCACACAACTTCCTTTTACAGTGATCTTATAATTAGCCAAAAATTTGATTTTTAATTTTTAAAAATTTGTAAAAATTTTCCAAAAATTACAAATTCTACGAAAACGGTACTATACTTCCGATTATGCGATTTTCTTGAAAAGCTTGCTGTCGCATGTAGATAGTAGACAAAACTTATATATGAAGTTTCAACGTCGTAGCTCTTTTCCTTTTTGAGATATTCCTTTCACAGACACGTAGACAGACAGATAGGCCAATGAACAAAAACATGTTTTTTGGGTTCAGGGGACTCTAAAATGTGAATATCTGTTGAAAACTCAATTTCGAATTTTTGGGGTGAATCCAAAACTTCTTTTATCGTAAAAGGAAGTAAGTAATAAATTTATAACAGACAACTTGAAATTTTGAATTTTCTTAAAAATGCTGATCTATCCCCTATCCGCCGCTTCAAGAGTCCATCCTTGAAGAGCATAGTAATTTTAAGCAATAAAGACGTTAAACCAAAGAATACTGTATTAAATTAAGTATTCTTTTGTTACATCTATTATTCTAAGAGTTTTCTTGGTGCGTTCCGTTTACTTCAGATGAAGCACTGGTGGTCGTGCAGCTTTGTGTATGAAATCTAATATGATTTAAAGTTAGTTCAATTAGAAGCACAAAGGGTGGTGCACAAATTGCAATAGCACTGTTTGCCACTACACAAACTGTCGAGTTCCTCTATAGTCGTCTAATTCTGAATACATACCCAAGTCTAGACTAGATCATTCCGGAACTTCCAGTAATCTCCCTGTCACTTCCAGGAATGCCGGGATTCCTAAGTTGTGCATGTACTTGCAAATATAAAACAGCAAGGCGCCAGCATCTGCACCAAATGCACCGTAGATCAGGACCCTCGCCTTCAGCCACCATTTATAATAACAAGCGAAAATTTTTGCGGCCGGGAAGACGGTTAATGCTGACAAAGCGTGGCGCAATATCTCTCGGCAACTTAATCATATTCGCTTTAGGGCTTACTGGGTCTGTAGGGCGAGCCCGAAATCAGGTTCCTTTATAACTCGAATTCGTGTGCATCGCTGTGAGCACCCTTCATAAATTACGCCGGCCATTAGAGCTTTTCCCTGTAACACGCTTCCATCGCGGGACGAAGGGCCCAGTTATTGTGGCGACCCTTCTGCCGTGCATCACACTTTGTTTGCCTTCACGCCTGTGTAGCTTCATGTCCGCCGACATTTATACGAGTGCTTTCAAAGAAATCCCCGAAGAGGCGTGTAACTCCAATTTTATGCAGTTGCTTCCGCGTTAGTACCTCCTTTGAAGCCTTGGCCCTCCACCCTGCTTTTGATTTATTCGCGTTATAGTTAGGCGAACGAAACTACGGATGCCTTTAAAATATTCATGCGTTCATTACTTCGGGACTTCGCCAACTTTCGAAATAAAACTCGAACAACGCAACTTCAGGATAAACTTGCTAATATGAATCTGCCAGCATCGCGGCCAGGAGACGTATGGAGATGTACGCGAAGATGGCTTGTCTGAATATTACATCAAGCAGCGAAAGCGTAGGTAATTTTTGAAAGTAATAAAGTTACAGGGCGTGCTACGCAGGCTCCACTAAGGGCATGCGTAGGATGCGTGGAACACCTTAGTCTCCACAAAATTGCGGTAGGTCTTTCATTCATTTTCATTTGTATACCTTGATCATCACTCTTGGTTTCCAGTTTTAGAAATTTAAAGTTCATTGCTATATCTTATACTCCGCATATACAGGGTGAGGCACATAAAGTGCTACAGAGCAATAGCACTCAAACTATTGATCACATCCAAAAATGTTTCAGACAAAAGTTTCAGTGTTCGAGAAGGCCGTCATACTGGACCACCCTATTTTTTTATCGGTGGAGGCGCTGAAACTACGTCAAGGTCAACTCCACTTTTTTAAATGGAACCATGTATTTTTTTTCGATGACATTATTACCGATTTGAAGACAAATTCAGCGACCTGAAACCACAAGGTCATTCTAGTCACGCAAAGTATGAAAATAGTCGAAAATCGAAAAATGCAACAGTGCAACAAACACGAGTCAACACGACGGTGCACCACCCCATTATGGTCTGTGTTTAAGACAAGTGATGAATGAGATTTTTGGCGAAAAGTGGATAGGAAGAGGCGGTCCTGTAGCTTGGCCACCTAGATCGCCAGATCTAACATCAGCAGATTACTTTTTATGGGGTTTTGTCAAAGATCGCGTAATGGCGGTAGCACCTACCACGCCTGACGACATGAAAGACAGAATACGACGAGCATGTACCGAAATTATACCACAAATGTTAGCTGAAGTTAGACGGTCTTTTCATCAGCGAATTAATACGTGCTTACAAGTCGAGGGTCATCACTTCGAGCATCTTCTGTAGGTAGAACCAAACCAAGGTTAGTGGATCCTTTGAAAGTGATTTTTCCGATATTTTTCGATTTTTTGACTATCTTCATACTTTGCTAACTAGAATGACCTTGTGTTGCAGGTAGATGAATTTGTCTTAAAATCGGTAATAATGTCATAAAAAAAAAATACATAGTTCCATTTAAAAATCTGGAGTTGACTTTGACGTAGCTTCAGCGCCTCCACCGATAAAAAAATAAGGTGGTCCAGTATGACGGCCTTCTCGAACACTGAAACTTTTGTCTGAAACATTTTTGGATATGATCAATAGTTTGAGTGCTATTGCTCTGTAACACTTTATGTGCCTCACCCTGTATAAAATAACAGAATGTTTTAATCCAAATTATAAGAATATTTAAATTAATTTTAATTAGCGTTTCCTTAAACGGATTGGTCCCATGCGAGATGCCGTTAAACGCAGAAAAATATGGAAAATCCAACGAAATTAGTGTCGACGCTGTAGCGGAAGAAATGAACTAGCGCAGAGAAAATAACTAAAACGAAAGAAATCCTGGGATACCTCTAAAGCAGCAAGATAAATTAAAACGAACGCAAGCCTCGATACAACCCTTCAGTGTGTTACAGCCTAAATTCGCTTTACTACAAAAGAACAATGGCACCATATTGGGGTGCGAGCTAGTTACAGCATAAACTGTTATTTCAAACAAAAACGCCAGTTTGTTACCACATAAAAACTACACCACCAAAATCGGCGGGAGTTCTTTACGACCTTAGATTAGGGCCACGATCCGGTAAACGAAAAACAGATGTTAAATGTTTAGCGCCACCACTTTTGTTGATAAATCAGTTCACTCCAAAAGTGGAAACAAATGAACGGAGCTTAAAAGGTGTCTGCAGCGCTTGATTTCAACCAGCGGGCAGCATCAGTGAATTTACCTTTGCTTTATTTTCTCCTAAAACTTTCCTGTATTCCTTACACAAAGAAACAAAATACAAGTACGTATGCAACAGTTGGTATATGAAATAATAAGACTCAAATTAATTCATGAAATGAAGTCTATTAAGTTAAAGACATGCGAAATAATTGTACAAATATGAAAACAAAATGAAGGGGTTAGTTCCTACACTTCTTCATAGTAGAAAAGGGACAGAATATCAACTTGAATCCTTCATTACTTGAATTCAAGGTACTACGGTAATAAGATACCCAATTCAAGTTGTTACAGTATGCAAAGCTTTCTTAAAATTCAAAGCGAGCGGTACAGGTTTAATAACAGAACATGCAAGTTCACATGCAACGTCAAATAAATGTCTCGTTAAAAGCAACACTTTCAATTGAAAATTACTATAAAAATAACAGTTTACAATACCTTGTTTGAAGAATTCAGGGGGCTTTCGTTGAAGTCCACTGAAGCTGATGACGACCGTTGAGACCGCCACTGCATAACAGGGTGTTTGAGGGAGCCGGTAGCAGGGTTTCAAACGATGTTTACCACAGTTAGGAGTGGCA
>OW679194.1:23471233-23562597 GCA_940337035.1 Agriotes lineatus | reverse complement strand
TAGTTAAGTGTAGCGAGCATTTGGGTTTATTAACCTTCTCAATGATGTACTATAAGCAGTAGTAATGCATGATTTTCTCTCAAGATTTCGTTTCTTATTAATACAACAAGTTTCTTTATACAAATGAACAACATTTCTGATTCTATAGTGAGATGTATTTATATCCTTGCTGATCTAATTTACGCTTTTACCGGCTTGTATCACATGACTTATTATTTTTTGCAAGCCTCAAGAAATAACGTTTTCGCGGATCATTTTAATGAAATTATTACTCGTACCATTATCTTCAATTACAAGAAAAATAGTATTTACTAATAAAAGTATTATTATAGTTTATTATTATTAGTCCATTACGTAAAGGATTCCATTAGCACAAGAGTTAATTCAGAGGTGCTAGTTCTGAATTTCTTATCCACCTCTTTCGTGCAGCCATTACGTAGTGTAGTTGGTCTGTTTTACTATACCTTGATTGTTCTCGCCGTTTTATCATAAACGTCTTTTATTAAATTTTTCCATTAGTCCTTTTTTGCTATACACTTCACTTCACTCCATATCATTCCTGTTTCCTGTTCCCTTTGATTGTATGCTCTAAAGATTACTTTGCAATGCCATTGTTAGGTTTTCTTAAGGAGTATTCTCCACACTTTCCCCGTAAGAATAATTGATGTCTGTTTAGTTCTTTCCCATAGATGTTTATTTGAAATCGTATTGAGCCACCTAGCAATCTTTCCAAGATACTTCTTTACAGATGTCTGTAGGCTATTTATTTATCTAATTCACAACCATTCAGTAAAGTTGAATTAAAAATACCATTTCATTTGTGCTCATATTGTGTACTTTTTGGAGGGCTCTCCGTTGCGGTCGGTCGACTCTCAGGTGGATCTGGGTATTACAATAACGCATAATCTGAAGTGGGACGCGCATATTATAAATATTACAAAAAGAGCTAACAGTTTAATATATTTAGTTAGAAAAGCGTTTGCCTGTGGATCTGCCCCGCTTATGCTAAAAATTTATACTAGTTACATAAGGCCCTTACTTGAATTCGCTGTAACTGTTTGGTCCCCTTACTTTGTTAAAGACATTGCCTTAATAGAAAATGTTCAGCGTAGATTCACCAAAATTCCAACGTCTTTAAAAAACTTGCCATATGATCAAAGACTACAACACCTTAGACTTACCACTCTATCTGTACGACGTTTACGTGGTGACCTTATTGAAACCTACAAAATTATGAATAACATGTACTTATGTAACGGTATCCAACAATATATTGTTCTGTACTAATACTGACACAAGCAGAAGGGGTCACTCTTGTAAACTCTACAAAAATAGTTTTAAGAAAACACCTAGACAACACTATTTAAGTATTCGTGTATGTAACTCTTGGAACCGTCTAGAGCAGAGCACTGTAGATGCAACGTCTGTAAATGTATTTAAAAACCTATTGGAGGTTGAACTGTCTAACCTATTGTTGTAATCGTGTTTGTGACTCGCCTGATTAATTTCTATATATTCCTTTGTCTTGTGTGTTTAGTACTTGTATTAGTTTTAGATAACATACACTTTCTGTTTAAACTTGATTTAAACACACATAAATTTTATTTTCTAAAATTTACGAAATCCAGTTGCATGCTTTTAAATGCAATTCCCATTTATTAGCAAGAACTGTTTAATGTTGCAATCACCAGTCTTTGCCTCATAATTACTAAATTTAATATGTTTAAATTAGATTAAAAACTATATATTTCAGTTCAAATTTATGAAACATTATTCGTAATTTAAAAGCCAGTGTTATTACACAATCATACGAGTTAAAGACCAGGAAAATGCAATTCTGCACTCCTTGCATAATATCGACCTACAGTAGTAAGTTCAACGGGCGACCTTCGCTCTATCAGGAAATAAAAACTGCACAAATTGCTTATCTGCTGTTTTGTAATTTAAACACTTTTCCCTATTAAACTGTATATATGAACTTTGATATTGTTACTGCGTTAAGCATTTTTGTTTTGTATAAATACTAGTCTATTTTCATAATAAAAATCAATCTGCATTTAATGTTTGATTCATTCACTACCCTTTCTAAGCCATAATATTTATGGGGCATGAGGCTGTGCTCCAAGGGTGGTTTTTTATTGTCGTCCGTTCAAGTACCATTGACTACATTGGTTTAAAACGTAAACACAGTCTTGTTTACGTGCTTGACGGATAGAATCAGCGCAAAATAACGGAATCCTGAAGCAGCCTCTCAGGCAATTCTGTTCATGGTCCTTCGAGCCGGATCTGTCTCCAACTAACGAAAAAACACATCCCGAGAAGAAGACAACATCTGCCAACCACCCAGTTCCCAGAAAATGGCCAACAACATGGAGGAATTCAACAACTTAGCTATCGCCCAAGAAGAGCTCGCGCAGAAGATAAAGCAAATATTATCCAACAGCAAAAAGGACCCTGCCAGCCGAAAAAATGAAGCCTACATCGCCAGTCGCAACAAAACGCTGGACGAACTTTGGATCACTGCAACTAAAAATCACGCAGAAATGGGGCAGCTAAGTATTCCAACTCATAATTATTTTAAAACAGGGTATTACGACCAAATTAAAGCCATATACGGCGAAGCAAAAAGTTACTTGCAGAGCTGTTCAAAAACAACGGAAATTTCCAACGCCTCCGTAAGCAGAACGCAAGAGGAAATGGTGGCCAACCCCGAGCAAAAGGTTCGTATCCGAAAACTGCAGATTCGGATCCAGAATTTTAAGCAAGCGATGGACGACGCCGAACTAACACAAGAATTAGGGAGGCCCGCCATCACGACAAGGGAATTAAGAGAAAAATGGGATCGTGTGGTCGAGATGGACGAAGAAGTTATGTCAAACGACATGGCTTCAGAACAAATGCACTTCAGTCCTGAATATACTACGTTGGAAGACAGGTATAGAAATTTAATTATTTTATTGCAAGCGCCGACAAGGAACGAGCAAGCAGCAGCCATCTCGCTTCCTCAAGTCAAAATTCCCATATACGAGGGAAATTATGAGGAATGGGCCACTTTCAAGGACCTGTTCACTAAATTAGTAGATGACAACCAGAATATGGACGATGTCATCAAGATGCAATATTTAAAGACGCATCTTAAGGGAGAGCCAAGCCGACTGATCCAGCATCTAGCTGTTACCCAAGCAAACTACAACACCGCCTGGAATCTGCTGCAACAAAGGTATCAAAATAATCGCCTTATTTTAACTAAATTGCTAGATACCATATTCGATCTGCCGGTCCTCTCCAAAGAGTCAGCCCAAGGGTTAAAAAGATTGCACGACTCCATCAAGGAATGTGTGGAGGCAATCAAAAATTTAGGCATCTCCACGGACAGTTGGGGTCCGTGGATTAACAGAGCTATCGCTCGAAAATGGGATTCTGAAACCAACAAATTATATGAACAGTCGCTTCAATGTCCAAATGAAGTCCAGGATCACCAAAATTTAATGGCCTTCCTGCAAGTGCGGTTCCAATCTCTAGAATCCATAGATGGAGCTCGAAAGCCCACGCAGGAAAGACCACAGAAGAATTACGCTTCCGCATCCCTAAATTGCAAGCTGTGCCATGGAGATCATTACATCGACAACTGTAGCCAATTCCAGAGGCTATCTACCCATGAAAAACTAGAAGCAGTAAAAACCAATCGATTGTGCTATCGATGCTTGCGGCACGATTCAAATATACCATGTCGTGCCTATTTTAATTGTAGGATCTGTCGCTTCCCGCATCATACACTGCTTCATAAGGCGCAGCCACCATCAAGGCCGCTCCCTGCCCAAAGGATGAGAACGTCAGCTCATGCAGCAGCTATGAAGACTTCCAACGCTCCAGAAAAGAAGCCGAAGTCGGACATCATCACCGCCAATGTAGGCGCACAGGAGAGCCAAGTTCTACTTGCCACAGCAATGGTTCAAGTAAAAGCAGCATCCGGGATGACTCATCTATTACGAGTATTAATAGATCCCGGGTCTCAGGGGTCGTTTATCACGGAAGCATCAGCCGAATTATTGGGGTTACCCAGGACCAAAGTTTGAGCTGAAATCACAGGAATTGGGAACAGCGAGCCAAAAATTGCCAAATGGAAAATCCCAGGTTTGATCACACCTAGATTTTCAAGTAACTTTTCCCTACCTGTAAATTTACTAATACTTCCCAAACTTACCAAAGCCATGCCTTCATCCCCTATCCCAAACATAAATATCAATTCCTGGAGCAATATTTTCATCGCCGATCCAACCTTCAACCAACCTGGCCCCATAGACATAATTCTAGGAGCCGAAGAATATTCAAAAATAATTCTAGAAGGAATCACTAAAACGAAGGATGGCATCTTAGGACAAAATACCGAGCTGGGCTGGATCTTATCTGGAACCATTGGAAGACAACATAACGAAATCATTAAAGTCAACACCATGGTTGCCAAAATCGAAGAAGATGAGCAGTTACAAAAATTCTGGAACATAGAAGAAGTCCCCACTCAACAAAAAATTTCCCCAGACGACCAGGTATGTGAAAATAAATTCACAGACACAGTGCAGCGAGACCAGGATGGAAGATACATAGTCAAGATTCCATTCAAGCAAACTCCAGTGAGCATGGGAAAGTCCAAACCCTCGGCATTGGCAAGATTACTACATCTGGAAAAGAAGCTGAAACAAGACCAAGATCTAGAAATCCAATACAAGAAATTCATGCAAGAATATCTGGATCTAGGACATATGGAAATGGTAGAAAAGAAACAGGAAAACAATGGCAAGTATTATATCCCACACCACGGTGTAATTCGAGAAGCAAGTTCATCAACGAAGCTCCGTGTCGTCTTCGACGCTTCGAACAAGGCATCTTATGGAAAATCCTTAAACGAAGTCATGTATGCTGGACCGAAACTTCAGCAAGAACTGGTCGACATTCTACTCCGATGGAGAACTCACAAGGTCGTCTTCTCTGCGGACATTGAGAAAATGTACCGACAAATCAAGATGGACAGCCAAGACCAGGAGTATCAACGAATCTTATGGAGATTCGATCAATCACAGCCAATCAGGGAATACAGGTTATGCACCGTCACGTATGGAACCGCATCAGCTCCCTATCTGGCCATCCGAACCTTGCACCAATTAGCAGAGGACGAAAAATCTTCCTTTCCATTAGCAGCGGAAGTTGTGAAGAGAGATTTCTATGTGGACGATGTACTCTCCGGAGCCGACACTTTAGAAGAAGCAATCAAGCAGCAAGGTCAGTTAATTTCCCTATTAAAACGTGGAGGTTTTACCCTACATAAATGGTGCAGTAATGAATTAGCCATCATACAAGAACTACCCGAAGAATTGAAGGAGCAAACTTACCTCGAAATAAGTGAGGACGGCGTAAAGAAGTCATTGGGCGTTCACTGGTCTCCATATGATGACGTGTTTTGCTTCAAGGTGGATGTGAAGCAAAAGGGATTCACAAAACGCAGCATATTATCCGAAGTCGCTAAAATTTTCTACCCTTTGGGTTGGTTAGCACCCATCATCATCACTGCTAAACTGCTCATCCAAGAGCTATGGCTCGAAAATGTCAAGTGGGACGACCCAGTCTCAGAAAGTATCCAAGGCAAATGGGAAACATTTAAATCTCAACTCAAATCAGTAGAAGAAATTACTCTACCAAGGTGGCTTTTTTCCAAAAGGGAAGCCCAAATGGAACTACATGGATTCTGTGACGCCTCCGAAAGAGCTATTGGAGCCGTGGTCTACACCAGAGTCATCACGTCATCAGGCCAATCCAAGGTATCATTATTAATAGCCAAATCCAAGGTGGCACCAGCTCGAGCAAAGGCAACCCTACCCAGACTAGAACTCTGCGCAGCAGTACTACTTTCTAATTTATTACAACGGGTAATCACGGCACTGGACATTCCTAAGGTATCTATCTTCGCCTGGACCGATTCCATGGTCACACTAGGATGGATAAAGGGAGATCCAGTAAGATGGAAGACATTCGTCGCAAATCGCGTAGCCGAAATCAACCACCTGATTCCGGCTCAACATTGGAACCACGTCAAGTCAGAAGAAAATCCTGCAGACGTCATCTCCAGAGGTACTAGTCCAGGGAAATTAAAGGAACATACACTATGGTGGGATGGACCAAGCTGGTTAATTAACAAGGAGTTATGGCCGTGTCAACCAGACACCGCCACAACTAATGAAGAAGCCAAGAATTACACTGTGCATCAAGCTACAGTTTATCAAGACGAGAACGAGATTATTCATCGCTTCTCGTCTCTGACAAGAATGGTACGAGTCGTGTCCTACTGCCGAAGATTCATCAACAAGTGTAGGCGTCTTCCCATTCAACCAGGATGTCTATCAGTTAAAGAAATGGAAGACACCATCCTCACACTCATCAAGGTCGTCCAAGGAAGTGATCCTATTTTGAAGGCAACAGGATCTCAAATCCAAAAGAGAAAATGTGTGGACTCCAACAACAAACTCGCAAATCTCAATCCATTCATCGATCAACATGGAATCATACGTGTTGGAGGAAGACTAGAAAATTCCAACTTATCCTACCACGAAAAACACCCAATTATTCTTCCTTATTCCAATCATGTTTCCAAACTAATAATCCATGAGGCACATTTACGCACCTTACACGGTGGCACTCAACTCACACTGTCCTATGTCCGAAGAAAATATTGGATCATCAACGCAAAGAAAGCCGTCAGTTCCAGCATCAAGAAATGCTTTCGATGCATCCGATTCAAGGCAGAGGCAGCCCAGCAATTAATGGGGAATCTTCCGCCAACCAGAGTCACTTCAACCCCGCCATTCTTCCATTCCGGAGTGGACTATGCCGGTCCAATACAAATCCGAACATCTAAAGGAAGAGGGCAGTCTTCATCCAAGGGATACATTGCTGTTTTTGTCTGTCTGTCAACCAAAGCAATACACTTAGAAGCCGTCAGCGACATGACAACTAACAGCTTCCTAGCAGTCTTCAGGAGGTTCATCGCCCGAAGAGGACGCTGTGCACATCTTTATAGCGACAACGGAACGAATTTCGTTGGAGCAAGAAAGGTCTTGGACAAGGAAATCCGTCAAGCAATGGAAGGCCCAGTTATCCAAGAAAATTTATCCACCATTGGTACTCAATGGCACTTCATCCCCCCAGTAGCCCCACACTTCGGAGGAATATGGGAAGCAGGAGTAAAATCAATGAAGCATCATCTGAAGAGAACCATTGGCAACGCTACTCTAACATTTGAAGAATTAACAACTTTGCTTTGCCAAATAGAAGCCTGCTTAAACTCACGTCCCCTGTGCCCACAAGGCAACAATATTGAAGATACCACTGCATTGACACCAGGCCATTTCCTGATAGGAAGAGAGATAATCTCACCACCGGACCCAATCAGCACACCAATATCAACAAATTTGTCAAATCGCTGGAGATTGATCCAAAAAATCAAGCAAGATTTTTGGAAATCATGGAGCTCAGACTACCTTCATGGATTACAGCAAAGAAACAAATGGAAGAAACCGGTGGAGAATATCAAAGTTGGTGACCTAGTGCTAATCAAAGAAGAAAACATTAATCCTAGTAAATGGCCCTTAGCGAGAGTTACCGACATTCATCCTGCAACCGATGGATCAGTGCGAGTAGTCACCATCCAGAAATCAGGAGGACATCAATTAAAACGTTCCATAGGCAGTATCATTCCATTACCAACTAACGAAGAACCGCAGGAACCAGAGCATGAAGAGAAAATTTCGGCCAACAGCACCCACACACAATCATTCCCAGTACCAAAGAAAACTATCCGGTCCAAATGGAAAATGCTTTTACTCATATTTACTCTCCTTACTACCAATACACTGAGTAAGGCAGAATTCAACATACAAAAACCAGACAGCGGGTACTATGTAGAGCATATTGGACACGGGAAGATTGAACGAGGAACATTTAGGATCGAAATCCAGTTCGAGAGAGGGAAGATCGAAGAAGACTTCGAAACAGTTACCGACATGGTGGACAAATTCGACGACCTCTGCAACTCTGCGAAAGAACTGTCCGAAGACACATTATGCAAGACATTGGTGCATCATCTTCTGGAACAAAAAAGGCATATGGAATGGATTAAAACTGGCATGGAAGATATCATAGCAAGACGAGAGAAACGAGGAGTGCTTGGGACTGTACTTACGTCAATTTTCGGAGTAAATGACGAAGTCTATCGAGATATTGATAGACTCGACAAAAATCAACAGGAATTAATAAAAATGGACAGTCAACAATCCAAATTCTTGCTGTCAGCACTTTCAAGATTTAATGAGACCGAAGAACGAATCGATCAGAAGCTGGAACATTTCCAAGAGAAGCTGAACCAAGGAATCAGGGCGATCAACAACATGGACAAGTGGTATAAGGCAACCGACTCCAACCGATTAAATATCCACATCATCAGTGTCTATCAAGTCGCCACAAATGTTATTAGTGAACTATGCAATTACCACACAAACATTTTGAACGTTCATTTCCAACAAGGTAATTTTTACGAGTTAATAACACCTGCCCAAATCAAGCAAATCCTCGCAAATGCAACAAGTAAACTCTCGCCAAATTTAGAAATTTTACCGACTCCAATCCTGAAGGTCGACATCGGACATGATGACATATACATCAACGTCCAAGGATACTTCATCATAGTCGAAAAAACCGAATATACCTTAATCAAGGTGACTCCAATTCCTCTCCAAATTAACAATGGGTCCTACTGGGTGATCGACGTACCAAAAGGGATCTTCGCTGTGGATTACAACTTACAAATGTACTTTCAAGAGACAGATGAGGAATTCAAAGAAAATATCCAAATTACTCCAAACACGTATATCTGCAGTCCAACAGTCGTGAAAGGAATTGAAAATAACCCAAATTGCATCATTGATGATATATATCATCGAACAGAAATTAGTCAGTGCAGCCTACGAAGACATCAGATCCAGTCCATTATTTGGAAACAACTATACATGGAAAACACCTGGATGTTCGTAGTCAACAAACCAACCCGAATAGCTATCACTTGTAGTGGCAATAGGGAAGAAGTCACTGTCAATACAACAGGTGTGATTCAGATCTCGTCAGACTGCATCATACAAACTACAAAGAATACGTTAACCCCCAGGCATAGCAAGAAATTCAAGATCCTCGCAGGATATTCCAAGGCCGTCAGCATCAACTTTACGAACACAATAACACCCAACTCCTTTTCAGAAATTGCAGAGGAGCCAGTTCTAAAACAGTCAGACCACTTCGAGGATCTACAAACTTCACAGTTGGAGTTCCAGCAGCACCTAAAGGACATAACTTGGAAAACCATCCGCCACCACTCCTATCTATCCAGCGGGATCACAGGCAGCCTATTGGGAGGGGCTATTCTAATAGGAGCCTTCTACTACATTCGGAAAAGGATCAACCGAAGGAAGCATCAATCCAAACAACGCCAGTCAGCCGTAGAAGAATATCCTCTAAAAACCCTTAATGTGGAAGAAACAATATAATTTTCCTTTTCTTTTTCTTCGGCCTAAAATTGGCAATATGTTTAAACTTGATTTAAACACACATAAATTTTATTTTCTAAAATTTACGAAATCCAGTTGCATGCTTTTAAATGCAATTCCCATTTATTAGCAAGAACTGTTTAATGTTGCAATCACCAGTCTTTGCCTCATAATTACTAAATTTAATATGTTTAAATTAGATTAAAAACTATATATTTCAGTTCAAATTTATGAAACATTATTCGTAATTTAAAAGCCAGTGTTATTACACAATCATACGAGTTAAAGACCAGGAAAATGCAATTCTGCACTCCTTGCATAATATCGACCTACAGTAGTAAGTTCAACGGGCGACCTTCGCTCTATCAGGAAATAAAAACTGCACAAATTGCTTATCTGCTGTTTTGTAATTTAAACACTTTGCCCTATTAAACTGTATATATGAACTTTGATATTGTTACTGCGTTAAGCATTTTTGTTTTGTATAAATACTAGTCTATTTTCATAATAAAAATCAATCTGCATTTAATGTTTGATTCATTCACTACGTCGCCACTTCTATACCAAGCCATAATACTGTCGAGATGTGAGGCTGCATCTCAGAAGTGGTTTAACCGTCGTCCCTTTAAGTGCCATTGACTAAGCTGGCTTAAAGCGTAGATGCAGTCTCATCTACGCGCTTAAAATTAGGGATAGAATCAGCGCAAAGTAACGGAGTCCTGACACAGCCTCTCAGGCATCTCTGTTCATATGTGATGGACGCGTTCATATCAAATCTTCAGTGTTTCAGCAAGTTTTTCATCCCAATTCGACGGTCTCAGAATGGCATATCGTAAAATGCATTCATAGTTTCAGGGGTAGACATAAAAATCTGTCTTCTCGGTTTCTCCTCATCTTCAACGGAAAATTTAGGTACCTCCTTTGAAGCATACGATTCAATTTTTCACAGTTGCTAATGAGGGGCATTGGCCACTAAGGGTCGGTTCTACAAAGGATAAAATTATCTGGGGAATAACTACCCGTGAAACGATTGCTGTAACAAAGAAAGCTATGGCAATTATACCTCGGGTAGGTATATACTTGCATTTTAGAACCGCCCTTTAATGTATTAAGCATATCTGCGTTAATCTATTTCTTCCCGAACCCCTTTAAATATAGGTATTTAATAAGCCCTCCGAACTCCAACGTATCAATTTTTTCAATTACCATGCTTTCTTTGAAATTTTACTGCACAGCAATGTTTCAATTTTTGAAGTAAAGTTTCACAGTCCTAGTTTATTGATACGGTAACGCAATTTTGTTTTATCCAAGAAAAACGACCTAGGCCTAGGCTAGCTAGATATTAGTACCCTTTGCTATGTTATTCTTGTAATAATAGCCTTGGTGCGTTTTCGGTTAAGTATTTTTTAGGTTTCTAGCCGCAGAAGTTTTATTCCAAATCTTAAGATTTAGACCCATTCGTTAATCTATACTGAATCCAAATTCCTATGATCTGTATATATTTTACTTGCCGCATTTTTAGCCGTTTTAATTACATCATCTCTACCGTGTCAAACAGCACGGACATAGGACCCCACCGCTACCTGTCGCAGACTTTCATTAACTGTAAATTCCAATCGTTGTGCTTGATTTAGCTGATGATTAACATCCTTTTTTAAACGCGATAGTCTAGAATTCCCTAGTACTTTAGATGGTACTCATAGCAGCCTGATACCGCGGTAATTAACCCACTCCGGGTTTCCTTTTTTGAAAATGGGTGGTATGATACCTATCTCTCAATCATGTGGAACTACCACCTCATCCAATGCTTCTTAAACATTTTCAGTAAATAACTTCACGCAGTTTGCGCCTACGTTTTTCAGCAAAAAAAAAAACAAACGCTTCAGTTCGGGTTTGGAAATGGTGTGGCGAAGTCACGTGGATATTTTTGGGTCTGCCATTTAGCCCCGAAACCGGAATAAGTGGAACATAATAGTTAGCAATCTTGCCAATGTGGGCGAGCGTGTTTAGTTTTGCGGGCAAACGAAGACGGACTGCATATCCTGCATATCAAGATACGTGCATTTCAAAATGTGCCTCTCTCAAAAATTACTCACCTAAAAGATGAACGAATAAGTCTGAGTGTAATATCCGCAGAAAATTCAAATAATGTAAATTATTAATTTTGCAGTATATCTGCTAGAAATCAATTAAACGATGGAAAAATTGTCATAACAATTGTTAGCTACAAAAATTCTTAATATTTTCAAATATTGCAACGCTACGAGAGTATATTTGAGGGTCCCCAGCTAGACTCAGTGAAGATGGCGTACAGTTCTTTAAATAATGTAAATAGTAAACACCATGAGCGCCAACAAGTCTTTAAATTACAACAAATATACTCAGATAGATCGAAAACTTATAAACTCAAATAATCGCAGCAGACAATAACACAATATCTGAAATACAAAAGGTAGCAGTAACGAAATCATACACATAAAACATTAGCAGTATAACATACTTAATTCGAAATAAAAGTCACTTGAAATAGAGCCAGTAGTACATAAAGTTTTCCACGAAATGTCAGAACATTAATTAAACAACGCTGCATAAAATACTCACTCTGGTAGATCTTAACGGTGTTAACTGCGCGAAATACGCACCCTCACTGAATTTTTGAAGAAGCTACGGCAATGACTGGATACTTAGCTCAGAGGAGCAGTGGACTTACAACCTCCAAAGACGGACCACTTTAGACGAACACACGTGCAAACTTAAAGCCTCCCAAAGCCGGCTGAATCATCGTCTTAGTACCCCCGGGGAAAAGCTAGAAACACAGGGCGCAATTAGCCAAAATGCAATACATTACCAAATTCGAAAGTGAAGTAACCAAACTCACCCTGTAATCAGGCGTTTCTGGGAAACAATCATTAAATGCGCTTTGCCAATTCGAGGCCACGAACGAAAAGTAAAACGGAACGCTATTCAGGTCCTAACAAGACGATTCATTATCGCAAAAGACGAACCAAAAGGTACCTGTGCCATAAGATAAACGATTAGAAAAAACGAACGGCTTAATACACCTGATAAGCTTTTCAGTAATGCAGATTACCAACTATCAGCGCAATATGCAAGCGGCCGTTTAGGCTACGTTTATAGGAAGACTGTGTTCAAATAAAGGAGCGTTTACACGGCCAATAATTATGCACAAAATAAATTTACCGCTAATTAACGCTTTATACTCGTAACAGAAAGTTCTGAGTATATTATATGTATACTATTCGAAACGTGTAATATTAACAATTGTGGAGAGTTGCATGAAGCAAAGCAGCACAACATCCAATTACTAATTTCTAGGCGATTAGCTGCATTGTCAAGTGGCACAGTGCGTAATTACGAAATGTAAATAAATAAACTATGATAACCGCTTTACTAAGTGTATATTTTGGGACGGGTCATAATGACGTAATCAGTAGTTCGGGTTGACAAGGGTCACTATAAATGCTAATAGAACGCTGATGACCTTTGCTGATTACGCTTCGCAGCCCGAAATGTAGAACTTCGGAACAGCTTGCGAGGTTATTAAAATTCGGAGGTTGAGCCAATTTAATTTAATAAACATATTATACATTCTCGTTTTTCGGCGGATTACCGTCATAAGGATGTAGTACGCCCATAAACCGGTGCGCAGTTTTTGTTAATTGTCTGCGGGGAGCTACTCGGCCCGGATTAAGTGACCGACCGCGTTTCCTAATTCCGGATTTCGCCCCAGCTGCGCGTTATCGACGATTTATTAATCATTTAATGTGGGCACTAACGTAAACAAAATCCTTGCGCATCAACAGCGTCACGGGTGAGTCGCGCCCTTCAATAGCGCAACCAGAAACTGTAGAGTTGGGAATTGTATGCAGGGTTGTTTACTCGTGATGATTTCTACTGTGAAGAGGGGTTTACGACGGTATTCGAACAATGCCAAAATCACAGCGAACAAGCACTTACTTCAATCGTGTTGCTCTAAAATTACAGCTACTACATCACCGATTCGTGTTTTCATTAAGATTCTGTTTGTCACACTAGGGAGTAGATACAATAGGGAAAGTATGTGGTGATATCAGGAAGGAGCGGTATTTAGGGTCGCTGATGTAGTAGGCTTTGCTTGGTTTTGTTTTTAACTGACATTTAAAAAGCGCCAACGTAAGCCATAATAATGGTTCGACATCGTATTCTAATTTTCTAGCAATATCAAAGTTATAGTTGGTCAAAATCAAGTACATTTTTAAAATATAGATAAAAATATAGTTAGAGCGATGGTAACATAAAATATAATGCCAGAATGGAAGCTGAAAAAGAAAGGCTTGCTAAAGGTGAGGGTTGCATGATTAGTAGTCATACCTAAAGAAAACGTCAATTCCATTCATGATATGATTATGTTTGAATTACCGCACACATCTTGTGGATCGGTAGAAAATATCAGCGATATCTTTGACTTTAGTAAACATTCAGCACGTTGAGTGGGAATAATTCTCATGCCGAATTAAGAATGTTCCATAATAAAAAGGCGCCAATTTATCATAAATGCAGAAAATTAATTTTTTACCCAGCTATCTAATTGTGATCGAAACTTATATTAACTACCACGTGCACTGGACATACATCGCCCGCGAAATGCATACAAAGGCAGGATTGGATCCCCAATAAAAGTGGAAGCTTTGCAACCTAACCAGCTAGGGATTAAATCCATATACGATATGCTATCCGCAGCCAAGTGTCTGTCATAAACTGAGTGATTTGCGTCGCGGAGTAACAAATTGCATTCGCGAGTACAGTATAATACAGGAAATTCAAAGCTCGTATATATAGCAGATAGCAGCCAAACCCTTTTGGTTAACAAAAGATGGAAGTACAAGAATCGAGGTATTGCAAATTTATCGTCCGCAGACCAGAGGTGGGTAATAAAGAGTAACATAGCATTCGGCCGAGGAAACGTACTTTGCGTTTACAACTGTCGTCAGCCTCGTGTCTCAAACTCTTCTGACTTAGACACTTGCAACCCGTTCATTGACGTAGTATTTTTGAAATATTAAACCGCGTAACTGTTAAAGTTTAAGGTGTTGTAATCGCGCTCTCTGTATGTAAAAATGTAGTACTTCCTACATCAATGTATATACATGTGCGTATTTGCTTATTAATATTGGTTTGAACTTGAACTAAAAATTGGTTGTTGCTTTACATAAGGTGTATCATTTGATAATGCTCAAAGTGTCAGCATCAACACTCGCAGACTTTAGCACTCGCACGATAGACGAGATTTAAAATTGGGAGTGGCGCCAAAATGAATTCTTCGCCTTATGCAAGTTTCATATTCAACATTCTAGGATGTTCTGGGATGTTGAGAGAATTTTGTTAGCTGGTTACCAGGAAAATGAACAAAACATAGCAAGCTCTTACTATGCAGAACTGGTAGTCAAATTGCGAAAAGCTATTAAAGAACAATGAGGTGGAAAACTGGGACACAAATGAGTTATCGTGTACCAGGTCAACTCCTAACCGAGATTAATAAGAAAGAACCGTGTATTTTTTTAAATTTAAATATTTAGATGACGCCCAGGAAATGTCAAAATGGTGTGAAATGATAAATCTCAAAGTTTTTGTATTTATAATTACTATTATCTTAATTATTATTTAGGCCATTTGAATAATTTAGGTTTTGGTTGATATTCTCCACATCATCATTTCTAATGCTCACATTTTTTAAATCTTTTTTATTTTTTGAACTTTATACTAACTACTTCGATCATGTTGTTTTATCTTTGCGGTTTGTAGATAGCTATTTTTCATTTTCTATCTAAACCTTTGTTTTTTCATCTCCTCCTTGACCCCTAGCGATCTTAAATCCGCTTCTAAGTCTTTCCCACTGTCACCTGCCTTTGGGTAGTTCTTGGTATACTGCTTTCGGCCTCCTTCCTTGTTGAATTTTTTTCCGGTTTCCTAGCCATGTTAAACGAATCTGAATCCGTTTTGGTTATCTCCCAGCTTTTTTATATTTTTATACATTAAGCGCTATCACTGCTGTTAATATCTTGTGCACCGCATTGAGCAAGGAGAAAGGTATCTCACTGTTCAATTTGTGATCTTTTTTTTATAAAGCAGGCAAATTACCTAATCTGGTATCTTCCCCTGGTTCCAAATTTCCTTTATCAACTCGTGTATTTTCTGTATCATTCCTTCTCTTGCATTTTTATGAGCTTTCAAAATAAAATACGGAATATACTTCACAATATAGTTAGCTCTAATTAACTTTTTATATGTAAAACTGAGAGCAACAATGAATGTTCATAAGCACTGCCATCGTCACATATGCTTTGCCACGTGACACACCTTGCCATAATTTTGTTTCAATATTTATTTCAACTGATGTTTTATCATCAGTTTTTTTCTAAATTCATCTGATTGCATCTAATGCTACTTAACAAAATCATGTATGAATATTTCAAAATTCAATATTTTATACGTGGGTATTTCTGACTCATATAATTTGTCCAGAAGATGACTGGCTATCTATAACCCACAAGGGGACGACTTCGGTGAAATAATATTCGACCACAGTCGAAGCTGATCGCTATTCAATTTATTATTGTCTGCGAAAAATGGCCTTTATCATTCCTATTAGGCTGGTTACAATCCAACCTAGTCATTGACAGTACTCGACGCCTTTATTGATGGGGAGAGAGGGCTCAAGCTGGTGTCCGTGAAGCGAACACTCGATAATAATTATAAATTATAAAGGCAAATAACCTCTAAATACTAGAAGGGGGGGGGGGGTACAAGTTTCTACAAGCTCTGTAGAAGCTCTCTAGAAAAGACAGTAAATATTATACTTAATGAGGTGTCAACAGCGCCGACTTGAAAGCAAAGAAGTCTGCAGCTTGAAGTAGTGAAGTTTGGACGAATCCAGCTCTCTGAAGGTTTCCTGGTGTAATGGGAGGGATTTACCCAGCGCACGACAAAGGTGCGGGACTTTTGACCTGGACACAACCAGCTTACGGAGATGGGCGCTTGGACGATAGGCATGCGGAAGTTTGATGACAAACGTTGGATAACTGTGCTGTTCACGCAGCAGGGCCGACAATGTATTGTTCTGCACATGCAAGTACCCGATCGCAGTTGATAATGGGAAGTTACTTAGCCCACGGTAGCAAAACCGTCCAATAATTTAAGTAGCTCAAAGTTTAATACCATTCCGGTTAAGATCACCAAGCAGCCGATGTGTTATGTAGAACTCATTGTAAGAACTGACGCTGTAACGCATTTGCAAACCGCGACTGCAATCAGAATTAAAATATGATCCCTGTCATCGTTCAGCCCGCGAAAATCACGTGGCAATTCAAAACTCTATTAAATTACATACTCGTCGTTTTGACGCTCAACGAGAATATCTTTTTATTTTATTCAAATTTCTATATTTAGATTATTTAGATTTAGTCATTATAAATATTATATACAACAACTTCACAGGTACAAGTTTTTGTGACAAATAAATTTGCCAAAACAAGGGATTCCGTTTGAATACACGGTTATATCAAAAGATAATATGAAATTGTCTAAATTTACTATATAGCACTTTTAGACTGCAATTTCCACACGTCAGATCAATATGGAAGAGAAAGGAATACTGAAGCGAACCGTTGAATTTGGCATGAATATTTTGGCCGAAAAAATATTGTTAATACGTTCTAAATCCCTTATTTGTAAAGATATTAAACATCACCTGTATTTTTGAAAAAGTTTTTAATCTGGCATATGTATTACAAGTAATTATATTCCTTTCACAATGAAATGTAATACTAAGATAATTTTTCATTCAAAAGTGAAATATTTCGATATTCCTTGAGTTTTTGTGTTCTGTATCATATTCTCGATAAACATTTTGTATCATAAAGACAATGTACCTGTTGCTATCAACCTATTATAATTTTTAGTTCAGTCTCGAAAATAATTTCAGTTATGATGATATGTAAATGTTAGGTAATTCAAACAGCATCTATTCTAGAAATGACGTTACACATTGTATCTTTAGTACAATTGCCATAGAGAATTACACAGGGCTCACTTATTCAAATTTGCATATGTATGTATGTATGTATGTATTCTAGTTAATCTCGTTTTACCTTTCGGTGTAGAGGCTGGTGCTTTGTGTGCTTGCATCTGACGGTACAATTCTCAAATTGCCCCGGATTCGGGATACAAAATTGGAGCGCGCCTTTTGTGCTTGCACAGCAACCATTGTGTGAAGTGTGTGTCATGTTGATGTGTTGACCTTGTTACTCTATCTCTTAGGTCTGTGGATCTGAGTAGAACACAGTTAATATGGTGTCCAACTGTGAATGGTCTCACCGAGCCCGATTCCAATCGACAAGGCTACGGAAAAATTCCGGCCCCCGCGGGATTCGAACCGAGGACTTGCTTACTAGCAAGCCTAGCGCTACGCAACTGCGCTACCCGGCTTCTTTTTCAAAATTGCATATATAATTTGTAATATCTCCATGTCTTACTTGGAGGCAGTTTCCTCTGCAGGAATGCCAGAACTTCGCAGCAGCAACGTGCTAAAGCACAAGGCATGATAAATATTGAAGTTATTTGAGGAATATTTTTCTTATTTAAATTTGAAAGGAAATTTTCTCGTAGAAATGCGTTTGGTAGACATCAACCTGAGTGATAAATAACGGAAAGCCGTTATTATTCCATGAGCTTCTTTGTTGGGAAAATGAAATTATACGGAATGGAACGCTACAGCGGAAGTTAAAGCAAACGCCTAAAGGCCTTTCGGCATTCCGCTCCCAGTTCTTAGATGTGTTATTTTTGCTTGTGAAGACTCCCTGCTTTCAGCAAATCAAATTACTGGTCTTATCGTTAGTTCACCCGCCGAACTTTGCCTAATTGCGCGGGGCAAATGCTTCGGCCGATTGCACTTTTGAAGTCCGGCAATAAACAGACAATTTGTGGTCGGCGGCCAAGGAGGCGGAAATGTCGCTTGCGTGCCTTCTTCGCCCCGTTGCGTATCAAACTTTTATGTAGAAAATTCAGTTAGGCGGCAGAATGGGAGGGAGCAATCGATTAGGTTTTAGGGAAGCGAAATGAAGTACGCTTTGGATGGAATTACAGAGCAATTTTTTATTATTGAAGTTAGACGAAAATATAATCGAAACCAAAAGAGTTGTTAGTTTTCTGCATTTTATAATCTTCTGGATTTCTACCCACTCTCTACTATTTTTGAGCCATCTTTTATCTGGTGCCTTTAAGGTGCATGAATTTGGACTTGGTTTTTGATTTCTGGGTGGTGCCTTGTTACTAAGTTACCTTTGGGTGTTTTAAAGTGTCCACTTCGTTTCTAGTGTACTTAGGATTACACGTCCTGAATAATACGTAACCTATTTTTCCTAGTTCTAATAATAGCGCAGATTTCCATATAAGCCACAGAAATTAAAACACCCTGTACATGCATTATAATGCAGCTGTGGTGGAATTCCGTCTTTTATTAAGGATCTTCAAGTCTAATTGTGTGCGAAATCGAGGACCCATCCAGTGAGCCGGGCCTGGAAACAACAGCGCTGCCACCAAATGTCGTGCACCGCGGTAAATAAGGAAAACGCTGCGTTTTGTCTTTCTTGTTGACACGGATCTCCCCGGGGATGCACACTCGAGCCCAATGGGTTTCTACGGCCATCCAGAGGCAGATTCGTTATGGGGCGAGTCCCGCGGGACTGCGGGAATGACGCACCTTGCCCTGTTAACAGCAATCTTTAGGCAAGCGTGAACCCGGGCGCCTCATCAAATAAAGTGCTCCAAAGCCCGCAGCTTCAATTTTTATTATTTAACAATGGCCCGTTAGTAGTCGTATAGAACAGTAGTAATCCATTAACTTTAACGTTACGTTGTGAATTACAACAGGAAACGAATTTAATGCCAAAAATGTTAATTAAAAATTACAGGAACTTTAAGCCACTATTGAGAATTACAGAAATCCTTTTGGGATAAATTCTAAATATATAATTAACAAACGACGAATGTGCAAAACACTAAATTGTCAAGCATGACATACAAAGCCGCACTTGATTTTCAATTTACATTAAATTCCTCTAATTGCTCGTTACGACACCGTACATAAATACGTATTAGAATACAAAGCTTTATAACTTTAATTCCATAATAAGTTGTCAAATTTAATTTCAAATTTCTAATTTACTCTCTCAATTCTGAAGGATTGTATCTATGTTGTGGATCAATATTCTGGGAAATTAAAATAAATGTACTATTGAACACTCAAACAGGGCGTGAACATCTTCAATAATGTCATTTTGGGCGAAAGGAATAATTATTTATACATGATTACATTTGCTTTTGACCTGGAGTATATTGACCATTGTTTGAGCATGACTTTTGTTTTGAATATCCAAGTTGTTATCGTCTAGCATATTTTTATTATAAAAGTTCAGTAAAAGGAGCAAGTGAACTGAAAATTTGTAAAATTGCTCTAAGGAAAACATAACAGACTACAATTTCTGGTTAAAAAAAACAGTATATTCCAGGCATATGCCACTTAAAATTCTATGTTCCAAAAAATGATTACTTAATTTTGAAACTAAAGGGCAAGTTTTTTTAAGGAGAGCTTTATATACTATCTGTAATTTTTCAAACCTTTAAGTGCCGAGAATATCGACAGGGGTAAACCGTTTCATATACTTCAATTAAATCGTTCTCTTCGAGCAAGATGGTTGCAGCGCTAGTCAAATCACACTTAGTGAATAGAAGTTACATGATTTATATTGAATTGAAATATTTGGAAATGGAAATATTAATGCTGTACTGTCAGGTTTTCTTCAATTTAATAAGATACGATCAAAGAACAATTGTAACTAACCCGTTAAGCGGTGATTAATAATTTCAACACGTTAAATGTCTCGATTATTAATCACTCTCATTAACACACTTGTTTGTTAAATAACCATTGTACCCGTTCGTATTTTTAATTCATTCATCGCAAGATTAAACAGAAGGATCTCAATGAGTAATTCTGCATTATCCTTTTGGTAGCTGGCGTTTTCTGCGACAACTCTTGCTAATCTTTATCTTGACATAGTTTTGTGCGTAGGGTATTGCATTAAAGAAATTACACCGTTTGAAACATTATTATCGTCCCATATTTGTGGTATGTACTGTAGATACATATTTTTCAACACCTTTTCTATATCTCCAAAACATAATGTAACGGCTCTGGTTTGAAACGAAGTATATTCGTTTATTTTGCTATATAATTTGAAACGTAATTTACACTACCTAGGGAATTTTCGTGTGTGTTGGCACTTATCTCCGCTTTTAAGTAGCTTTTGGCTTTTCTGTTATTCTTAAAACAAATGTAAGGGCAATGCTTCGTCTTCCACTTTAGTTTGTGCTTAACCGATTTCTCCGGACCTTAAACGACATATAAAGCAAATGTTGCTGTTTCGAATTGGTTTGTACCCATTGATGGAACCTTGGATGTTACTTACAATTGCATGAGACCGTATTACACCCCTTGGTATGTGATTAACTGCGGTAGTTGTAATTGATATTTTCTTCTTGCATGTGATTAACTACGGTATTTGTAATTGATCTTTTCTTCTTTTAGGCATCCTTTCCTTTTTTATTTTTATGAGTAAATTCACTTAGACACATAGTCAAGAATTCTACTTGGTTATGGATGTTACTGTTATCGATTATTACACACAACTGTCACATGACTGATATCAGCGAATGAAAACCATGCATTTTTTGAAAATCGATCAATCTCGTACTGATTATCTGATAAGCGCCCATGGGCTGCTTACCAAGCGATAAGCTCCCTAGGGATTATTATCAACCCCGTGGATGGTATCATAATATAATAGAAATGCAAGAAACAAGTTATTTGAATTTTTTGGCATTATTGAATCAATTTTAAATCACACTTCGTATACGGGTTTTGTGTAATAATCTTCAAAATATAAACGCGGGCAACACACTTACGTATAATTTTGCCCGTATCAAGAGTCATCGTGCTGGTTGCCCTTAGAAAACTGCCCTCGCGACAGTTTTCATTGCAACCAGCACTCGACCCTTCCGTGTGAAAAATTATCGGTATGTCTCGCCCTTGTTATATTACTATTGATAATCTAACCTCCAATACTTGTATGTGGGCCGTATTTTAGAGTTGGAGCTATATGGAATTATGGTTAATAGCACTGCGGATCAATCGAGCCGCCTATATTTATTGAGTTTAAAACCCTGAGAACATAACTTTGGAAGGGTGCTACGAAAAATACTTTGTGTTTTAGCCCTGTGCTAATAATATCGGATATTTGTTTATATCTTTGAATTACGCTACATTGCGTTATAACTCCATCATGCAACTATGACTAGATTTAAAACGTTGAGTCTGAACCCTTCAGGAACGAATTTGTAAAATGTTGGACATTACGGTGATGAAAAGCTGTATGTGCTGCAATTTTGATGAACCGTGAATTTAGTTTTATTAAACATGTATCTTCTTGTGGCGATTTTCTGTTTCTTAAGTTACTTCCTTCGACAACTAACTTAAAATTATTTAATAGCACCATGTATTTCTTCTTTCTATTTTGTACTGCAAAGTTAGGAATACATTTGGAGATTAAATATTTTATTCCATCGCCATGCAAAGACGAAATTGGTGTTAACAGATCAATTTTACATAGCTTTGAAGGAATTGTGTACCGCTACGTGGATGGCATACACAAGCAGCGCGCGTGCCCCAACAAATTATAAAAGTTTGTTCCTTCGAAGCTCCCAACTTCAGCATTTGTCAACACTTACCTACCTTATTTATCACCCACTGACATTGAAAGCTTCTCTCCAACTTTGCGTGGATGCGTTTTTCGAGTTCACATGCTCATGCATTTCATGCCGCCTCTTGGGGCTGCTGTAACAACACCAAGCCCAAAGGTCGTCAAAAATTAATTAGGTTAATAAGCGCCCTTTGAAAAATTGCCGGGCTGTGTAATTCTTCGTGCCAAATGGGAATTCGAAATAATAAAAAGCGGGCTTGTCTTGTTGCTACAGGGAATTTAGACTAAACGTTATTTACAGCGGGGCTCACAGACTGGAATAAAATGCCGTGTTTATGACTCGTTATAATTTTAGTGTTATTCCTTAGCTCTGAGCCCCTATTCCGACTATTACCGGAAATCCTAGCTGCTGCGTTTGATAATATAATTTTACTTTTAGGGCCAAAAGCGAATTCTAGGTAAATGGGACAGCTGAACCTATTTCGGGAAACTGGGGGAGCTGCTACGTGGGTTGCCTACGAAAATTCACTTATTTAAAGCTGTAGGGAAAACTGCAATATTTAAAACGTCCCTGAATCAGATACGAGATAGAAATATCAGTTTCATAATAGCAATATTTTTTGCAATAAGCAGATTTGCGGATACAATTTGTGGTAAACATGACTTTTCGTCCTAAGCCGACGGAACGATGCTAATTTTATTGTTTTAGATCAACATTCCTTGTATTAAAACAATTTATATGGAAATTTGTAGTATGTTTTTTCCTGATTTTGATAAAATTGAGTGAAGTTTCGAAACGTCACACATTTGGAAAACTCCACACAACTGGTGATGCAAAATTTATGTTTAAATCAAACTGATATGCGAAAACGCACCTACGCGATTTTCAATGCAATTATTGAGAATTTCATCGGATCGAAGTTTAAAGAACCGGTTTTATCAGAAAAAATCGTATATAAAACCCGTTAGGAAATGTCACACAAAATGAGGCAATTCCTAACTGGTTTTATAAATGCTATTCCGTTATTCTTTGAACTATTTTTATTTGAGATTTACCATGCCTATTTATATCTTTAATGTCTATAAAATGTGTAAATAATTGATGCATTTGTTGTATATTATTTATACTACTAATTTTGATTGATATGTTTTGCTTGGCCTTTTCTTTACCGGACCTCTTCTCCTCATTTCTGCTATTGGAAACGTGTAATTATCCAGCGTAATAAAGACGTGTTAGAATGAACATTAATTATACCATTTCTGTGGAAGGAAATGCTGAATGTCATAAGCTCATAAGTATAAGCCTTTCGTGTGAACTGAATTAATAAAACATGAACTAATTTAATTTGGTGAAAATATTCCGTCTGGTATTGACTAACCTGTTGTTAGTGTTACTATTTTTTGTTTTGATTGATCCTAACTTATTTATCTAGCATGAAACGAATTTCTTTATTTTACTCAGGTTTGAAGGAAAACATTTAGAAATGTTCACCATTAAAAAGCCCGTTTCAAACTTTGAGAAATTCAATTACTTTATCTAATTGCAAAACTGGAAACTGGAATATTAAATATTAATATTACTTGAAATGTACTTAAAAATATGTTTACCGTTTTATTTATTTGAATTGCTATAAGTATTTTAATATTCTCCAAAGTCGTGGTCATTATTTGTAAATCTCTTATTTTTTATATTACATTTCATGTATCTATTTCTAAAATTTATATACCTTCCGGTTGAAAATGGCTGGGTTGTTTACAAACTCATTTGCCCAAAAACCAAGGTTTTGTCATTTTTGTTTAACCTGGTACCCTTGTGAAGATCATTTCATCAATAATTGGTGGTGAAAAGCAAATTACTCATTGCTGTAGCATGGACGAATTGCCGCCACTGAAGTCGCTGAGATCGAACTAGGTACCAATGCAGTTCACTGTAGGTATTTATATACGAAAACTAAAAATGTTTCTTCATCTTTTTAGACTTTATCAAAAACACCATAATTCTTAGTAGTTTTATTGATGATAGTTAAATGGTGCTCAGTATTCATCTGAGGATAAAATATAGTTTCTGTGGTGAATGATTTTGATTTCTTCTCTCCCTGTGTCAAGTTTATCCAGACTTTTTCCTCTAGTTGAAAAATTAGTCAATTCGGAGTTTTCACTGAGTTCAACAGAAAAGTTTATGTCTCAGCCAACAGTTTTTTTTTCTAAAACCCAATGGGTATTACAAGCAAAGATCCGTCTAACGGATGTCACATTTATCCTTGTTTGACAGATAACTTTTTAAAGGTCTTATATATGAAATATAAATTTTTATTTGTGGACTTTACTACCCAGTTGTTCGTGTCTGCGCATCCACAGTGATAGAAAACACAAAGTTTCATTAAATTCGTCCCGGAAAATTAAAAAATCGGCTTGCGTTCGTTCTTAGAGTCGTCGTTATCTTATCGTGGATGAGGCCTGTTCTTCTGCATTTTGAAACGTTATTTACTGTTGATTTCTTGTTTAAAATTGTACCACATATATCATAGTGACGTGTATCCGCTTTTTCTTCTTACCATACAAGATCGACTTATATAAGACGGTGAAGTTTCTCCCGTATCTCGATTGTGAATTTTTGTCAAAGCTTTTTACTATAATTCTTGCTTTAGTTGCAACTCTTGAACTAGTTTTTTATTGATATTGCCATATCCATATCTGGAGGGCATTTCAAAATCCGCCACCTGGGGATCCTTCCTTTAGGGGTTACAAGCTATCCCGAAGAAATAAATGGAATAATGATTACTTTCCCTCTCAGTGTGCAGATATGCTCTTCCTTGATTAGTTTTATTAAGTTTGTCTAAACTCGAAGAGGTTTAAGTATTAGCTGGATTATATTATATCGATTTTTGAATAAACATTACAATCAACTATCCTCTATAATTTATCACGCCGTTTATAAGAGTTTGCTGACACAGTGCGTAAATTGCTCAAGGGATAATATAGGCCTATTTATTATTCTAACACGAAGTGTGTACTGTATAAGAGGGTCGTGACTCGTGGGCGAGTCTCTGAAATGTTTGCACGAAGTATCTCGGCACCAAATCGAGCTATTAAAAAATGAAATGTCACTGCCGCCATGCGGAATAATCATCATTCTTATCTGCAAGTTGAACTCGGGCGGGCACCTTTAATTCAAATTTCGTGGTTTGATTCGGTGCAAAGGAGCGGGCCTTTGTACTTTTGCAAACGCAAATGGATTTGTGTATTTAATATGGAAATTCCAGCCACTTCCAAGAGCTACAAATGTTTCTCGCTCTTCCCAGTTGAAACGTAAACGAATTGAGTGTGAAGCTTGGAACTTTTAAGGCAATCTGGTGTATTTTCGAGATTTGCATCGGCAAGTTCTCAAAGCGGAATTGCGCATCCCGCGGCCATCATTTTATGTACGTTCGCTTTTGCTTTTATCAGATTTATCAAATTGCATTTTGAGCAACTTTGACGCCGTCATTCTTCGGGGCTCTTATCAGCTCGTTCTGGGACTAACGGGTACAAAAATGATTAAAAACCGCAAATTATCTTTGGAGAAAGTTTGTTTTAATTGCTTCCGGTTCTCCTTTTGTAACTGCCAACATTTTGCACCATCTTGTCTTCTTTTTAACAATGACAGGTATTAATGGAACGTCCTTGATCATCTGTCTTTTTTATTGTTTTATCAACTAAAACCCTTGCGGATTTCTAAAAAAGAAAACTAACAAACTGTAACCTTAATGTATTTTATCTAACCTGGAAGTTAAGAATGATTCATATTGTCTTAGATTTTTCTCTCATATTTAACTATATGAAATTTTAAACATATTAGTTGAATATTACAATAAATAATTAGGTAAATACTAAAAGACCAGCTTGAAATGGTCATATATTCGCAATGAGCAAACAGGTATCCTACACAGCTCCAGACCATCACGATTAGATAAAAGATCAAGTGGGTGACCCTCCAGAAGATGGGTGGACAAAATATAAAAATTGGAGAACCTATATACAAGGGAGTAGAAGAATTGGCTATTATTTAAAGCATATGAAAATCTTGTTTTACTTGACATAATTGTACATTAAGATATAGAGATCCAGTGTTGCCACACTCGTAAAAAGTTATTTAAACGACGAGATGCGTGCCCGGTAGCTCAGTGGTTAAACATCCTGACTGCTGATCTGAGGATCGTCAGTTCGATTCTGGGACCGGGTGAGGTTTTTAAAAATAAAAAACATGGAAATAATAACCCATGTTAGTATGATGTGTAGCATGTAAAATATCTCTTGCTAGGGTTGGGTTCCTTAGTCCTGGCATAATAGTAGTAGAAGTTTGATATGAAGAATGGTCTTAGCAGTCGATGTCTAAGGTACTTAGTACTTCGCATTTCTAAACTTTGTTCATAACAAAAAACAACAACAATGACAACAACTAGAACACATTCATGTTTTGAAAGAGTAAAAGTACGACTTCCACTACTTGGGCGCATAAAGAAGTAGTCCCAGCATCACCGTTGAGAAAATAGTTTTTGTATATTGTTTCTTCCGTCATAATAAGACGATTTCTATTTATATTTCGTGTTCTTATAGAATTAATTTTGTTGTAACAAGAAACTTATATAGGGGAAAATCCCCTGCAAAGCCATTACGGTAGAAACGAAATCCAACTGCAATTATTATTATCCCTCGAACACATTTATCAGAATTCCCTCTTTGTCAAATTCCCTGGAGATAAAGGTAATTCCGTACTCAAGCTTTCAGAGAAAGGCATTGGAAACGTTTATCAAGCGCAAGCGATTGATTACTTTATAATATCAAAACATCATATAATGAGACAGACAGCATAAAAATGTTGTTGCTTTAACGTCATCAAAGAAAACCAACGCATGGTATTTAATGTAACCTTATAATATCCAACCATTAATTTCATGGAACATTGTAAATTGTTTTCTCAAATATAGGACAAACGACTAAAAGCGAGCGCTTAAAAATGGGAAAGCTCGGTATTTGTTTATAAAACAAACACAAGGAACGATTTCCAAAATTCTGTGCAACGGAAGTTGTAATCAGATCGACTGCATCCTGATAATGTCACATTGGAATAAGTGACATCAAATTGCATCCAAGACTTGAATGTAAAAATCACCACCATCTACGTATTTCTCTTGAAATTTGATTTAACGAAAAGTAATCGAATCTTTGAAATGTAATTCTGAAGGCTTCTATTCAGCAGGGTGGATATACAGGGTCAATGTATTGGCATTAAATGAAAATAATTAAAAAATTCGTTGTCCAGCAGGATATATAATACATTACTAAAGCATGCTGATGGCATATTCAAAAGAGATAGTAATAACCTAAGCAGAAGATCGTCACACTATGGACTAAACCAAGCGGTGCTACCAGATGAAGCATGCTATTTAGTCACAGGGTTACAATTCGTCGGTGAAAAGGAGAGGCAGCACTTAATATTACCACCGTTATGTTGAAGTAGGGATTGCTGGAGACTACTGCTAATTAAATAAAGTGGATAGCCGCTATCTGTATGATCAAAAAAATCTGAATATATAGGTGAATGGTCTCATTTTTATTTATACTGCATTTAATTATGGAGAGTACCTAAGAAGAAAAAAATTACTTTGTGGAACAATGGGGTCATGCACCTTACTTTTAAGAAGGTATCTAGCTTGGAACATAGGTAAAAAAGTACATTTCATTAGTACAGGGTGAGTATCTGTACAACCCTCGTGTAATTGTTTCGATTTTGTTTTCTAAAGTAGAAAGTTTGTTAAGTAAACTGTGAGAAGGTTGTGTGTCCAAAGTTTTTTTGTTATAAAAACTTCATGTCGTGAGGACGTGACTTGCTTGTCAGGGTGCCATAGAACTCTCCGTGCTTCTAAAGAAGCAATCTCCCCGTGTCAAGCGCCGACCTCCATTTAGTTATGAATGAAATATCTGGAGCAGTTAAAATACGAACCTTCGCCAGATTAAAATTCGGGTCAGATTCTATTTTCGCATCCCCGAGTAATACGACCCCTACATCATCCCTTTCCGTCCGTGTGCACCGCACACCTTACGCATTGCCTTTGTTTCGGTGATTCCCCGCGTTAGCGGAGAGGCCGAGGGCTGTTTTGGCAGCCTGCGACCCTTGCGGCCGCCCTTGGGGCGTGATGTATGCGAATACGTCTGTCTAGGAAACATCATCGGGATTGCGGCGGTGCGAACGCAACAGTTCGTTATCGTTCATGTATTTGCTCCATTCAGTGCGAACATAACCTACATAACAATAGGCCATATCATTTGCAAAGGCTTAATAATGGGGCTGAACACGTGAATACAAATTCTGCCGATCACCCGACTGCTGCCAGCTCGTTACAATGCGTGGCTCGATTCCATCTTTCAAGTCCCGCAAACAGCGCTTCCTCATTTTATCGGCGATTTATGTATTTTTTGAACCCTTCATGTTTTGCTGCCGATTGAATTGTTGACGGATTTGTTTCCGATTTTTTGCGCTATCATAAAATCATGTTCATGAATTGCTCCAGTGACTATGAATTCTGGGGAAATGTGGTTCCGTACAGCCTTCTGCAATTTGCATACTTAACGAAGTTCGTCTTGTCGATGTAATATATCCTGCAACTTTAAAACCGTATATTATCAAGGCATTACAAATAAATTACTTCTCTCTGATTGATTGTAGAAAATCGATTTTTTCTTAATTTGAAGGAACTTTGTAAACCTGCGACTTCTATACTTCTTCTGCTACTACTTTAAGCCTACTCTTTTCCTTGTACCTTCCATTTATTGGCCTAGATACGGAATTTGATAGAGTCCCCCGAAAATTAACTAGAGAAAGTTTAGCCAGAATTTTTTTTAAAGAAAATTTCGAGAAAAGCTGTTGTGTAGTTAATTATATAACAGATATCATGGTACCGATAGACTTTACGGTGAATAAAAATATGCGACAGGGTTCTAAATAGTTATAACTAAAGCTGATATTATATGGCAAATGCATATTTTGTATAATTGATATGCCAGCAAAACTTTTTGCATATGTATACTAATTATGTGAAAACAAATCGTTTAAGCCAAGTTTCATTTTGCATATTTTGCATATTTATAAGTTTTTGAGCATATTTTATGAATTTTGCATATTTGGTTATATTTAGCAATAATTTGTAATGTATGAAGAACGTTTTGATTTTTTTTTGTAAAATTTACTATTTTATTAAATGTATTAATAAAATTTTTATGTACAACTGAGATATATACTTTCACTTTCTGCCATTGGAGTGCAGTGTGCGTATTGAAATGAGCAGAGGCAAGGGGAATTCCCTGTTAAAATCTTTGACTATATAAACATAGACTACCAGCAACCCCCATTTTTCCCATAGAAGCAGTGTATAAGGAATTGGCCAACACAAAATCCATTTCAAGAGTGTTGGGTGAATAACATTTTTATGTTGCTTACAACGTGAAGTTGGTGTTGGCAGTCCATGTTTATATAGTCAAACATTAAAATGAATTTCGTCTTTGAATAAAAATTAGAGAAATAAATATACTCATACAAAATAATTGAAAATTTTACATTATTTAGAATAATCCTACTTATTTTCAAAAAAATGAGAGCATATTATGTGTATATATTATAACTTTGGGTGCATATACTGAACAAAATGTATGCATATATATGCGCATATTTTCGTACTTTTGAGTGCATATAATTATCAGCTTTAGTTATAACGTTATTTAACACTAGCTTAAATCGCCCGTCATAAGACGGACTTTCAGTCCCGATTCTACTATAGTTTTTCTTCTACCAGTTTGAGCCTGCTTCAAGAGTGCACATACTCCTTGGCTACTCTTCCAGTTTCTCCTCTTAATAATAATAATAATAATAATAATAATAATAATAAATCGTTTTTCCACATATTAAATTAAAAAAAAATACATTTATTGTCTGTGCCTAACTAAATAATATGCGAAAATCACAAGGATACAGTTAAAAAAATGTTTTGTTCTTCCACTATACCCTTGAATCAATGCATTCTCTACTCTTAATCTAACATCTAAACTAAATTAAATTCTATTTCGATGTAACAGGGAGGGTACAGGTATGTATATAACAATGATAATTGTTATCCCATTCAACAAAAGAAAGAAAGAAAAAGAGGCAAAAAGAATGAATATTATTGGTTAAGTAAGAGAAACTGGCGTAATTTATGTTTAAATATCGGCAATGACGCATTTTTTATGTTATAATTTAGGTTATTATAAACTTTAGATATATTACATGAAAATCCACCTTTATATAGACTTGTTCGGTGTAGGGGCGGAGTGACTGTTCCTTTAAATCTTAATATTAGGGAATGGACATCTGTTCGAAATATGATTTTATGATATAAATAAGCAGGTTGTTTTTCAATTATTATTTTGTGGTATGAGCAGGCTGTCAACAACAGTCTTCTATTCTGCATGTTTAGCCATTTTAAATCAACAAGTTTATGTGATACGTGGTCATATTTCCTAATACCATATATAAGCCTTATGCAAGCATTTTGAACTCTCTGAATTCTTTGAACACTGTCATAGGAAATTAAAGGCCCATACACTTCAGCACAGTACAACAACTGAGAGAGGACCAACGTGTCACATAACATGGTTTTAATTTTAGGTGATAGGCTATCACGATGAGGAAAAATAAGCCTGATATTTATGTAGGCGCGTTTAATACAATTAGAAACATGCGTTATAAATTTAAATGTATTATCCATCACCAAGCCGAGATTCCTAGCTTCATCCTTAATCGGTATAGGTGTGCCATTAATTGAAAGCTTAATGATTTCCCTTATCAGAGATATTTTGTGCGCATTACCAAAGAGAAGAATGACCGATTTAGATGGATTAATATGCAGTGCATGATTACATGAGACTGCAGATATATAATTTATGTCGCGTTGTATGACTTGCAGGGCTAGAATAGCATTATCAAAATTGAAGGAGTGATAAAGTTGGGTGTCGTTTGCGTACATATGTATTTTAGAAGTTTGTAGTGGGTTACAGAAGCTGTGTAGATGGTAAATAACAGGGGCCCCAGTATAGAACCTTGCGGAACACCCTGTGTTACAACTCTCCAATCAGATAAACCGCTAGGCAACCTTACTATTTCAAAACGACCAGACAAATAGCTGCGAAACAAGGCTAAGGCATCAGATGAAAGTCCTATATGTTTTAAGATAGCCAGAAGAATATTATGACTCATAGTGTGAAATGCCTTATTGAAGTCCAGTAGAATTAAAATACTAATTTTATTTTGGTCTGTGGCTCCAAGTAAGTCATCTGTAATGTTCATGAGTGCAGTTGCACAGCTATGTCCCTATCTGAATCCCGACTAACATTCTGGAAGAATATGGTGCTTGTTTAGATAATGCCTTAACTGTATGTTGATTACTTTTTCAATGATTTTTGAGATAACGTCGGAAGAATACTAATTGGCCTTAGATGGTTATAATCAGTAGGATTTGAAATCTTAGGTAAAGGGATTACCACAGCTTTTTTCCAGTCCTTTGGGAAAGTATTGTTAAGAAGACAGTAATTAATAATATGAGTTAAATATGGGAGGATTATTGGGCAGCAATATTTAATTATGGTAATACTGAGTTGATCAAATCCAGAAGAATTACTTTTTATACTAGAAATTATTTTGGCAACATCGGCAACATTAACTGAAGAAGAAATAAAAGGTTCGTTATTATCATGTTTATCAGAATTGCGGTAATTTGGTATGGTATCAGCTATCACAGTATTACTAACGCCATCTGGTAGGCTGTCTACAAAGAAATTAATTATTTCGTTTGGTTGTTGTAAATTGAGGGGAATCTGATTTTGTTTAGAAGGCAATATATTGAGTTTTTTTTAGTTCCTTCCACATATCTTTAGATTGGGCATTTCCAAATTTATATTCCATATAAGCGCCACCCATCTTAGACAAATTGTTCAATCTGTCTTTATTGATGCAACTAATATAGCAGCTGGGCATTAATTTACCAGAGAATCGCCTTTTGGAGTGTTGACATGTGAAAGTAGCCATTTTGGAAAATCGACACCATCTTTCTATTCATTATCTCGAAAGATAATGCTTATTGAAAATGTACTGCATTGGCATATCAGGTGTCAGTTCAGGAAAATGTGAAATAATATACCCTGTGTTCCCGGATAGGGTACCGCGCTATTGTAAATTTTTCCATTTTTTAATCCTTCAGAAAAAGTCATTCTAGATGACGAAAACAGGTTTTCTCAATTCCGTCCGTCTGTCTGTCTGTTGGCTGTATAACTCAAAAACCCTTTGTCGGAAGAAAACCATAGTTTGTTTACACATTATATATCTACTTGGCATGAAACCGAGAAAATTTCAGACAAATATATACAGGGTGAGCACCTTAAAGAAATAAAATTTTGTTTATTTGTGATCTAACTTAGCAATAAATACAAGTAATAATTTGTACATAGCGCAGGCTTTATTCTTACCAAAAGTGGGCCCCAATAAATACAGAATAAATGTTGTACGATACAAAACTCAATATAGCTGCTACGCATGAATTCGAAGGGTCGGTGCTCCGTAGTTGAGGTAGAAATAGCCTGCTCCGTTGCAATATCCCACAAAACTTTGGGACTGCCTACGAGGTCCGCCTGCCCTTCGAATTCGACCACCGGTAACGTTTTTTTTATTTGAAAATTCATTTAATTTATTAGAAACTTGAAGATATATTTACTCCTAACTTGATTTGATTTTTAAAATTATTTAGTGTCACAATGTCGACGAAGGAAGTTCTGCGTAAGCCTTGTACAAATTTTTTTACTTTGTTGATACTTTTTACTTCCACGATGATATAGAATTTACGAACTAACTTAGGCAGTGCTGTACGAGTCACAATAATATTTGGAAAACTTCTTTCTTTCTTAACCAGTAATTAATTATTTTTTTAGAAAATACTTCTGTCATTGACATTGACTGTTATAGTCGACGTCAAGCTATTTGGTTATGGGTTTATAATCCTTAAGTGTTCGGACACGGATTACAACAGGCTTATTACCAGGGGACGGACTCAGTAAAGTCGTTAAATTGTCATTACCGTTTCTCTTATGTGTAATAGTTACATAAATGCAGGTACTTTCCATCAACAGGTAGTAATAAATTTAGGTTTAGAAGATAGTTATAGTGATGGAGACTACTTTGACCAATTAGAACAACTAGGTGCAAGTGAACTATAATTTAAATTATAAATTTTCTGTTTTATTACTATTTTTTATTAATTTGTAATTTTATTAATGTAATAATTGTGCCCCATATATAAATAATTACTTAACTGTCTGTAATGTTAAAATTGTAAACTGTTCAAACAAAAATCAAATTTTTAAAGCCGGTTCTGTAAATTTGCGTTCTGTGAGCCCCTTTAAGTGGATTACAAGGTATTACAACTTTCAGCTGTAGAAGGTCAAAACCAAATATCTTGACGTCGACTATACTGTATTGTATACAATATGAAGCCAAAAGTTATATCGTTAACAATAAGAATAATTAAAAAAATTAAACATCAACATAACCAATAGCCTCGCGATTAACATTGTCAGTTACGAGTAACTATTTTGTGCAAACACTTGCTTCAGTATGTAGTGCATAAACCCATAGAACAAGCGCCACGCGATTATCACTTAGAGCTTCTTGTCAGTTGTGTCGCAACATTAAATCAATTATTATTTAAATACATGAAGACAGACAGCATTCCGTATCAGTACAGTTCGTGCCATTGTCGTTAGATTGCGCTGTGGCGTAATTTTAGTGCGTAATCACTGCTGGTACCAGCTTAAACAACCCAAATGAATAAATAACAATCTGGTGTGATATACTCACACAACTTCCTTGTACAGTGATCTAATAATTGGCCAAAAATTTGATTTTTAATTTCTAAGCATTTGTCAAAAATTTAAAAAAATTGCAAATTCTACAAAAACAGTACAAAATTTTGAAGAGACAATTTTTTTCTAGAATTTTAAGCTGAATTCAAAAATGCAATAATATACCGGGTGTTGTATTTAAAATATGAGTTAATAAAAAAATAGAAAAAAAAACAAAAGAAACCCATTTTAGAAGTATTCAACTGGAAAATCACCTATGTCGCAACAATAGGTCCCGGATTGTGTAGCTTGAACAAGCGTCCACGTTCGATCAGCAGAGTTAAGCAACGCTCTTTCTGGCTAGAACTTGGATGGGAGTTCCACGGCTGCATCTCTCGGCGCCTAGTGATACGGCTATCACGTAATTAGTTGGTCCCGGCGGTCATAACAACATCATGACAGTCGTTAGTGGGGTTGGAAGTCCCCATAAATGCACAGCGACACCTATAATTGGCCTAACGGCTGTTGGCTGAGTACGATATAAATAAATACACATTAAAAATTTAATAAAAATACAAAGTTTGAAAAAATCGGTAGAGCCGTTTTTGAAAAATAGAAAAAAAACTGAAAAATCACAAGAGTAAACACCTACTTCTGGTTATGCGATGTTCTTCAAAAGCTTTCTGTCTCATCTACATAGTACGCAAAACTTATATATGAAGTTTCAACGCCATACCTCTTTTCGTTTTTGAGATATTATGTTCACATACAGACACACACATACAGACACACACAGACAGACACACAGACAGACAGACCAATGTAAAAAACATATGTTTTTTGGGATCAGAGGACTCTAAAGCGTGAAGATCTGTTGAAAACTCAATTTCGAATTTTTTGGGTGAATCCAGTACTTTATCCTAAAAGTAAGTAAAAATGGCATAGTATTATTATGTAGCAGTAAAGGAAGGACGTAATCCCCATCAGGGTGTTGTAAGATGGGAGACGATTAATTTTATGATCTATATCAATTTTCTGTTAATTATACTATAGTTCATTCAAATTCAAGATAGAGCAAAATCTGCAACCCAAATTGCAAATATCAGCCGTAAGTTGATTACTAATATGATTTTATTAAAATTTCGATCAGAGAGATATGGCTTTGTTGCTGTCTTGATGAGTGTCAAAATCAAATTCGAGGTTAGCAGGTTAGGTTTTGCGTCAGTTCGTGTCAAAACTGACGCAAATCAGAAATAATAGCCAGCATTAGGGATGGATACATAGACAGGGGAAAAAAATAAAAATTACCTATAAGACTTAATACAATACATCATAACATGGTTACTTATCCAAATAATCAACAATATAAGATTCCAGCAAAATATGTAAGTAAAGAATAAATGCTAATTAATACAAGATTCTCTCGTTTGTTTAGTTTCTTAACAGCTACAATTTTGGAAGCTAAAGACAATTTTATTAACGAAATCGTATCAACAAATGATGTTACCATCCGAATACTCATACACTTTTAAAAGACAGGTAATTAATAAAATAGAGGATAATCATTACTTCACAAATTCAAACACTAATTGTACCTATAATTTACAGATCGAAATTGTAAATGTCTTTCTGTCCTACATTGTTATACCAATTTTTTTTTCTTTGATGAAGCTAACCTAGATTAGGCGAAACGTTAGATTTTCTAAATAAATAAAACTTTTTATTACATGTATTGAGTTAAACGACAAAATTCTTATTTTACGTTTGAAAAAAAAATTATATTAGCTGATTTTAATCTCTAAATATGTAAGATAGATAATCTCTGTAAGGAAAGTAGAACACCCTCGGGTATTCCTAATTCCGAGCAGTCAGATGTCTAGTTTATAATTTTATAATCACAAGAACAGCTCTAATTAAAAATTAAATAAACCTGCAATGATTCTTTACATTTATTTTATGTAACAGTAGGCTACTGGTTTGCACTAAACTTAATTAAAAAATATAAAAACAACCCTGGCAAAGGATAGTACAACTGACCAAAATAAATAAATAATGTGCCTGGGTGTGAAGGTAAAAAGTGAAACATTTATTGTCTGAAATTCTAATAATAATAATAATAATACTTTTTCTAATAACTATTTTCTATAAAACTACGATTTTCTAATTATTTAAAAATTGCAAAAGTTACTTTTTAGAGGGTAATATGACCAAAATTTGAAAGAGATGAGAAAATAAATAAGGAAGATGCAAGGGTGAGAAGTGAAGCACACTGTGTATGATGTTAGGTCTACGTCGAATTATGTCGAAGGTTTTGTATTTGGGCGATCAAATATAAACCTTTTTGTTGCTTATGTGAGTATGATCTTCCGCTTTGGAGATCGTGTTTTCTTCAGTAGAGTACTAATTGAGTTAACTAACTTTGTCAGCTCCTCCATTATCTTGCATTATTAGTATTTTTTTATTACCTTATCTAAACTAATTATTTGCAGTAATTTTAATGTATCGATCATTTACAATGGTTTTGGTACCTTTTGTAGTTTTTACAATCCACAAACAATCGTTCTTTTATGCCTACATTTGTTCTGTTTGTGATACTGCTGCATCCCTTGAGGACTTAGGAAGCTTTTAAGAAATGCTATTCAGGGAATATGATTTCTTCAGCTTCTGACATATTTTGTTGTACTGTATTTAAACCCATCAATAAGTGTAAGTACCATAAGATTGTACTTATCTAAGGTTCTCACTTGACATTGTGGTATCTATGATAAAACAATAGTTAAACAACGTGCAAAACTAGAATTTTCTTGCAATCTTTGATTCACAGTATCAATTGCAGGAGGAGTAAACGCTCAGGTTTTGATTGTAAAATATTTTAAAAGCAAATTTTACACAAATTTCCATTATCTGCGCAAAACACTTTGATGTAGTTAAATTAATCTTTATATTAATTAAAAAACGACGGAAACTCAAGCGTCAGAGACTGGTAGAGAAAGGCGGATAATCAACAAGATTTCATTTTGTTCGAACCAGCGTGTGTTCAAAGTAGCCGATATCAAATGTTTCTGGTAGGATAACGATTCGGACGAATATTAATTTAATGTAAATTTAAAATGTTGCTGGTTGTAGCAGAGTGGAAAATATAAACCCTTGGCGCTTTAAAGCATTTCTGTCTATTTTATGTTCGCATTACATTAAACCACCATTGTTATTGTTTTACTAAAGGTTTTATAGTTTAAGGTATATGTACCCTTTTACTACTCTTAACTTTTATTTTCAGGTAAGCTGAATGTCTGCTGAGTTTTCCATGATTGGGCAATTTTAAATTTGGTAAGACTATCTTCATTAAGAGTAAAATGTAATAGAAATACTGTAACCAATATTATTATCAGAATGCAGTATGATAAAGGGTTAATATGTAGTTTTCCCGACTACCCATGTTTTACACCTACTGTAAATATGGAGAATCAAAATGAGTTTACCTATTTGTTTCGATTAACTGCGAATTTGTATCGGATTATTTCTACATCTACATTATAAATAACAATAGGTACGTTCAAATCAGAACTGCATTTTGTGTACCCCAGTTGCATAAATTCGTAACTAAGCATGTTACGCTGCAATTTTTACCTGTTTCATTAAACACATAGTGATAGAAATATACTAAATTATTTCCAGAGATCTAAATGTTAATATTATTAGAAGCCTTTTATTAAAATCAAACAAACAATTTTATTTAGCTCCTTCAGATATAATTTTAGTTTTAATAGACATTTTTAATGGAGGACACAATCTTTAATTTTGTATTTTACATTTGAAATGGTTATCAAAACTTCCAGATTATTTCCATAAATATATGATATTTTTCTATTTCTTAGATACGTGTTGATCAAAATCTAGTGATTACCATTCTTTTTCCCATATATTTCTGGTTTTATATTTTTATTAGTGTTTCCTTTAAAATCATTGTTCCATTTTTGATATTAATGTGGAAATGTGCCGTACACTGTTTTTTATTTTTTTTATAAAAACTCTTTTGGACATACACAGGCATCTCAAATTACAAACATTTAACATTTAAAAAAATAAAATTTTAGGGGTTTATTCTGTTTTTGTCTTTCTTTGGTTGTACGATTGTGTTTTCGTTTTATTTATAACTTAAATTTAATATTTGGTTTAAATTTTCCTTTTTTTTCTTTGTAATTTTGATTATGTTGTATTTTCTAGTTTAACGTTTTTGTTGTAACACATTCATAGTGTTAAGCTGACTTGTATTGGGACCCTTGATTGCATTTGTCCTTGTATTTTCTATTTTCATTATCTGTTAGAGTTACTATGGTTTATAGTTATATCAATCGTTTGCTTAAACTTTCAGGATGCCACAAGTTTTGAGCAAACGATTGACCCACATCAAACTATACCTGTATTTATAATACTTTAGAGAGCATTGTAAAAACTATTGTTCCAAAAATCCATAATAACAAGAAAATCTAACCAAACAATATGGAATTTAGATAACAAATATGTGACTGCCTAATACAAACAATTTAAAACAGTCACCACGCAACAAACCATAGTAATTCTAATAGATAATGAAAATAAAAATATAAGGTCAAATGCAGCCAAGGATCTGAATAGAACTCAGCTTAACATTATAAATTCGTAACAACAAAAACGTTAAACTAAGAAATACAACATAATCAAAATTAGAAAGAAAAAAAGGAATAGTGAAACCACATATTAAATTTAAGCTATAAACAAAACGAAAACACAATCGTACATCTAAAGAAGGAAAAAAACCAGGATAAACCCTAAAGTTATTTTTTTAATGTTGAATGTTTGTAATTTAAGATGCCTGCGTATGTCAAAAAAAAACTTTTATAAATAAGAAAAAATAGTGTACGCCACACTGCAACATTAATGGAGACATGGAACAAGGATCTTAAAGGAGACACTAATGAAAAGACAAAAACAGAAATTTACGGGAATGGGAATGCTAATCATTAGATCAAAAACAATAAGTAATACGAAAATAGCATATATATTTGCAGATTTTCCAGTTTTGACAACCATTTCGAATGTAAAAAACAAAATTGAAGAGTATTCTTTATTAAAAATGTCTGATAAAACTAAAATTATATCTGAAGAAAGGAGATGTTATTTGTGCAAATTTTATTTTAAATTGTATTTTGACACGACTAATTACTCCAAAGAAATAGTAACGTAGCAAACAACTAATTAGCTGAAATTATCTCTTTGCATATAAAATAAATAGTTTTATTTTTACATTAAAATAATCAAAGGCAATGTTAGATATATGTCTTTATTAATAATCATAATAATATAATTCATATTTTCAATATCGGCATTGAAGAAATAATAGGATCACTCTGCAGGAAAATTCAACTTTAAGACTATTACAAAGTCTGGACTCTTGATTTACCGGACCAGACTCAAGACCAATATCGAGATTATTAGACACCGGGCCGCATGTTGGCATACTGCACCACGTTTCAGTCAATGGAAGATATTCTAGCTCTCTGATTGGTTGTGACCAAACAGTGGTGCATTTTGGCAATCTAAACTGAAACGTGGTACATTTTGCCGCGCTCTTCGCCGCGTGAAATGCCCATGCGATGCTGTCAAGTAAAACTGCTGTCTTGTATCTATATGCGTGGTGCATTATTTGTTCATTTCGGTGTAGTGTTCGTTACTAGTTTTTCCTCATTATAATGCAACAAACTTTTCCGTTTAATGGGCCTGAGACATTTAAATATTCTATTAAAGACATACAACATGAAAACTCTTTACGCTGAAGTGAAAGCCATTAAAAAATGTGATAAGCTAACCTCAACAAATGATTGATAGCACGACGAACGAAACCAGAGTCTACTCGTCTTTTATGCAAGTGTGTATCTAAATTTAGAAAATCATGTATTGACTGTTTTTTAACCGACTTAAAAAAAGAAATAGCTTATGAATTCCATTCGTATGCCTACTTTTTTTTAATTTAGTTGCTCCTACAGGTATTCTAAAATGTGTATGGTTAGTTCATATCTACCTCTTTTAGAAAGAAGAGAGAGACTATACATTATTTGTAATTAATTATATAATTTTTCAACAAATTTTGAGATATCAGTGACGGATATATATTTTTTTATTTTTATTATACTGTTGCATGCTTTTTAACTTGAATAAATAGCGCTAAATCAACATTTCATTTTAAAAAAAGATTACATGTGCCATCGTACATCCTATAGGAAAAAAAAACAATATGCATCGAAAGATATCCAATTTCTGTTTATATTGTTATTAAATTAACCACGAAAATAACTAAAAGCAGGCATCAGCATATTAAGGTATTTCATTTCGGATGTGTGGCGTCTGTCTGTCTGTCTGTCTGTGAACAGAATACCCCAAAAACGAAAGGAGGTATGGCGTTGAAACTTCCTACATACCTTTTGTGTACTATCTAGATACGACAGCAAGCTTTTGAAGAAAATCGCATAACCGGAAGTATGGTGTTCACTCTTGCAATTTTTTCAGATTTTTTCAAACATGGTTCTAATGATTTTTTTCAAACTTTACGTTTTTGCTACATTTTTAATGTATATTGATGTGAGATAGGTGATGCGGAACATAATTCAATAACGTTTATGTTAACAGTTAGTGTCGCACGAGCTGTGATTCTTGCCTTTATAATAATTAAGACACAGACAGCATTTCTAGTTGTCAAAAAAGTTGTTGGAAATATTGCGTTCGGTGGAAAAGGTGCGCCAACATTATTTATAACTGACGATAGTGACACAGAGGCAAAGGCCAAACTGGTACTATGTAGTTTTTACAATGCACAAGGTGTATGGAGATGGCTTTGGGAGAAAAAAAAATACGAAATTTTGAAAGATGATTGTCCATTACTCTACCAATATTTTAAAAATATTTATATTCATCGCTTCATCGGTGGTAACAGCAGATAATACTTTTAAAATTGCTCTTGCTGATATAGTTGCCAATAAATATGCTCACTGGTTAAATTATATAACTGATTACTGAAATCGTCGTCAAAGTTGGTGCCTCAACGCATGGAAACCAGACGAATAACTTTTACAAAATAAGTGTCCGATTGTATAAAGATGTAGTTTTAAGAAGATTACAATGTTCTGGCTCTTGTTGATATTTCATCCACCGTTATGGAGCAATATTACATCAGACTGTTTAGAAATTTTACAAATGGCCATTGTGATAAAAATCGACTTTTCTTTACAGCACAAATTAAGAAAGCTGCATATCTCTCCAAAGAAGTGATAGTAAAGAATGGCGAATAATGCTTTAAAGCGCCAAGCGAAAAAACTAATGAACTGTATGACATAGCTCTTAAGATTCGTATTGCTCTTGTGAAATTGAAAAACTAGGAAGTTTGTGCAAACATCAAGCCGGGGTTTATTCTTTGCGTTATATACATAAAGCTACTGCTACTGACCGATATAACATTGCAGTACTAGCGCTAGGCGAAAAAGCTAACTACAAAGAATTTTATGCACCAATAACCAAAAACTCCAATAACAATAATAAAAATATGCACGACTTGCATGAAGAAGGTGCAGTTAATATATCGCAACGCTAAACCAATGATGATGACAACTTTATTATAGATGAAAATGTAATTGAGACAGAAAATACAGAAGGTGATGATGATAGCAATTTTTTTAAACTAATTGCATTGTTTAAAACGAAACATCCAAATTTTGGGTCAAATCAGTTAATTACCAACAGATGCCTAAACAGTTCGGAAAATATAAAGCAAAGAGGAAGGTGGGATACATATTTAAGTACTTTTGGAACCAAAGCACATTAAGACAAAGATCTGGAGTAGCAATACGTGTTTACTGTCCAACCTACAGCAATAGCTAGAAGAAAAACTGGTGTCACGAGGGGGAGCAGAAGGTTACCATGCGAACGTCAACAATGCAGCGACAACGAGTCACGTAATACTACCAAAATAAAGCGACAATTGGCTTATAACGTACGAAGAAATATGCAGAAAACCAATGCTAAATCGCATGGAGCAGGTCATTAATATTTTATTAAACATATGCCTATGTTATAGTATCTACCTAAGTGAATAATATTTGGTTTTAGGATATATTTTTTAGTATATTGCCACGCATTCAACTTGGATATGCAATTGCAATGTTATCCCATAAAATATGTCAAAAAGTGGAATTTTCTAATACCTATTTTGTCACGAACGGTTGTTTATTTAGTGCGTATTCAAATACAGCATAATGTACTTTTTTGAAGTCGGTTAGTATCTGAACGTCTTACACTTTATATTGTAAAGCTGACTAAGCCCGGGGCAAAATGTACCAATGGATTGACAAAATGCACCGCCGTTCGCTCACAACCAATCAGAGAGCTAGAATATCTTCCATTGACCGAAACGTGGTGCATTGTGCCAAAATGCCACCGGGCCAAGACTTGGGTACAAACAAGATTCGGAGAAAACAAAAAATTTAGGGAAAAATAAAATGTTTTGAAAAAACGTACCTATGTGGCGAGGCAAGTCGGTTTTCCACCGAGTCTTGCACTGTAATATGATACTGCCGCTCAGGGCTACTGTTGGCAGGCAGGCGTTTCAAATCGCCTTGCGAGTTTAAGACGCAATATGATGGAAACCACGGTTTTCGCAATTTCCAAGTGAAAAGCAGCAACTTTTAATAACTGCGTGTAGGTACCCATTGATATACACTTGGGCCAGGCTTCCCCACGTTTTTTGTAGGACCCTTTGTAAGTCTTGCGCCTCACTGGAATGCATCACCTCGCAGCAGATGTTGTCAGCTTGAATTTAAACTTGTAGTTATTCAAGGCTTGCATACTTAAGCAGGGAGGTGACTCTACACCAACGCTCTCGAACTCGAAGCACAATGCAACGTCACAAATTGTAGTTGTGATAGCGTGATCCGGGCTCACGATAGCGGTAAGCGCAGTGCCTCGTTTTTGGCGATTCGGGGCACTCAAGGTGGTTTCGCAGTAAAACAACTCACTTTCGTAATGTTGCTAAAAGCATTGCACAAGAAAACCGAGGCGTGATTCTGTCGGATGAATGCGTATTGGCTCCTAAGTTATATCTATTTAAATTAAAATATTACAATGGAAAAATGCTCAACCAAGCTAATTGTGTAAACATTAAAGTAAACAATTTAAGCAAGGGTAGTCAAATTCTCGTTTCAGAAACCACCAAACTGAGAATTGCCCTATTGCAGTTTTGGTCGTGATAGCTAAAATCACGATCGAGACTAATACCGACCAATTTCTTCAAAATCACTATCTTACATAAGTTTTATCTCTACTTCTACCACGACAAGTGTTACGATCATGGGAATCTCCAAATGTCTGCCAAAACGGTTACCAGTTACTTTTGAAGATTGCCTATTAAGTGTTGCATGTATACGTCAAACAATTCTTGGAAGATATATAAAACGCCCTAAAGATATTTCAAAACTTAATTGAGAAGACAAATTCTTTTTCTTCCTCTTTTTCCTTTCAAGGTTTAGGCAAGTTGTCCGTTCCGTTTTAACAGTACTATCCATCCTTTCCTTTGAACGTCCTAAGGTTCTCCTTCCTTGAGACATATTCTAAAATTTACCTTAGAATTCTAAAGTCAATGTTTTCGTGCATGGAAGATATTTATCGTTAGTCTTGACCGTTAGCTTCTACTGAGAAACAACATTTTTGCTGACTTCAGCTTGAATTTGTCTATTTAAGAGCCATGGTTTGCCCAAATGCGTTAATTTCGGTGTAATGAACATCTCCCTCTTTGTGATAGGTCACGTTACACCATAGGTAGCTAAACTCGATACTTGTTCTATCAGTTGGTTGTCTACATAATTATCTTGCTCCGAACTAATCCATTCTATTTGGTTTCCGTCGCTTTAAATTCTAGCACTTTAGTGTTTTCTGTATTCACAGTAGTTAAGGTATTAAAAATCGTTCTATGCACTAACATGTAATAATGACACAATAGCGGTCATCTGATGATTAGGCTGTTGGGACTTTTTTGAGAGCGATAATTTTTTATGAGCGCCATTTTTTTTGGGGAAAATTTGAAAGGTGGCTCTTTTCGTGAACCCTTTTTTCTAGCGCGACATTCAAGAAATACGATTTCGAGTACAAGTGTTTTCATTGCTCAACAAAATCGCTAATCGTTTTACTAGTAATGTTACGTTAGGCCACTATAATGGAAGCCACATTGGCTGCAAACCATTTTATATAAATAACAGCAATAACACGAAAGGCTATCCATCTATAGCTGCAGAAAACAAAACCATATATACAGCATCCCTGCAATCGAATATTCTATTTCTATTGATTTATTTCGTGCCGCCTTCTTAGTTTTTCACATTTGTTCTATTGCAAATACTATTTGAAAGTCCAAGCTAGCAGCCACTTCTTCAAATCAGAAAACCAAGTATTATGTCAAATGAAGACGAGATGTAGGCGGTGGGGTGGTCACGACGGCAGTGGAAAGTAGTAAAGCGCAGCAAAAGGCCTGGAAGGTAGTAAAACGTAGAAACTATCAATCAAGACAAAGCATCTGCGAACACGCGTCAGCATTTGCCATACAAAACCGTACCGTAAATCATAACGTATTTATCTTGACGCTTTAAAGCACACTGATGCAGCACAAGGCATTGAATGGATCCTTAAATTGGTTCATTGAACAGTGAACGGAAACAAAGATCATTGTCTATGCATTCTCACGTCTGCTGCGGACCATTGTTACACTGTTAAAGGCAACCAGCCGGTATTTATGCTCTCCATCGTCTTTGCTCCAGTAACCCTGAACTAGAGGAAGGACGTTGCAAGGCATTCGCTCCACCTGTTCTGGAGAAATTTACTAGACTGGAGATAACAACTTTTTACGCATAATTGGCCGCTATTAAGGCATTTTTTGTCTCGCTTCGTAGCCAACCGGAGCTCGAAGGCTTTAATAACGAGATTCCAGGCGAGAGACGTCTTCATCAGCGAACGTGTTTTTCAGAATCGCAGAGGAGGTCATTAACATTTCTAGTAGAATATTGAAAGTGATTCTACTTCCGCTCTGAAGAATGCTGTTGGTACTGTAACAAAGTAATACTGCTTGTTTATGCGACAGTTTTCTAAGAACCATATTCTCTTGCTCGGTATGAATAGGACAATGAAATCTCATTCATATTTCGAAGAACTTATAACTTTCAAAAAGTGTCATCAACAGCGTCACAAATCGGCCTTCGTATACCTTGCGCACATCGTATGACTCCAGTAGAGCATAAAGCATATCACGTTTATGATGAATGTTCTGTATCTTTTCTTTATTTTCTTTTCAAGACGCATACGTTATGCCAAAATCAATCAAACCGAAAAAATAAGATGTCTGTCTCGTTCTCTTGTAATGCCATACCTTAATTAAATGTTGAAAACACTCATGTCTACGGTTTTTATTAATTTATCTTCATCGGTGTTGTTATAGACTATTAACCAAATTAATTTTAGTATCGTTAAGAGCACTCTTTTTATATACAAAATCCATTGAACCAGAATTTGGTGATAAAGATAAAATATTGAACAATACACGTTTGCTTATGGCACTTAATGAGACTCGCTTGATTTCCGCAAAACTCGGCCCACCGCCTAGTTTTGGCAATGAAACTTGTCTAGTTAAGATGCTCATAATCAAACTTGTATCGTTAATATCCATAATGTCACGATTTTGGATAGTGTAATGATTTTTCTGCAGATAAATTTTTGTCAAGGTGATTTCTTAACTATGACATATATTCACTGCCCATCGCTCATATTCCTTCAATTTTTTTTTACTGTCATTAACTATCTCATATATCGTATTCCCTCTGGTACCTCTTCATTTCTTATGCTCCTTGTCCAAGGTATTTTAAGTACATATTCTTCTGTTTAGGTAGATTTCAAATGCTTCGATACGTATAATTATAGTTAGTTCTGGGGCACATGTTTGGCAACTATGCAGAAGAATAGACATTTAGTAAATCTCGCTCGAATTTTAATGATCATACGGCCATTAGTGAGCACTGGTTTTAGGTTAATGAAGGATGCTGTTGCTGATTCTATTCCGTGTTTTAGTTGTTGATTCAGATCCATCAATTGGTTTATCCAAATTCCCAAATAATTAAAGTGCAATACTATTTATACTTCCTCTTCTTGATGGTTAGTTTTATTTAGCTTACGTCTGTCTTGTTTGTGGTGAGACCCCATCTATCACTTTCTTCATCTACTTTATTAAACAAATATTGTAGCTCCTGTATTGATTCAGCCATGGTTGTTGTATTATGTGTTATAGGACAAAAACGACTTTAACGTCACCGCGCCAGCTCATACAAAAAGCCACGAAAAGCTAGACTAGCGCGTACGATATCTCTCACAATCGGGAAAGTAACTCACATAGGACCGCTGCCTAGCCGGTAACAAGATATGCCGGCTAAACTACAGTGGAGCGAGGGGTGGTTCAACACGCGATAACATAAGGGCAACGGCCTAATGAACGGTAAACCGATATAAATAGATTGAACGCCACCCAATTCTATCAAGATGAACGAGAATGCAAAGGTAAGCCCGCTGAGGAACCGGGAAGCAAATGAGCCTACCTTTCAACTTTACCCTTGGCAGAAACCCAAAAGCTAAACGGGGTATGGTATGTCTGCAGCCTTGTGACTCCCGGAACCGGCGACTGGAGCACTCGAACCTACCTTTGACGCTCACAACTTCGTCCAGGCTCCGCTTTACATCAATCTTACACTGCAGACTGCTTAACCTGAAACTCGGCATGCAACACACACAAAGAAAATACAACGGTAGCATTTAACAGATATGTCCATTGGTCTGACACAAAAATATAGTTCTGTACAGTCGTTAATACACAAAATAGGGTTGCTGGCATTAATTACATGAAATATGATAGGCTTTAATTATTACGCAGAATACGTTGGCTGGCATTGGTTAGTACAAAATATGATTATTGCCATTAATGAGTGCGTGAGAAATGATTACTGTCATCGAATAGTACACAAATAGGGTCGCTAGCGTTAATTAGCGCGCGTATGAGATAGGTGTCATTACATAGTACACACAATACCTTTTTAGTTTCACCTGCGGCAGGAACGGATCCAGTTCGCGGCACGGCGATGTCACAAGGCTTCAACGGGTGTAGACGTTGATGAAACATGTCCAATGATTCCTTCACAGAACTCACATGCGGCAACAAAGGGGCGAGAGGGCTCGCATGAGAAAGGTGACCAGGGGCACGCTCTCGCTTAGTTTGGATCCCACCCACACACAGTAGTGGCAATTTACCTGCACGACGACGATAAACCGAGAGCGTTTGGCCAAATAAACGAGGCATCACCAACACAGACCTTGCACGCTTCACGACTTGGAACCCACTCGACAACCACGCCACATGACGAAACACACTCGGCAAGAGGCCGCCCCGCGACCGTAGTCGCCGAGGCGGCTAGAAGCCACACTCCAGGAACCGCTTGCAGTAACTGAACGAGGTCCCACACCAACTGGAAACAATTAACTTGCAAAAACAGAATCACGCCACGCAGCCGAAAAGCAAAACTGGAAGGGCGGCCGCTGCATACGCTGTCTTTCGCATTCACAGACTCGGGCTTTAAATTCAATTCAGAAAACACGCTGGTATTCGAGTTCACCACAGCTGCAAAGCGATAACAAACACACGTGTTCAGCAACAGCCCGGAGCGGGAGCACAGCTGCGTGACGGGCTGAAGCCAATAATGCCTGCACGAAACTTGATACATTTAAATTGAAGCGGAAAAATATAAAAATCCTATATACACACGGGGTTGTAATTTAGAAAAAATGGCAAATAATTCGGACATTCGTAGAATCTAAAAATGTCTTGACACATGTGCGTATCAAATGTTATTCACGCACTCTCCACCAATCTTAAATCCTTCTTCTACCGCTATTCTAAAGATGTTGTCCGTATACATGTTGAAAAGAACAGGGGGGAGCCACATCTCTTTTAATCGTAGTCTCCCTTCATTGTTCGTTATTGACGGCAACGAATGCCGACGGGTTCCAATAGAAACGTATTAGTAGCCACACATCTTTGCCATCTAAGTCGATTTTCTTCAGCGTTTTCTAACCTTCTGAGGTTGTACCAGATACACTTTTACATAATCAATGAAGAACTATAGAGGTTTATTTACTTTCTAGCATACTTGGAGGAGAGTTTGCTTACAAAACAATGCTTTTCCTGTCGGTAAGTCTCCTGGGAGGACAACCGAGTTGTTGTTACTGAATTATGAATCTATCACCAAAGGCCCTTAATCCCAACGTTTGTGAAAAGCTCGTGGTAGGTTTGTGAACCATTTGCATTCATGATTGGCTGATCAACATATCTTGAAAATAAATTGTATATTACATTGTTTTTAGTTTTGTGAATATTGAATTATTTAGACATACCCAGAACTTTATCAGAGCATGGCAGGACTATAAATGATGTTGCCTACTTATAAATACTTAATAAACGACCTAAAAGTAACATCACCAATGACAATTTGTATGTCTAGTACAAATGGAAATTGTATAACTGCATTATCAATGCTTCCAATGAGTATAATTTAGAATACTTTGCTATCTAAACTTCTATATCTTCTTGAATATTACCATCACGCCCTACCTACTTATAAAACGGCTTTAGTGGAAGTGTTTTCATCCAACATATGTTATAAGAATGTCAACTTGGTTGTGATTCATTCAATATCTTTGGCAGTCAGTAATGATGTAATAATTATGCGAATTACTTTTGTCATTTAAGTTAAAAAGAAAATTAATTAAATTAAATCACTATTAGAAGGATGCACTACTGTTTGTTTAAAAAGAAAATATCAAATGGTAGCACATTGCTTTACATTGCTCATATACGACAGAAAGAAAACTGTAAGCTTAGCACACCTGGTCAAGAAATAAGCAAGATTTGGAGAAACTAATATGACTTATTTAATGTACAGCGTAAACAACATCGCGCAGCAGATGTACGTACATTTGAAGTAATGGTCAACGTTCTAAATATGTTAAGACACCGGTCTACAAATGAATCCTAAAAGAGGTAAAATAGAGTAGGGAACTATGACCAAAGAAATACTAGTTCGAAAACAACAAAATTACGCAAAATATTACAAAAAAAGGAGAAAAATATCTTATTAACTAAAGCGCTCAAGACAGAAATTGTTACTAAGCAAAACGAAAACTGTTGAAGAGGAAAGGTGGTAAATCTAAAAGACGCGATTCTTTAACGGCGGTTGTGAAATTAATTTATGTACTCTCACATGTGTTTGGCAATACGCACTATGTATTAATTTTCAATTATACCGGTATTTTATTTTTAAAATTAAATCTTATTTTGCCAACGTTCCACGTGTGCAAAAATGTCTGCCCTATTTTCATTATTAATTTTTTCTTACACAGAAATGAAGAACTGTATTTAAGATATAGAATATCTCAAAAATAACGTAGAACTTGAAATGATTGGTTTCATTGGGGGAAGATTATTATGATTATTACACACAACTGTCACATGACTGACATCAGCCAATGAAAACCATGCATTTTTTTGAAATCGACCAATCCCGAACTGCTTAGCTGATAAGCGCCCGTGGGCTGCTTACCAAGCGATAAGCTCCCTAGGGATGATTATCGACCCCGTGGAAGGTCTCATAATTAGAAATAGAAATGCAAGGAACAAGCAATTTGAGTTTTTATGCATTATCAGATCAATTTTAAATCATAATTCGTATACGGGTTTTGTGTAATAATCTTCAAAATATAAACGCGGGCGACAGACTTACATATAATTTTTCCCGTGCCAAGAGCCATCGTGCTGGTTGCCCTTAGAAAACTTCCCTCGGGCAAGCCCTCGGGACAGTTTTCATTGCAACCAGCACTCGACCCTTGGCGTGTGCAAAATTATCGGCAAGTATGTCTCGCCCTTGTTATATTACTATTGATAATTGTAATTTTACCAAGACTATCTACCTTTACCTTTGAGAAAAGGTCTTGAAAGTATATTCCAGCTTCACGATATTGCTTAGTACTGAATGTTGACTTTATTGCTATATTCGCAAATAAATAAATAAAATATAGAGTAAATTAACACTATTAATTTAACAATCAAACTTATACAGATACACAATTTTCGAAATAGCCATAGTAATCGCAAATTCTTTTTATACAATGCTTTCCATTGTCTGCTCCTGAGGAATTTCGAGGAATTATTATATCCGTGAGCTGTTAGACAAATCGTCTTGTGCAAACGTAATGTTTGTTGGGCTATGTTGTTGATCTTTCGAACGACTTTTCATTCAGTTTCACTTTTGTATAGAGACCATTTCATACACTTCCATCTTCAGAAATAAATTCTGGTGAACCTGTTGGCCAAACAGTGACAAAAACTTCGAGCTTCAAAATGGCAACTGTGTCAGACATAGCACAAAGGATGTATTATGGCTAATTGCGTATTAGTTTCGTGTGAAATTTACTTAGTACAAAGTTCTAACCCTTCAATTTCGGGACTGCGTTAATTTTAAGTTTAAGTTATAATTATTCGATTTAACGCCGCTTTGTTTCTTTTCTGTAACTTTTCCTAAATGTTTTTCAACAGAGTACTCGTATATATCGGAATGAAAACTGACCATTGCTAATCTTACTTGTCAACTTATTCAAAACGTTGGAAAATGTGTTCACGAAGTTATAAATTTAGTTGTCCATTATCACAATCGCAGCCCAATAAATATTTTTTTTAGAATGTGACGTTAGCGACAGTTCAAATTTCAATGCCGATAGTAAGCCACAATCGGCGTTTGAATATCCAGTACGTGAGGACTTAGAGATAAAGACAAAAGCTTAATCGTGCGCGACTTTGCGTACAACGATGCCCGACGCAACCCTTTTGAATTTCCCTAAGAAGGTGACTCAAATAGACAGGCCCAGAAAGATATAAAACGAAGACACTCGGCCTGCTGATGGAACTTGATTCCATAGACCCACCTGGACTTTCAGAGTTTTCGCTCTTCTGATCTCCAATCCCGAATCCTTTACAAAGAGCGCCCGATCCGGTATCTAAGAACAGATGTGAGATCCGCTCGTAACATATTTGCTTGATCTTCGGCCTTGGTATCAGCAGATACGTCCCTGAAATGGTCCTACACCGTAAACTTAGTCGCTGTCTCTGGAATGAGGAAACTGCCCCCAAATTAATCCTTGAAACCAATCTCGTAGTCGTACCCTAAACAGTATCTTTACGGCTCAGAACCCCAACATTACGCAGCGAAAACAACAATTTTATGCTTCTAAATAGGTTACGACGAATATGCAGACAGTTGCTTGATAGGCGCTTACCAGGTCAATTCGTCTCCATTAAGGGCACGACTTAAGTGTTACGAAGTAAACCATCGGGCGAGGTTATGTTGTACCGTCAGACGAAATTGTAACACTTCACAGAACTCCAAGGAGATACTGCAATTCCGCCGCAAATTCCGGTAAGCACCCGGTCGGCGCTCGGGTGCTTCGCGGGAAAATTTAACCAAATACCAGGCTTAAAGGGCTATCCGAAAGGGGCCCCAAGACAGTTTAACACTTCTACTGGATGATTCACACCTGGGAAGAACCCTAATCAAGGTTATTTTCCGAAATTTAGCTGTGCATGTTTAATAAAGAAAGCCGCCAGGCTCAACCAGATTTGACATTCCAATTACAGAAACCACCGCTTTAAGATACATCGTACAGTGCCAAGTGCAGATTATTCATCGAAGCAGCTGCTGGAGCTTAGATGTGGCTTGGGTTGCAAATTTTCTAGGCCCAGTTTTGTATCCACCGACCAGAATACATTTTCACCTATTGTATAATTGATTTTAATTTATAACCTAACATGCAAAATCAACACTAATAGACATATTCTATTTGAGGTATTCTTGATCTATTCATTCGAGAGTAATCCTAACTTTGGCTTTCTGAACTACTAATAAATGCAAGGTAATGCGAAAAGGTAATTAAATAAAATTATCTCTCCAGAGCCAAACATTACTAATGCAAAATATTACAATAATATTATGGTTGTATGAAGATCATCGATCATCATTGATTTATCGCTTCTATTTCTTTGCAGGACATACAGCAATTTTTCAATGAACTACATTCACAATTTTTTCTTCTTATTTTAAGTCATTCGATTAATCTAATCATACAGTGATGCGTGTTTTATGACACTTTTCATCTGAAAATTTGTTCTTGAATCAGTGTTAATCGATTAGTTAGCATTGAAGATAACTCACCATTGCGACTAATTTTAGTCAATCTTCTTTCTACTGTATTTCAGCGAGTTTCGTATATTTGTATCGTTTAACTGTATTTTCAATTTTGTATTACTCAAAGCTGCAATAAATTTCGTAATATGTCTTTATGCTTAAAGGATCAATTTTTGACAAAAAATAACGGTTTTATAAGTACTCTAAGTACCTCAATATTATTTTAAGAAGCACCTGTATATGAGTAGCCACTGCATTCATTTGAAAATATCTACATCCATTTGATGTTATGCATGGCTATTTTAAACTCATAAATCAATAGCTTTGGCTTAGAATAACTTGGTAACGGCTAATTTAAAATATATATATTAATGGCAAAATAAGTTATTCTAATTGCATAACAGAAATCTCATTTCTACTTCCATATTTTTTGTCTGGCTGCCTAAATAAATATGCGCAAAACTAAACTTGGTATTTCATCATCACTTCTAAGTTATTTGAATCTTTTTGAAAACGTGTAGCTCTTTTCTATCATCTACTTCAAATCTAAAAAGCCTCAGTATTTTGATAACAACAACATTTCACATCACCCGTTTTGTTGCTGGTGAGCCTTTCTAGCTTTTATGACTTTAAGTTACTACCAGCTCCAGATTATTACCCTCTTCCCAACAGTCATGTCTTTATTATGTCGCGTAAAATTGCGACGACACCGCAACCCATCTGTTCTTGTTGCTTAAATATCGGAGTTTGTTAAAAACGTAAAATTATATGTTTAACCTTTAAGGTATAATAGGCAAGAGAGATATAGGTATTCGAAAAACTTTCGCATTATTTGCATACTTTCTTTGTGTTATCCTATTCAACATGTTACTATTGCATCTTTGGCAGTGTGTTAGGATTAGTCACATCTCTAGGAATAACTATAATTAAATGAGTGAATTGGCATTCATGAATAATCCTGTATTGCAGCTGCGCTAACAAAATAGTCAGATCTTTTATTACTGCGTACACGAAGGTGTGTTAAATAGATAATGAATTAGAAGGAGTACTAGACAAAGCAAATCGATAATACATTATCTAAATATTGACATCACAAAAATGAAAGCTAGAAGGTGTAGACCAAAGGCCTAAAATTAAATTATTCACCACATAGCGTGGAACGAAGTACTTTATCGCATTTGAACTTTTATTTCTTGTTGCTTACTAGCACTTTAATGGGTTAAATACTCGACTTCTCCCAAAGAAAAAAGAGATTATCAGGTTTACGATAAACCAAAGGACTTCATCAAGATTCAAGGAAATTTATTTTCGAGGACTTTTAAGTTACACCGATTTAAATTTTAAATTTTTTTCGTTGTTCACAGTTTTGTGCTCGTAGACACGATATATTTCTTTCATTCCAGTAAATTGCAAATGAGTAAGTCGCACTATACACATTGCATGTTGCGTTGTTCGTAGTAGATTCTATCTAGCCTCAATTCGGTTACGATAGTGTCTAAATTCCGATACTTCGAACAACTTCTCTGTTATGTCTCCCAGTAGATTTCTATTTTCTAAGGGTTACCGCCGCCCTTCCTCCTGCCTCAACTAGCTCTGGGATCAGTTACGGCAAAGTAGCTTTCCAATACTAGCGTGAAGTCGGTGTGCTTTTTTACACTAATTGTAAACAATAGAACTTCCTGATACTTATGCAATTAGGTTAGGAGGTTTTACAGTTTGAAAAAGTAAACTTGCAGCTTTCGAAGGGTGTGATTTATATTTATATATTGTAATGACATACACAGGGGTAAAAATCAATATTAAAATGGGATTAAGGAATTATAATAGTTAAAAATAATTAGGACCAGTTTAAATATGAATTGAGAATTGGGAATTGGGAATATGAATAATTATTATGCAATTAGAAAAGAAAATAGAATTTATAATGAGTGGAATATGGCTATTTGAGAAACAGATGGATTCAAATATAATGTAATATTTTAAAATATAATGTTTCAAGGGAATGACAAATACTTAATCGAAAGAAATTATTATAAATAGTAGGTAGAAAAAAAGTATCTAGAGTGTTGCAAGTATAAAATGATATCGTTAAGGACTTTGTTTTTAATTATTCAGATAACAAATTTAAAAAATGTAGCAGTAAATAATTTTGGTGTAATTAAAAGTATAAAATAAACCCTATTTTAAAAAGTAATGTTTGGATATTAAAAAGAGTTAAGTGTAAAGCTAAATTGGCGTGGTAATATGGAAATGAAATTTAACCTAAGAAGAAGAGAAATAAAACGAAGGAAGTATACAAGTATGTGGTGAAAAACTAATTGTAAAGCAGAACTAATCTACAGATGAGAAACAACTGGAGTAAAATACTAAGTGAAGTTTATTGGATAATTACATTTAACATTGTATAACAATTGCACAAAGCACGTTTCAGGAATTTGGCGGATATGGTGTTGGAGTGAGGTGGCTAAAGCTAGGGTTGTAATATCCACCCCTGCTTATAGGGGTTGTAATATTTATTTACCACGGGTTAGCTCATTAGATCGGAGATAGGGTTCGATCGTGCGCTCAGATATACCATAAATAAGCAAAACACACTAACGGAGTATCCTGTATAACATTTATTCTATATATCTATCATACATAAGTAAATTGTTGTGTAATTAATTAAATGAGATGTACATTGCTCGAAATTAACGATAGTATAAAAACGCGGCTTCCTGGTTCAAGCGGCTACGGATTCTACGAACGGTAGCGGCTTCCTGGTTCTGGCGGGCGTGACCTGGTGTGCGATACGTTCGTGGCCGTCGTGATCGCCCGGACCGCTATTTCGTTGCGCTTCGGGACAAGCGCAACGGCACAGCGCAGTCTGTCAAATTTCGCCGAGCTGCAGATTCTGGTTTCTGTAAACAAATAACAAATTAAAACTGCTAACGCGAGTTCTCACCCTATACGTGTAACTACAGTTCGGTGGTGAAAGACTCCGAGGAATTCGCCGCACGACGGGGCTTCGCTTGGAGAACGAAACTCCGAATCGGCGTGACTTTTGAGGTTAACAACCCTCGACACCTGCAAGTGAACTCTTTGGCGAAGCTAACAGTGCGGTCCGCAGAGTTCCCAAGCAAGACGGCCGCTACAATTCTCAGGGATTAATTCAGGTAAATTCTACTTAGGTAGCTTGTAGCTTTTAATTCTGCTTGAATAGCAAGGCGGTGAATTTAAAATACAAGGGAGCTGGGATACTGACATTACGTTAATTGCTATTTGACCAACGGGTTTCGGCGTAGGATATTTTCAGGATAATTAACTGGCGTTCCAGGTGTTCTTATAGAAACCATTGAATTAAACTCAGTTGTCAGGGATTTTCAGGATAATTAACTGGAGTTCCAGGCGTTCTTATAGAAACCACTGAATTAAACTCAGTTGTCAGGGATTTTCAGGATAATTAACTGGCGTTCCAGGTGTTCTTATAGAAACCATTGAATTAAACTCAGTTGTCAGGGATTTTCAGGATAATTAACTGGCGTTCCAGGCGTTCTTATAGAAACCATTGAATTGAACTCAGCTTCGGAACGGATCCCCAGGTACTGGTAGAGTCAACGGAGAGACTCTGTGGACAGGGCAGGATGCAGGATCGGGAACTAGGTGTTTGCTGGAGGAGTATCAGGTATCTCTTGGAAATCTCTGGGGAATCTCTCTTGAAATACACTCTGCAACTGGTTTTATAGGTCTTGAAATGCTGTTAGGTGGGGAGAAACGGCGCGCGTCATACCTTTGTTTGCGCGGAACGTCGGTCGGCGCTATCTTATCTTGCTGGGACACGCCGCGCCGGGTTCTTGATAACGCTAAAGGTCGGCGACGTTTAAATCAGCAAATATTATTTAATATTGAATTAATCGGATTCAAACGGGAGCTAGCGTTACAGGGTCTATTCGGTTACACGCTGTGGAAGAGTTTGTATCCCTAATTCTGGTCAGTTGGACATCTTGTCTGTCATTGGAGCCTTTCGTTGTGATTGGCGACTGAAGAGGTTGGAGTCGTAGGCAGAATGGAGCAGCTTGGTTGACATCCAGGACATTGTTAAGTTGAAGTGAAGGGTGGGTGATATTAAGTAGTAAGGTAAGCACTGAAATAAGAAAATAAAGACTAAAAAGGTGAATTTGTTATTAAAGTAATTGTCAGTTAATTTTCAAATCTGTTTGACATATCATTTGACAGAAGTTATTTTTGACTTGTGATAAAAAAAATAAAAAATTAGAACATCAGATTTCAGAATAAGCAATCTAGATAAAAGGAATCCACCTCTGATTTTCAGGAGCTAGCACAAAGAATAATTATTGATATTCAAATCATAAACAGAGCAATTTTAAATTGATAACAATATAATTCATAAACAGATTAAGATCATTATGGGTGAAAGTATAGCAATATGTATATGTTATAATTTTATTGAAACCTTAAAAGAGCTTTTGTCCAGCACTACATGTGTATGGAGGGGATCTTTATAAATTTCTTTTAAAGCTAAATTTCAAGTTTTAATGTTATTGCTATAAGTTGCTATTAAGTTGGGCATTAAGCAACTACTTTGAAACAACCTCTTCAATCATGTCAGAGGCTTTCTAATTCAACTACTAGCTCAATCATCGCTTATGTCAATTCGATGGCGCTTGGTCAGTTTTGAAAAGCAGTTATTTATCTCCTCGTTTTTCCAAGATATTTCTGATGAAAATGTGGTTAAATTTAAGGCTTGTTTATAAAAGTGTGATGCTGTTACACAGAAGCAAGCTTTATCGTGCTCTTAGATAAATATTAACAAAGGCTTTTTATAAAAGGGGCTGTAATGACAGCAGTTAACTCGTCCGCTACCGTTAAAAGGATTTTTGCGGAAAGCTTCACATTCTTATCTTGAAAGGGAAAACACGCTTGGAGCATTCATTTCTAAATATTCATCCTCGAAATTTCATAATTATAAAAATCGCGCTTGGGTTGTCTCCAGGCCCAAAGTTTACGCTACACTAATTTTCGCATTACGCCTATCTCGTTCTATTACCAGAGAACGCAGCTTTAAAATTAGCTTGTTCAGTATTTTAGATATCTCGCTAGATATACTTTGCGTTAGTGGAGATAAACCCACGCTTTCGTATGAGTTTCCCGCTGATAATCAAACTAGTCTAAAAAGCACGCAGCCACGAATTGTCTTTTCCGACAAAGACGGCGCAAATTAAATAATCCAAATTAAAGTGGAAATGATAAATTATGATTATGTTCACCTGTCAGTTTGGAGTATTAAATTGATTAACGCTATAAGCGCGAAGCAGCCAATGAGGCCGATGATTAGGAATTTTTATGAAGAAGTGATAAATGGAGATGCAGCTTGCTAGCAGACCAACCAATTTGACTTCCTAATGAAATTTTAATTTTTAAACCGCTTATTGCCTTGGGACCGCTACCTTTATCAGTTTCCTTCCGCAACTTCCTACGGTTAGCTATCAAAGGAGAGATGAGAAAGTTAACATATTTTTTAGCTTTGGTCTTCAGATTTTTTTTCATATAAAGTGATTATTTCTGTAAAAATGGCAAGTAGAAGATCCAATTAGACAGAAATATGATCTAGAAGGGAATGAAAGCATCTGATGTGCTTAACTTAGTTGCATTAATAATAAAAAAATTGTTACCTCCAAATTAGTTCAATGAAAAATTTGCTGCAACAGTCTCCATTGTATTACAATTTCGCTAAATCAAAAAGAATCTCGCAACGATCGTTTGACCTGACGCTCAGTAAGGACGCTAAATTTAATTGAGACGTAGGAAGTTGGTTTTGTACCTGTACCGTTCTCGAGCTGAAAGCGACTTTAAACTAGGGATATGCCCGTGAGTGAGTATTCCTTCACGTTCACGCACGTTTCACGCTTACTTTAAACGCTCACGTTCACTCACGCTCTCGCACACATGCACTCACGTTCACTGCGTGACTTCCACTCACGGCGTGACTCGTGGCTTTTATTTGAAAATTCAGTTTCACATTTTAAACTAATGAATGAACCAAAACATACATAAACAACTATAAAATAATATATGTTTTACACGATATAATTTAAGTGGTATGTTTCCTAGCCAGAATAATAAATATAAAAAAATAAAAATAAATATTTACAGGCGAAACGCCTAAATACATTCTTCAATTTATCAAATAAAAAATTAATTTTAAACAAAAATATACAGTAGTGTTTATTAAAGTGTTTTACAGCATTTGCGCTCTGTGAGTATAAATTAATTACACAAAGTTAAAAAGGGTGTTGTATACACATATACTTTAAAAATGTACATCTTGGTCTACCTACTTAATGATACAGTGTGAGCCTATGTTGAGTAATAACGCAACCATCAATAAACTTCTAACTGTCGCTTTACAACAGATTTTTGAGCACGACTGTACCTACACGTCAACATGCGCAACATGGCACTTATTGGTTCAATAATATATTCATCTGTGATTTAAATTGCCCTAGCATATCTTATATTATAAGCGCCGATGCCGCCGGTTGCCGGTCGCAGGCCGACGGCCGACCAGGCGTAAGCAGGCGCGCGCGCACGAATGGCGAGACCGAATTTGTATTGTTAACGCTGGCAGGGCCGGACGTAGGCTGGCTGCCGCCTTGAGCAAGCATTTTTATTGTTAACCGTTTCTTTACGCTGGCCGGGCCAGACGTAGGCTGGCCACGAGTTCTAGTATAGCATATAACAACTTACAATGGCTGTGAAAGAGAATATAATACATAGGCTCCGGTTGCCATTAGATACGGGAGGGAATGTGATTAATAACGAACCAACAAGCATCCTGATTTTGGTATTTAAATATTTTCGAATGCAGCTGAATACAGGAGATAGTCTTATCATACAATGTAAAAGTGTAAAAAATATAATATATAGAACTCTGGAGTAAAGTGTCATTTCCTTCCTTGAATGATTGAATGATGATGATGATTATTATTATTATTAAACCACATCCACTGGAGGGAATGATACACTTTCCTCCCTAGTAGGTAATATAACTAACTACTATTTTTTCGAAACTAAATGTAAGTTCTATTTGGTCGCCTATGGATGCAGTTGTCACAATGCTTTTTAAAAGAGGAACGTCAAAAGCAAAGGCAACCAGTTTTTTTATTTGTACAAACAATAAAATTATGATAATTTGTACTTTTCTTGGTTACAGAAAAAATTATTACTATTTAGCGTGAAACGGAAATCACACCTTGGAAATTTTCTTCACGTTCACGGACCGATTTTCAAATATTACTCTTGTTAACGACTGGACCCCCATTGACTCAGCGTGATTGTTTTCGTCTGGCGCTCATAGCTGCTTCAAACGTTTCACGAATGGAGCCAATTTGCTTACACAAATATATTTCTTTTAAATACGCATATGAAAAACAAACAAAAATACAAACACTAGAATGATTGGCCATTCCTAAACATAACTGTACAATAATAATGGACACTACGGGCGATATAGCTTGGCGCTACTCGCATAAATACCACCAAATAACTGTCCCAGTGTTGCCGTTTGTACGATTTAAAATTATGGTATCGCCCAGACAAAATTATCAGATTTTGCTCTAAATTATGTTAACACGTATAGATGGCAACGCATCAGTTTTTTCGGCTCATCCGCCATTTAATTGAAATTAACGTGTCGCGAAATTAAACATAAATTGTGCTTGTATGATAACAGATGTCGCCAAACTAGATTAAAGTGTAAGGAACCGTCATTAGTGATTTTTTATATCTATCCTTGTTGCACAATTTTCTCCAACAGGGGATAAAAACACAAACTAACAAGAATTTGACTTTACAGCAGTACCATTACACCAAAAAGAAAATCCTCAAAAACTAGTGTCTTCCTTATTGCACTTGGGAAATGTTTATTTGCTATCTTTATCTCAGAATTTTCTCACACGAGAAATGGAATGGCGGTACCTTACACTTAGTGTATTAATCTAGTGACGGTATACTTCCTAGAGTACCTGTATAATCTTATATACAGGTACTCTAGGAGGTCGTAGAGTCCCTGTATATAGGTTAGTAAACTATATACAGGATCTTTAGGAGGTCGCCGCTGCCCGGGCCCTTTATTGTGAAGCAACCAAAGGTGCTAAATAGGTTTCAAAATATCCACACAAAATGTGACAATGACGATACGAGATGGCGCAATTAAATATTAAAAATTGCAGACAGCCGACGATACGATAATATAGAATAAATCATCCATGACAATAAAATTATGTTAAAATTGATAATTATGTTACTTTATAATTTTTTACCAGAATGGCGAAAAAATTATGTTAGAATCTGATAATTATGTGACGATCGGCAACACTGAACTGTCCTATACTCGAAACTTAAAGCTGACTGAATCAGATCCTGCACGTGCATAAAACCCGAAGAAATTCACATTCTTTTAATTTAGCGCGATTTTCAAACGTCTATCGCGAGCGCTTATCGTTGAAGCTACAATTAGTTATTGTATTAAGTTACCTGGGAATTCTTGAGGCCTGAGAACTGCTATGTAGTGTACTGGATTCGACTGGATTGCGTCACCAAACCTTGAGAAGTGTGACGCATGGAAATTTATCACGTATAATTTGAGAGAATTACCCGGCCTGCTAGCTCTGGTTTGCGATGACGGCTGAATTCAAAGCATTAACAATGGACGTCACAAAATTAAGTTACTGTTTCGCAAAAGAGCCAGTCTCGTCCACATTCAACCATACTTAAGATTACTAAGTCCAAGGCCAATTAACAATAAAAATCATGTAAATACTAAATGGCTATGGATCAGGTGTCCGTTTCAATCTATATAGAAATCTTTTGTAATTATGTGTGTATGTAAAATAAAAGGTGGTCTTTCTGCCAGCAAGGTTTAACACCGCCCTGGAGATTGATCTTTATCTTCCCACTCTTCCTCGTTTAGTTTTCTTTCTCTCATGGTTTCGTTCACTTAATTTCACCACGACCTCTTGGCTCGTCCTCTTTGTTTTCTACCCACTTGGCCCCATTCTGTCACTTTTCCTATACATTTCTTTCTCCCTGTTCTGGTGAGATGACCATTCCACTGCAGTCGCTGTTTTCGTACACCCCAGCGATTTCTTTTCTACATACACTCCCCTCTTAATTTCTACACTGTTTCCTTCTTGTTACTTTGCACTCTGTACATTATCTTCAGTAATATTCAATTTATGTGGTATTTATTTTACTTTGACATTTCTTGTTTATTATCCAAATCTTTAATCCGCATGTCCTTATACTGCCTACCCAGGTATTGAAGATGAGAGTTTTTATATTTTTGTTAAATCTCTCCCATATTACTGTTTGTATTTGTTGTATGACTATTCTAATTTGTCTCCGCCCAAATGGCATATCTTCTTCCATTATAGCTTATGCTATTAAAGTGAAACCAAGGTATCTGCTTCTCTTGAATTTTGTTTTTCTATCAACTTTTATGTTTTCTACTTCATTGAGTGTAGTGATAGATATTCCGTCTTATTGAAATTTAGCTCTAGCCCATTTTTGGTGTATTCTTTTTTAGTCTACGTATCGTATAGTTGAGATCTTCCTCATCTTGGGGTATCAATACCTGATGTTTTAAAAGAACTTACGATTTTCTGTCTTATTTTCACATGCACTGTGTTGCTTTAGAAGAGGTTTTCAACTTTCTTATTTTCAGTTTCTTCATCGGCTCCTATAGTTTGTTTCTTGGGACCTAGTGGTTCGCCTTTTGCAGACCCATTACATGTCTTAAAGTGTAGATGTGATCAATGCACGATTTTCTTGTGGTATAATTATCTTGGCCATCACCAATCTCATCGTATATCTGCTTTTCTAATTTATTTTTATTACTCTGCCGTTTATTCTTTCCATTACGGATACCATGATAATGCTTCCTATACTTTTCTTATTTTCATGAATGTTGTATAAATTGTAGGCACCCCGTTAACTTCTCTTTGGAATAAACGATGTACCACTGGGAAGAATTTTTGTGATCCGTATTTGATTAACTCAAGAGTTTCTTGCTCCGAAACCTGCTGACTTGTTAATCATGTGGTATTATATGCATTTGCCACCTCTTCCAGTCTTAATGTCATCGGTCCTGTTGTTGATGGGTTGTAAACCTTTTATATAATTTTTTCGGGGTTTCAGTTAAGAAGTTTTTTTAGCATGCTTGCCATTGTATATCTCGTCTATATATGATATTTGTGCGGTTTCTTGCATTGATTCTAAATACCTGAATTATCTTCCAAGATTCAGATCTCCTTGTTCTACCAATATATTGCTTTATATTTTTGCATGCCTTTTCCCATTTTTCTTTTTTTCTTCGATGTTAATCTTTTTACTGCTTTATTCTTTTCTCTGCAGTTATGTAGGTCTTTTTTCTCTCCGTGCTTAGTCATTTCTTGTATAATTCGTAGTTCTTCTTTATCTTTTTTTATCTTATATCTTCTTCGGTAAACGCTCCCCATTGCAGCTTCTTACAGAGGTACTACTCTTAATGTGTTCGAATTTTTCTTGAACATTTTCATATTATCTGAATTCAATCTAGCCAGCGTCGAACACAAAGACGCATGCATCATACGAGAAGCCATCGAAATCGTGAAACGTCCGAATTGTATGAACACCCGCGACAACACAAGCCGATTACCTGCATCGTGGTTACCAACGTTACTACAAGCAACGGCCGGCCATTCTCTACGAACACCAGCCATCCATTCTAACAGTACAGCTCCCTCGATGCTAGTTGCCACAGTAATTGATAAACAAGCTATTCAGTCAGCTGTACATCAAGTTGACAGTCCGCTTTCAGTTTCAAATTATAATTTACAAAGGGTAGCTATGAAACTTTATAATCTTATTCCAAGTTGTAGAAAACTTACCCCTTTACGTAGCCCCACTGTTCTACTGTTTCTCTTTAATTCTTGTCGTGATAGTCCGCATTGCCGTTTCATATAAAACAACTTTTTCTACTACACTATGGAATTCTTTCTCTTAGCGTTCTAAATAAGACATTTATTGCTCTTTTCGCCGTTACTAGACTAGCGTATGTGTTGTTTTGTGATGTGATTCTAGACATTTAAATGTTCAGGATTCAGTTTATTTTATCCCCATTCACATAATGGGTTTTCCTTTCTAGTTTTCTAAGATTATTCTCTTTAACTTGCAGGTCACTGTGGTCACTACTGAAGAAAAAACTGTCAAGTTAATAATTGATCTGTACGTCTATTCTATTCCATGTTCATAGTGTTTACTGTCTAGTGTAGTGGCGGTGTTACTGCAGTTCTGTTTAAAGTTTATCTACTCGTGTTACCTATTTTGATCTGCATTGTTGTGTTGCCATACATTTTGAAACTAATATATAATTGCTATAGCACTACCTAGTCCAGTATGGTGAAAGCAAAGTTTTCTTGTGCTTTTGTATAAATAACGCTAATATAGGGATTATTCCATTTTCGTGGTATACCTTATACTTATACAACTGTGTTGATTATCTTATCCGCAAATTTTACAACGGCATCTTTGTTATATTCAGTAATAATACTATAAGTACTTCAACATTATCGGGTTATATGTCGATAACCTGTTGCACAATAATAAGAGTGTCAGTTTGATAGTTTAAATAATCCGACGGCGAAGCGGGATGATTATTCTATCAAACTGATACGATTTGTTATTGTGCAGGAATTTTGAGACGCATAACCCGAAAATGTTCGAAGTACGCATTGTAGGCGAAGTGATTATTTTTTGAGTAAATTTAGAAACAAATAAATATTTTATTAGCAGCGCGATTTTGTATTATCGAAATTATACAAGATAACTTAACTAAATCTAACCTTCTGATTGCTTGATATCGCCACGAAAAAAATAATCACTTATAATACCATGAGTAGTCAAAGTTATGTGGACTATTTTTGTGGTGGTGTCACGAATGTCCATTGCGCTTTGGTGTGATTAGGACGAGTGCGATAGCACGAGTCCTAATCCCAAGCGCAATGGACATGAGTAGTGATACCACCGCAGAAATAATCTACTTAACTTTGACTAAGAATGGTATTCGAGGGACTATTTAATGAACCAAACTACTTTTTCAAATTAGTTTTCAGTAAATCTAGCAACAAACTACTCAATTTCTATAGTAACAGAACACTAATATTGACTTTTTCTAATAAAAATCACATTTGTTTAAAATAGTCACTTGAATACCTTCTAGGAAGATATATCCACTGATATTTTTTTGATTGGTCAAGAAACGTCAGAATTCTGGATATTCATTGGTCACTTTTTGACAGATGACAGGTGAATTGAATAGTCAAGGAAATATCTATATACTAGTGTATCACCCGAGCTACGCTTCATTAATATAAATTTAAAAAAATGCCGCCGGCATGACAGCCGAGCATTCTACAACTGACCCACGATGCTTCGTTGAATAAGGCGCTGCGATAATGGTATATAGTGGTATACTTTTTCGTACTTTTTTGAAAATAAAGCTCAGCCTACGATCTAAGTTTAAAAATTAGCAAAATTTTAAGCTATCATACAATTTAATCGGAGGAGATAGCAAATAAACATACAAAGAGATCAACGATTTTATGGTATAGATTACTAGCCCTGATGCTTCATTCTTCTTGTCCTTCTGTTCCCGGTGTACATCCTTTTGTTGTTTCAAACATTGGCTGTATGCTATCTGACCATCCTTATCTTACTCTGGCTTATCTACATGTTGATTTATACATTCCTATAGTAGCGATGCATAATATGTCGTCCACTGTTTCCCATTATTTTCCAGGCCGTTATTATATTGCTGTATTCTTGGTATTGGCAATATTGATGACTAATTTTATTATTCGTTTTACTTTTCCTTTATTTTAATTGTTACTAGTAACCGTCTCTTTTCCAAGTTGCGCTGACTTCTGGTACAATAATTTCTTGTATGACCTTTTTGTTTTGAAATTGTACCATCTAGACTTTTTCTATGTATTTTGCCCTTTCTCTGTCAGTTCCAAGAATTTTTTGTCTTTTCAAATAGTGTTTTCATCAAAATGCGGCCGTACGTTGTTCTGCGAGGTTATGTCGACGAATCCGTCTGTTAATACTGTATTTTGTGTAGTTTAGTATTCCATATGCCAAGTGAATTGCTTCATTACATAAAAAAACTAGTGTTAATGTAACTGAAGCATAATTGCGACTCTTTTTGTTGATATATGTTCTCAACTGCTTTCGCACCATACGTTCAGTACTGAACAAGAGCATAAGCTTTAGTTTTCTGTAAAATCAATGAAGAAATTTATCTAACACACAAAATATGCTAAGGTACCATATAATTCTCTCACCGATTCTACCCTACAGTTCAAATATTCTTTATTTTTTATGGTATTTTAGTGAGTATACTATATTGATTCCGAAGATCAATTTTAAAGATGAATTTTCTCACGTCTAAAACAGTAATTTGTCAGTGGTCGCAAAGATCCATTAATGAATAAGTATGCGAAGAAGAAGAAGAGTCGTTTGTTACAACGCTTAGTTCAATAGTCAATTTTGCCCTTAATATGAGTTATTCCATCCAGTAATATATAATAATGATGACAGAGAATATTGCTCATTTAAAATGATAGAGGTCAATGTTTAAAGGATATAAGGTAAGACTGTTCTCCAGTTGTAGCAAGAGCAGATATAAATTTAACAAATAGGCGAACATAAATAATGGTAAGCATGTATTACAAAGTTATAAAATGTTGTCAAAGAAGATAAGGCAGCAGAATACTACAACACGGAGGCGTTCCTCGGAGGCATCATCAATCATAGAGCCTCGTGTTTTAATCCTGCCCCAGATTTGAAGTGCTTTATCAGACTTCCGAACAGGGTAGTGTCACTTTGCTCAGAATATTGAATGAATAATGAAACCGAACTTGTGATAGCTTCCAAAGTATTATCTTGTTAGGTCTGGCGGCGCTTTTGCAGCATGCTAAGTGCAAAGTAGCGCCGAATTTATATGGACCTTGCATGGCGCACATTAACTAACTGGTGCTAACTCCGCGTGTTGGATCGCATTATGAGCTGGCCCCAGGACGAGGGTTGCTGTTCTAGGAAGAACAGCGGGGACAGACGGAAATGGCCATATTGAGAACAGACTTCCACGCGAAAATCACATTATTGCACTCAAATCTAGGACAAGTAGAAGCAGAAACCCCGAATCCCCCTTCAATCTGCAAAATGCGAAAAAAGCTCCGCGCCTCTGGGAGTTCTTGAGGAGTTATGTAAAGTCTCACCGTTGTGGCAGATAACAGAATCACTCCCGGAGTTTTAATTTGGCCAACCCTTTACGAATTTGCTCGACGCTCAGCTTAGACATCCCATTAATATTTTCGCAAATCCGTAACTTTGCGACAAGCGAGATTTATGGCCGTCGTAGGAATATTTTTAGGGTTTTTGTTTGCGCTTCATATCAAGAAATGTTTCGTGTATAGTCGACGCCGGAAATTTATTGTTTCAAATAAGAAACTCTTGCGCCGAAATTTACGAGCAGTAGCAGCTACTGATCTTAAAGCTCTTAAATCTCTTAATTCCTTCCAACCATTCTCAGCACGTCTCCAGTAATACGATGCGTAAACGTTGTAATAATCGCGTCCCATTATGCATGAAATTAAAATACAATTGGGGATATTGTGTTAAGTAATCCGCTTTCTAATTAGAAGTTAAACTGCAGATGTTTGCTTATTCATCTCCAGTTTACAATCTCTTCAGTAATTACTTTGGAATCTCTTGCAGAGACTGGCGACCTCTGTATTTCGAAAAGCTAAAGAATTTTTCTAGCTGTACTATAAAATCTCCATTTCAGTCTAACAACAAAATTGTAATAATAATATTAATTACGTTAAGTTAAGAAGTTAAGAAATCATCAACATTGTAATATGCCGAATTCAATGGGTTTTTTTATTACAGCCTTGTATTTTTGTAAAGGTATTTGTCTAATAGAGATGGAAATTTTGTTATACAGTTTTAAAGCTAGGTAAAACAGCGGCTGCCATTGCGTTCTGGCTAGCCTGTGTTGGTATAGTTAGATCGTTATTATATCTAGTAGTATAATTATGTCAATCCGATTGCTTACAATAATCTTTTTCATTGTTTTTCACATATAATTTCCAATATTAAAACACAAGGTAGAGTTAACATTTGCAGTTTTATAAATAACGGTCTACAGTGTTTTCGCATGTTCAACGTGGGCACCGGCACCCTACAAGATTATTCCATATTGCAGAACACTGTGAAAACTTGAAAAATTAAAGTTTCTTGCCGCTGAGAAAGTTGTTAACCTGCACTAAAACTGGTAGAGTGTAATTTTGTTGTCGTCAGTTGCACATGCAATTGCCATGGAGATTGTTGTCTATATGAAAACCAAGAAATGTTAGCACCTTTTTGTCTCTTCCATCACACCTCACGTCGAACACTACGCTTTGAGTTTTTCTTGTATTGAGCTTCAGTCCATTTGAAGTGAACCATTCTTGGGTGACAATAATATTTCTGTCAGCAACTGAGTTTAGAGCAGTTGTGTCGTTTGCCGTGTTAATTATAGTAGTACCATCCGCAAATAGTATTAATTTTTCTGTGGTACAGTTTGCAGGCAGATCGTTGATATATATCTAAAATAGCAGGGGGCCAAGGACTAACCCTTGCGGCACTCCTCATTTTAACACCATTTCCTCTGACGTTTCTTGGTTAACGAACACGATTTGCCTTCTATCTTCTAAATAACTTTTGATTAGTAAATGTGGTAGGCCCCCTACTCCGTTATGATGGATTTTTTCTAATAGATATTCGTGAACCACTGTATCGAAGACTTTGCTTAGATCAATTTAGGTTAAACCTGTTTTATATTTTTCATGAAAAGCTTTCACCACTTATATAATTAGCTTTTTAAATCTAATCATTAGGAAAAGTTTCCGTCTTGCTTATGCACCACTGTCGATCAATTACCTGTATATTCTCGCAAGTCTATTTCAAAGTATTACATGTTTCTGTCACATGTTCTGTATTAACGCGTTCCTTAATGTCGGAGCTGAAAACTGTATTTATCCCTGATTTATTTTGATGAAGGCGGAGAGAAATATAAGTCGACGCAAGAGCAGTAAAAAATAGGAGAAGCTATTAATACAAATAACACAATAAATATCAATAACTATTTAGATATTAAAGAACTGGACGGCAGCTGTTAAACATAACAACATAACTAATAAAAGTGGATCAGGAATAAATAACGAAATGGCAAAAAACCAATTCATAATGGCACGAAAAAAACATCATTTCGACAGAATGGAAACAAAACATGATAACTGATCGACAGAAAATAGGAAACGCTCATTGATTGCAAAAGAGTGCCAAAGTAGTCAAGTGATTGGAGAACTCGACTTCGATGATAAAAATTTAAAAATCAGCCACCGAAGCAACTATTATGGTAGTAGGGAAGTGAGGTAGTCGTCGAAAACATGCTGTTAATCATGTCATCCAGTACACCGCGTTAACGGTGTGCTAGACCAATGATTCTCATTTTTTTAGCGGGCCCCCTGAGAGTCTACCCGGTCAGCCAGGTTCTTGTTCTCTTCCAGCAGTATATTCTGAAGGTATGCCCAGGCCTTAGTCCTATGTATTTTTTCTATGAAACAGCATCTTATTTTAGAATGAATTCTGTAAAATTTATTTTGAAGCTGATAATGCCCCCCCTTAAGAGCTGCCGAGGTAACCATTTTTACAAAAAAAAATCCCCCTCCCCCGCATATCCGTTGTGTCTTCCAATGAGAACCGCTATTCTAAATGAGTAGGTTTCGGAAGAAATCATCAGTGGCTCTAACCCACCCAGTCGCAGGCCGGACTCCTAAATGTGGGTTTTGAATGTATTTCTCCCGGTTGCAGTGACCCTCGCTATGTTGCTTGATTAATTAGACACAGAGCTGGGCAAATTACTTTCAAAAAGTAATTAATTACTAATTAGCAATTACCGCCCAATGTAGTAATTTAATTACCAGAGATTCAATTACTCACAGGGAATAGTAATTCAATTACCAATTACTTAGTAATTGTAATTGTACAACATCAATTACTTTTTCAATTACTTTCAATAAAAATTATTGTCATATAGTTGTATTTAGTAGAATTTTCTTGCAAATTGCAACTATCATTAGTGTCGTGTCGATTCGTAATCGTTATCTAAAAATACTTAATTTTTATGTTTTGTTAACTATAGTAACCTAATACTTTATCACTCTTGAAGGTTTTTTGATAATTAAATCTTCTTCTAGCTACATGCACCGTTCACCAAAACCAAAAGTTTTTAGTTTGTTTTGATGTAAGATGTAAGTAAATAAATAAATGCAAGGATAACAATTATACAGGGTGTCCCAAAAAAAATGGGACACCGATTTGGCATAGATTCCTTAAGTAATAATAAACCGATTAAACCTAATATACTTTAGTACAAAGTCCCTTCAGTAAGAAGGTATAGGGACGTGGAAGTTCAAATCTATATATTTTTTTATATTAGTTTCCACATAAGTTATCGCTAAAGTTGAGCTTTTTGTCACGATTATGTATTTAGTTGCCGAGGCCCGAAGGGCCAAAGCAAATAAACCACACAAGGATTGAAATGGAACTCCCAGTGCCCAGGGGTAAATTGTTTTTTAAAATCGAGAAATCGCGAAGTTACAACATTTTAACCAACTTTTATAGGTTACGTTCACGTCGGTTGACGTTTACCTATCGCCCAGCCGCCTACAAAAAGTTGTAAAACAATGGATTACTTCACTGCCGATTTCTCGTATTTTATTTGACAATTTCAACGTTCTTCACTACCAATTAAAAAAAAATTTCGAATATGAAGAAATGTCGAATTTAATATTGGCTAGATTTTGTAATGATATTAGAAAAAATAGCACGCTGAATATGTTATAAAAGTGATTTTTCCATGTTCGTGATAAATTAATCCACTCCTTTTGCATCACTCGCTCGTGAATTAAACGTTGAAAAACTTTCACTTTTCTTAACTTGTAGAACAATCTATTATTAAATACGCTTAACATGAGGCTGAATGACAAAAATATGTAACTTACCTAAGTATACAGGGTGAAGCATTGGATTTCTTAAGTGTTTGACAGCAAATTTCTATTTAGATTTTGTATAAGAACGATCCAATTGGCGCAACTTGAGCATTTTTTGTTGGCTCTGTTTGAAAATACTTTTTTTTTACCCCTTTATACAAAAGTTACATTTTCTGTTGCCTGTTAGGGGTATAGAAAAAATAAATATACGTTTGGGTCCCTGGTTGGTTTCCAATGGCAGTGGGAGGGAATAACATTGACTGCCGTTGCCATTAGAGACGGGAGACAATGTGATTATTTTTAATAATAAATCAACTAGCCTCCTGGTTTTCATATTTAAATATTTTTGAATGCAGCTGATTACAAGAGATAGTCTCATCATAAAATGTAAAAGTGTTGTATGTATAACTCTGGACTAAAACGTCATTTCATCCCTTGCATGATTACAATAAATTGATTAGGTACTGTTCTCGCAAACTCTGAAGAACTAAACTACATCTGCGGGAGGCAATGATACATTTTCCTCCCTAGTAATACAAATAGTTATTAAAAATGTATTAGGTAACTTCTGAAATTATAAAACAAAATATCAATTTCGTGTTGATCAGGGACGATTGAAAGTTGACAGATGACTGATAAACCTAGTTGAAAACGGCTGATTGAAATAATTTGCTCAAGTACGTAACAATGAAGTCATTTTTACATTCAAGTGACCTTTATACTATGTGTTCAAAAAGAAATTACATAAGGGTTGAATATGGCAATTTTTAGAATTTTCAATCGCGATATCAGCGTATAATATATCGGAATAACATTGACAGATTGGAATCGATTCAAAGACGGTTTTTAAAAGCTTTAAGTTTTAAAACTGATGGTACATATCCGCAGAGAGGCATACCACATGACGAACTGCTGAATAAACATGATTTTGTTAGCTTAGAAAAAAGACGCGAGTGCCATTCCCTTTCCCTATTAAGCAAAATTGTGCAAAATAAAGTAAAAACCCCTAATTTGTTACAACAATTGGCTTTTAACATTCCTCGACAAGCAGCCAGAAATAAGAACTGCTTATACCTTGAAATCCCTAGAACAAATATCTTAAAAAATTTTCCTTTGCATAAAATGGCATAGATTTGCAACTGAGTTAATCAGGACATTGACATCTTCTGTTGTACTGTGAAGCAAATAAAATCTTACTTCTTTACGAACTAAACGAATCATAAAATTTACGCAGTTTTGTGTTCAGTCGTTTTTGTTTTGTTTTGTTTTGTTTTTTGTTTGTTACAAAGAAGTTTTTTGGTATATTATGTATCCATGTTCTCTATACAACTGTTTTGTAATTGGGTAGTTATACCTTGTAAAACAGGTTAATTAAATAAATAAATAAAAAATAATATAAACTTATGACAGCAACAACAGTGATTATGTTAATGAATTCTAAAGCTTGCTGTTGCCAATACTTTTATATTCCATGGCCAACCCTTAAGTAATTCCTTTTTGAACACACCGGATAAGAAAATTACTGTGAACGCTCGACAATTAAATTGCTCAGGTTGCTTTCATATTTTTACTTCAAATTTCAAAATGTTATTAACATCTTTAATAATACCTATTGATTTTAAGTTTAGGGAAATAAAGTATAAAATTACGTAAATTGGGTCACTATACACTGTTCTTTTAAAAAACTAAATGGAATTTTGTGTAAAATCATTAAGAAGCCAATATTTGAATGTCTCGTAATTAGCAAGGTTTTTTTTTAATAATAATCGAAGCTAACATACTGCAGCCAGTATAAAAAGCAGCATATGAGCAAGAATGCGGTAAACTTATGCGGCGGCGTTTTAAAATTACCATACGCCATAATGCATTTGTGAGTCAACTAGACATGGGATTTTACAATTAGGTACATTTTATATATGTGTTTTCCGTTGTTTAAATGTTGTTATCGGATTTTGTCCGTTTAATTCAATTCCTCGCCCAAAAACATAATTTTCTGGACCTAACGTCTGTTACACTTACACGGATCGTTTAAAACAAGCAAATTGAAATGAATAAATAATCATTATGAACCAATATCGTCTAATGGATCTATTTAAAATTATTATTTTACCGTAGGTATTGTAATCTGTAATGTACTTACCGCAAATATTCTTATAGCGTCTTACAATTAGCGTCTCTCACAATACAGATTGTCATTATTACAAGCTACAGATACACGCACTAATGTTCGTGGACGCGTCATACAAAATGCAGATGCAGAAGTTGCTGTTATTCGACTCGTCAGAGGAAATAATAAATTATATTGCGCGGGGAATACCCTGCGATTTGCTTAATATTAGGGCTGGGCCGATACCATGATTCAGATACCGATACCGATACTTCCGATACCCTAATTCCGATACTCGATACTGTATCTGAAAGTATCTGATTTTCAGATACTTTGCAGTTTTCTTTTAAATTTCAGGTTTTTAGTTTGCAAGATATTGAAAATTAACAATCTAGTTTCTTCTCGTACAAGTTTTTATTTTATTATTCAAAAAAATACATTTCTATACAGTAAGTTTATTTTATTATTAATTATGATGTTTAGTTCAATTTAGAGTTTAGCATATACCAATTCTTTTTCAAAAAAATTAGTTGTTGTACGTGTTCACTAGACAAACTAGTTCGAGTAGGCTTTACTACATGCTCAGCCTCTGAAAAAATTTGTTCAGAAATTACTGAACCTGCTGGGATGCACAGAAACGTTCTTGCCATCATTTTCAATTTTGAAAAACGCATTTCCTCCTTCCAATAAATTAAAGGATTCATGTCAATTGCTACAGTTGTTTCAGATAAATAGACTTCTACTTCTTTAGCAAACTCATTATAGTGATTATACAACGGAGAGCTCTTAACTGTCTTGTTCAATAGTTTGTTGGTGACCTATATATAAGGAAAACACAATAAATTAATCAAAAACATCATATAAATAATAAAATAAAATACCTGCGCCAATGTTAATTTTTCAACATTGCAGCTTACAAAAGCAGGTTCTGCTACAACAGATAAATTGTCTGTTACCGTATTATCAACAGCAACAGATAAGGGGAGGTTTTCCTTAAGTATGTTTGTAATTCGTATAATTGTAAACTCTTTTTGATCCAATAATTTAGTTTTATATCGCGGGTCTAGTACCATAGCAATGATATAGGCATCATTATTTTCCATAAATCCAAATCTTTTTTTTAGTTCTGCTAGTATATCTTTTGCCATGGTTTTAACACCTTCGATTTCATCTGCAAAAGTTTGGATTAGAGTCTCTAAACTTTTAATCAACGGAAAGACATCTGAGAGAGTAGTCGAATGGTCACTTATCTTCTTTGTGGCATCTCTAAATGGTTCCAATACCTTAACTACTTTTTCAGCAAGTGACCACTCGTTTTGTGACATGTTTTGGAATTTAGCAGAAGAAGACACAACTAAAAGACGTTAATTTTAGTCAATTATTTTTATTTGCTAAAAAGAGAACACATTTATTTACATACTAAAAATTTACTTACTAAAAATAGCATCCTTTTGCTCGAGAAATCGTTGAAGCATACTGTAAGTTGAATCCCATCGGGTGGGTTCATCTTGTATTAATGATTTTTCTTTCAGTTCCAATGTTTTCTGGGCATTATGCAATGCTTTCATTGAAGCTACGGAATGCTTAAAATGTGTAACAATACCTCTTGCATTGTGCAGCATAGTCTTAATAGCAGGCAACGTAAGACATCCAGAGTTAAGTACCTTAAAAGTTAAAAGCACATTTATATTTTGTTATTATCTGTAAACGAAGAATTTATCAGTTGCAAAGAGTGTGCAGTGCAGTTAACATTGTCTATCGAAAGTTCGAGCATTGCTGCTTTCATATTTGCAGCGCTATCAGAAACTACAACGTTGACTTTATTATTTATATTCCATTTTAAAAATGCCTCTCTTAAATGTTGTGCTATTAACGAAGCAGAGTGCGTGGCACCCTCAAATCCCAGAACTTCCAGTATCAAATGGTGTCTCTGAAAATTCTTGTCAATGAAGTGACTTGTCACACTTATAAAGTCATGTCCACCTCTTGCAGTCCATATATCCGTTGTAACAGCAATATTATAAGCATTTCCGGCAAGAAAATCTTTTACTTTCTGTGTTAGTATTTTATAAAATTTGGGTACAAGTTTGTCAGAAAAATATTTTCTATTTGGGACATTGTATCTTGGACACAATACGTGTAAAAACTGTTTAAAACCACCACTTTCAATAAATGTGAAAGGTAAGGATTCTACACAAATCAGTTCGCATACAGCCTCATGTATTTTTACAGCTCTGGGATTATCAGTTTCGTAACATTTGGATTTATCAATAAATTTTTTGAGGGTCGGCTGCATAATTGATGATAAACTTGATGTTGAAGGCAAACTTAAAGTGCTTGATGATGAGCATATTGAATTACCAGTACTACATGTAGCAATGGTACTGTTTCTGGAGCTCCTACCGCTATCACTTGTGCTTGCAATTATCTTAGTACTGGTTACACCATAGTTTAGAAGTGTTTCTTGTTGTGATTGTAGATGAGATGCAGTTGTAGTTGGATTTGAATTGGTCACCTCATTTTCATTATCAATAACAATTTCATTATCAGAGGAAAAAGAAATCCCAGCATCTAACGCCTCATAACTGTCAGGGTCATTGTCATCTGTTCGTGATCGTGAGATACGGTCATCTTGTTTGGCAGATGATAAAAGTTTGATTTTTTTACCTGCAATGAAGCAGGAATTGTAATCTGGCTCCTGCAAGCAAAAATTCCTGCTGGCACAATCAAAACAAAACACACTTACCAGCCACTTTGCTTATATATTCTCCACATCTTTTAAGGTATTTTGTAAGGTTAGATGTATTAAATGATCGTTTCTTCTCACCGCCCCGCGAGTATGTTTTACTGCAGTAATTGCAGACTGCCATTGCCTCGTTTTCAGCGTTTTTTCTGAAATGCTGCCAAACTTCAGAAGACATTTTCACACCTATTTTTTTGCAATTTTAGTACACGAACACCAATACTAATAAGTTAAGGGCGCGATTGCACAATATTGCAAGATGCTACTTCACGCATATGCAACGCTTGACAGAAACCGGAATAATAAGCCCCCGCCAGCGGCCGACGCTATCACGAGCATAATACGTAATAAGTACACTGTTAAAAATCTTAGAAGCATTTTTCCGAATTTCTTTTTGAGTATCTGAAGTTCAGATACTTGTATCTGCATTTTTTAGCATCGGCGAGTATCGGAAATTTGCCAGTATCGGCCGATAACCGATACTGAGTATCGGTATCGGCCCAGCCCTACTTAATATGTAACCTAATAAGAACTTATCTTTTTTATGCGTTCTGGAGATCTAGCACCCTATCGAGGTCAGTAATTCAGTAATTGAAATACCACAAAGTAATTCAATTACCTCGAGTAATTTCAATTACCACAAGTAATTCAAATACCTATAAAGTAATTTAAATACTTTAGAGTAATTTAATTACACGAAAGTAATTGAGTAATTGAATGCAGTAATTAATTACTTTTAAAAAGGAATTTTCAAGTACTTTCTAACAAAGAAGGCAATTCCCAATTACAATTACCGCATTTTGAAAAGTAATTCAATTCCAAGGCAAATACACAAAAAGGAATTTAATTAGTAATTTAATTAAAAAGTAATTAATTACTGCCCAGCTCTGATTAGACAAAGTATAGAAATCAGTTGGTTTATTACAACTATTATATGTCACAGACTAGTAAACTTATTCGTTGATTTTTCATCAAATACCGGCTCTACGAAAAGGTTTAGGTTAAGGGGATGATCGCCACCGAATATCGGTTCGACAAGGTACAGATTTAGGACTGCGGGGTAGTTGTGGATCTCTAAAGGTCTCTTTCGGTGGAATCCCCGACTCAAGTTTTCTCAGACTGGTGGGAGCTTGCTTCGCGGGAAGAAGCGATGCTCGCGGGGCCCCAGGTCTTCTCCTGGGCTGTTTTGAACGAGAACGCTCGATCATCTTCTGGGGGAGCAAAAAAGCGGGCCATGCTGTGAGTCTCTTGTGGGTAAGCTGGCGACTGGCAAATTTTGACTTTATTTATTATTGTTAAATTCTAATTTACACGGGCGCAAACCTCACAGATCGCTAAAATTACTGAATGCTATTTTTATCGTTAGTGATATTCAGAATGTACTTAAAACACTGAAAAAAAAATCTGTCAAACCGAAAATTTTTTTAGGAAGCATTTTAACCTATAGATAGATAACTTTATAATTTTACTCCGATGCCAAGAATTTTGGGGAAAAAAGCTTACAGTAAACCCTAACGTTTATGGGTATAAAGGACGTTTTCCACATTTTAAGAGAATAGATATGGAAAACCTTAACAGAACATAGAATAAATGCGGAATTGTATAATCCAATTGAATGTGTATGTACTACTGTCCACAGGTATGCTAGAGTAAATGGAGAAACAAGAGAAAGCTCTAACATGAGTAAACGAGTAAGACAATAGGAATGTGTGAGCACGCTGCTATTTATACTACGAGTGCTAATGGATAAAACAGTGGAAAAAACAACCAATCAATACCATAAAATCGGTGGTCTATTTCTTTGTATGTATCTTTGTTCGCTATCTCCTCCGAAGATACTGGACCGATTAAATTTATGATAGCTTAAAATTTTACTAATTTTTCGACTTAGATCGTAGGACGGTTTTTATTTACAAAAAAAGTACGAAAAAGTTAAGTAAAATTAAATTATATTTAATTTAATTAAATCAGGTAATTAACGAAGCGAAGCGTAGCTCGGATGATTCACTAGTATATCATAAAAATGCAAATAAGCGATAAACTAATGCAACCAGTAAGATTCATCATCAGTTGATGCAGACGACCACCACAACGTGGAACGATAAGGAGTTAGAAGAAATGGAAAACGAGACTGCGATGGGAACCAAATAGTCAAGAGGTAACTACTAACAATAAGTAGAATATAAAAATAGCAAGTCAAATAGTATGGAAGGTGGAGGGTGGAAGAAGATAAAATTCCTAAAATAATAACTGAAGTGAGGGTAGAAGCAAAGAATAAGGGAAAAAATTTAATATATAATAAGTAGTTCAAAGAAGTGGAAACGGCATATAACCAGCAAGAAGAAGGTTTATTCTTGTATCGTTGTATAGTTTAAAAGAAACTATCTGGCCTAGGTAGAGTACTTCTATTCTATCTATTCTATTGTATGAATATTATTTCAGCTTATAGAATCCTTTTCCCAGGTCCGTCGCTTAGCTTTATTGGCCCGCTCTATTGTAATATTAGGACTGTTTTAAAATTTCTTGCATGATTTTCTTTTGCAATGCGTAGTTCAGTTTCGAGTGTATTGCAGCTAAATCAGCATTTCCAAAAATGCAAAAATTAAATAAGGTTAAAAAACGAAGATATGTACTATACGCATTTCTCATCACCAGAAGGTTTTTTATAGTGGAACCCTACACTCCATCACAACCATGAAAAGTGCTTGAACAATAGCAAAAGCATTTATCTCCGTATTCTCCAAGATACAATTAATTTGAATTTCGCGATCAAACACCTTTTCTTATTTAAGTTTAAGACCCGCCCTCATCTCGATGAGCTACTGAGTACCAAATATGCCTAAAGTTATCTATTGCTTTACAGTTTTATCACCTATTTTTTCGTGTTTGTTACTAACCATTTTAGTTTTTTTTATTAGAGTAATTTCTTTAATATAAAATTAACCAATATGGTCATAAATAAAAACTAAAAAAAATCAGTTGTCTTAATAAATAGTCAGACTTCTTTTTTAAAATGAAATCTCACTATGTCATTAGGTCATGGCACTTTCTCCTAAAATCATCATGTATATTAAACCTAAAGCAGTAACTTAGTATTATCAAGCACGCACTAGCCAAATTCGCCAAATCCCACTAGAACTAAACTTCAAATATTATAATTCCGCACCAATTAGACCTGGAAATTGATATTAATTTGCTCTAAAGTTTCGAAAATTTATAGTACTAAGTACTTCGATAAATTTGCTAATGTTAGGGTGGCACCCAAGACATTACCCTTAATGAAAGTTCCGTCAAGATCCGTCCTCTTGTTTCGCAAACATCTATTAGTTTCACTTCGGGAAAGACTAGCGACCTAATTATGAGAGGGCAGCGTGTAAGCAGTGATGGATGCGCACAAACAGGAAAATATAAGAAAAGCAGCTTGCGAGCGGGCGGAAAACCTCGAATCCGCATCCATTATGTGTCCTCTCCTTTGCAAAAGGTCCGTGTCCAGAGCTTCGCTGTTCTTTAGTTCACATGAAATTACATTGCTTGCAAGTCCTTTTAAGCCTTGTTGATAAATGTGGAGTTGGATTAAACTGGCGAATGCAGAAAAGCGATTTTTCAAGTCGCTGTTTTGCTTGAGTAACCAGTGTGTGGAACAAGGAGTCGGATCGAAATTCCAGTTTAATAATGCGCATCCTAATCCTAATAGTGCTTGTTACTGCAGAAAATTACTATTTGATTTTTAATTTTCCAGCAATGGCGTAAATTCTCAATTGCCATTTTATAAAGAGCTACAATGCTATTATAATTTGTAAAAGTTGTTAAAGAACAATAAATAAGTGAAAACAGCTGTTGAAAACAACAAATAATAAGTTAAAGTAAAATTTAACAACTGCTGCACTTTATGCAATCAATTCAATCAAAAATAAATATACAACTCCAGCTTTACGGCCATATCGCACATGGAACAAGAGATATACCATTTTTTAGACGAGATATTAGACGTTCTCAAAATTTATTATACGAAATTGTGTTTAAGGCATTACTTCGAAAAAAAATCATTCGATATAATTTCCAATTCATCTATACATTCTAGTCTAGACTATATTTGAAGATTAAAATTCAGGCATAACCGAATTACTTGCATCTAAAATCTGCTTGAGTTGTCCAGTGATGAAAGTCATTTAGGGCCAAGTATGAACCATAGAAACAGTGATGGGGAGTACCTCCCAGTCCAATACAGCCAATGCATCCTTTGTTACTGAGCTTTCTGACGGCTAGCGTTATCATGTAAAACGCATTTGCTTAAGATACTGTGTGTGTGTTTGGTTGGTATGGCAGCTTTAACTCACTGCCGAAATTTAAAATGCCAATTCCTTTACAAACGTCGCCTAGACTATTGCTCCAGAAAATTTCGTTAGCTTTTTGAACGCTTCTTGGACGCACCGCAAAATCGGGTCGAGCATCCGAAAAGCTTTGCACCACAGATGTAGAACTTATCCCACGTTATGGATTTTCGAAATTAACGTGGAAACTATTACTTGGTTATCAGACGGATGTCAATGTCAATGTAATTACTGACACTCCATTGGTATTTGCATCACTTATTGTTGTCTGAAGTAATCTTGATCTTCATCAATTGCAGAGATAGATGCGTTGAGCGATTAATGACAACGCCACGATACAAATAAACGACAAGTGGACTACAAACAAACAAAATTGCGTCACTTACCTTTAATTCTTTCCAGTTACAGGTACGTATAGCTAACGGAGACAAGTGGTTTCGTAACGCTGAATGGGGGGTTTCAACACGCAATACAAGATATACACGTAATTTACGACGAAAAAACAAAGTATGTCCGCAAATTAAATTAGCCGGCGGCAACAAGCAAGAGCTCTTCACTCTTCAACGGGTGGAGACTAATTAATTTTAGGAATGACGGACCTTCTTCGGGGTTGAACGAGAGGGATTTAAGATTTTAGGGGTTCTAGGAAAGTGGACCACATGTTGGACCACATAAAGGAGAGACACAACTCGAAGAATGCAGTCCACTACAAAAACTAACTGTAAGATAAAACGCAAATCCTAAACTTTAAATACACGCTACAAACAAAAAATATTAATAAAAACTACAACTAACAGGTGTAGATACTTCTATTTTGTACTATGTTACATTCTCTCCTTTTTTAAGTTTTAGTTGATTCATCTATCTATTTTAAGAGCTGTTACCGGTAGCTATCTATCAACTAAGGCGTTGCCGTTTCGCAAGACAGCAAAACTGACCTATATTAAGCGTACACATCATTGATCTGTTCAGATTGTCCTCCAGCGATCAATAGTTTTTCCAATTCCTATCTAAACATCGCCTACTGCCCCGGAAAAGCTCATCAGCTTTATGAACGTTGCTTGGACTCACGGAAGAATCTAGTCGAGCAGAATGTGGCACGTTTGACACGAGCGTACGTTTACAAAAATGTGTACTATTCAGATGTATGTTATTCATGTCATTCTTGCTATGCAAAGAACATAACACAATAACTGCGACATAGAGTGACATGGAAAATTCGGAGATGAATGAGGCTGCAGCGAATTTTCATCTGATCGAAAAAATATTAAGTCGTACTCTGAATAGTTGATAAATAAAATTCCAGAGTAGATGAAAAACTTGGTAAACAATATCGAACGTTATTTATGTAGTCCATTTTTGATTCTTGCATTGTTCTGTGTTCTGACTATATCTGCTTCACAACTCCATTTCACCTTCAATGTTATCTCCATTGTATCTGAGACTTATACACAGGTAATATAATCTCTTGTTTATTCCTTTTGTTTTCTTTCAAGAACAAGTAACTTGTGTAGTAACGATTTAGTCAACAACCATATTTTTCCCCCAGCGGACAATAATTTTTCCAAAAATAGCCTTTTATGTTATAAAACCGTTAGTATACAGCAAACCTGCAACTCCTGAAGAAATATATTATGAATAAATAGGGACCCAAATTCGATCCCTGGGGAACACCGAATAATATGTCAAATATTTTTAATCAGTACTATCATACTGGAAGTATCATATTATTGTCTTCTAGAGTTATAACGAAGCTGATGATAAATGTGACAACTAATTTATCAAATGCTTATGAAAAATCTGTATAAATCGATTCCATCTGAGTACTATTGGCGAGAGGTGGTTAAACGGATGTCTTTCTATTTTAGTTAAAATTGTATTAAATTGTAAAATAAAATGATTAATGTGGGTTCATTTGTTGATTCAAGAAGTCTTAGCTATAAGTGGCAGTCTATTCACAATAATTACAATTGTCACGGACTAAAAGTTATACTATTTTTTTTGTCCGGATGTACTGCACCGTGATTTTCGTCTCGATCGTGAACGTCACGTTACGGGAGCCCATTTGTTTTCTATGGTTTACTTCGTAGCCTTTTGGTTCCCGACTTTAAAAGAGTTAAGATGCGCTGAGTCGTCGCTTCATTTGCATTGTTATAGTGCGCCTCGTTCAAGTTTGAGTCTGTAATCCAGTCAAATTAGATATTTACTTTACAAAAATACTACCTGAAAAGTGAAAATGTATTTTTATAGAAAAAAAATCCGTAGAAGTGATTCAAAATGGTAAGTAATGAAAACCGGTTTTTTGCATACAAAAATGCATAAAAGCCATTTAAAATTTTTTAAAATAATCCCTTATGTAGCTTAAAAAACAAATAAAACCAGCTTTCGATGGTATCGCCAAAAAATCGCTAAAAATGGCCGATTCTTCAATTGTTCGTAACTTTAAAAACAAAATTTATATAACCTTGAAATTTTCAGAAAACGTAGTACTCGGTGAGCAGAAAACGCACGTTTTGAAATTTGCAAAAATGTTGAATATTTTTTACATAAATCAACTTTTTCGAAAAAAATACGTTTTCGCAGAAATTGATTTACTGAGGTTGCAGAAGTCCTACAACAATCAGCGTAGGCTTATTTTTTTCCTTAAGAGTTATACTGCCACACACAAAACAAAAATCACGCTTATCATCATACGTGCCTTCCAGTAGTGTCAGTGTGTTCCGTATGTTTGACGTGTAAGTTCTACGTTCTTGTAGCACTTGATATACGCACAAAATACATCGCATTTTCAAAATTTTCCATTATAAGTTGAAATAATAACACTCACACTACTGACAGACATGTATGATGATTGTTTCGAACCATAATTTCACAGATAACATGATAAACAAAAAACAAAGTTGTTGTGATCATAGCACTAGTGATTTCTGCCTGTAAAAAGACTAAGCGCAGTTTTTCAAATTTGGAAGAAATTTCCTTATCGTGTAATACATCATTGCATTCAGAAAAAAATCCTCTCTTAAAAAGGCCAAAAAAATTGCACGGTACCAATTTAAAATTTTGAGGTTAGGTTAGATTACTAAAAATTTACACAAATAAAATTGGTTTTATTTAATGCCAATAAATGTATTTAAATTACCATGCAAATTATTTCAAATCGCATCTCAATATCTTAAGTAACAAAAAAGTTACGGCATATAAAAGAAATGAGGAGATTTTGTATTTTATAAAATTTTAGACAAACGGGCCATGACAAGTAAAATTTGAAGATGGATTCTTAATGAGCTCTCAAAACTGCACCTTTTTGCTAATTTAACCATCTCTTCAAATACAAAAGTTACCCATATATATAACGGGTGTCCGCCGGCAAATTTCATTTTTAAACTTAAAATAAAATTTTTATTTCTTAAAATATGTTATTGAAAAAAATACAAAATAAACCTTAATCTTTGGGAAATTATTTGTGAAACAGCACATCCGTCAAATGACGCCCCTCACGTCGTATCACTTCTTCCAAACGAACTTGAAAATTTTGCATCACACGCGTAAGCACGAATTTCTTGGGTGATGTTCTGCTTTAACACATCCAAAGTGGTGGTGCATTCTCGTAGACTTTTGATTTGAGATATCCCCACAAAAAAAGTGGGTGTCCAGTGGCAAATTTTCTACGAGAATGCACCACCCACTTTGGATGTGTTAAAGCAGAACATCACCCGAGAAATTCGTGCGATTACACCTGCTATGCTTACGCGTGTGATGCAAAATTTTCAAGTTCGCTTGGAAGAAGTGATACGACGTGAAGGGCGTCATTTGGCGGATGTGCTGTTTCACAAATAATTTCCCAAAGATTAAGGTTTATTTTGTATTTTTTTTCAATAACATATTTTAAGAAATAAAAATTTTATCTCAAGTTTAAAAATGAAATTTGCCGGCGGACACCCGTTATATATATATATATATATATATATATATATATTGGTTTTCTTACGACTGTCGTCGTCTCTCGCACCCTCTGCTCCACTCTGTTAAAAAAAGATCACTTTTAAAATTGAAGTTGCACATATTTGCAAGTGCAAAAAAAATCTCGCTCATATTGTGTGTGGTAGTATAACTCTTTTGGAAAAAAATAAGCCTACGCTGATTGTTGTAGGACTTCTGCAACCTGAGTAACTCAATTTCTGCGAGAACGTATTTGTTTAATCTATTTATGCAAAATAAATCAACATTTTTGCAAATTTCAAAAACGTGCATTTTTTGCTCACCGAGTACTACGTTTTCTGAAAATTTCAACGTCATATAAGTTTTGTTTTTAAAGTTACGAATAATTGAAGAATCGGCTATTTTTAGCGGTTTTTTGGCGATTCCATGCCGTCTCAATTGTAGCTAGTCGGCCTCCGAATTTGTCCAAGTAGTCCCGATAGTTTGAGATGATTAGGAAAATGTTAGTAGCGTGTGCCAAAAAGTTTATAAAGTCAAAACCACACTTTTCAAAAGTCTTCATCAACTATACATAATGAGGTTTCGGTATTTTTAATAATACGTTACAACTACATATTTCCAATTTCTCGGACAAGAGCCACTGGCTATCAATCGTTCTCATCTGTCACCACTTACAAATTAGATTCAATTAAAATTCAACCCCTTGGTGCTAGCAACCACGCGCAGAACATTAATTGGATATGCCGGCTACCTTTCAGCGGCCAAGAATCTCGCCAAATAACGGCGAAACAGAATTATGCACTGTCGAAAGCAAAGCGAATGACATATTGCCCGACATTCCTTGCTAACCTGAGGCTTACCACTCCAACCCCGTTTTGCGATATACGTCTCAATTATTCAAACTGCTCTTACTATTTATTCGTGCTCGGTCGGCAGGAAATTTAATTAATGCCGCACGTATGTTCAAATAAACGTTATTGTACCCACAGCTTCTTTCAGACCGGGGGTCCCTGCACAATGGCACATCGCCGGCGCAAGGTGTTTGTGCAAAGCCTAAACAACCAAACTGAAACGTAATAATGGAGAAAAGCCACCGCGGAACACTGGAATGCATGTGACAGAATATGATAGAAGAGGCGGTACAACGCCCATATTTCCGAATTTAAGGGATTATCTCACCCCTGTTTATTATTCGCAATGCTGAAAATTTCACGAACTGCTGATGGGTTTGTAAGCTGTTGTCGCGACGCGTGGACAATTTAATGTGTTAGCGCCGAATCTGATGGATTTTCAGAGGAGTTTGGCTACTGTGTAATCGTTTTAATAATTAAATTTGTAGCTACAACAATTAACAACTTATATCGTCATACATGGCTAATTTTTTTTTATATTTCAGCTATCTGCTATGTCATTTAAAATAATGTTTATTTATCTGTTCAAATGTTACAGGGATCATACATGGAGGTTGAAATATATGCTGTGAGAGTACTGAACATATACATTAAAATATGTATAAGAAACACGTAAATAGTGCGGGTACTCATATATAAATTGGCATCATATGAGAAAGTTTTTTATTTTTATTTAAAAAAAAACTTTTACGACAATAATTTGGGCTTTTCTAAAAATCTATTTAGCCTAATAGCGTTTTTCGAAATTGTCAAAATCCAAAAAGTGCTATATTTCGGAAACTGAATGAGATTTTAATGATTTTTTTAGAGTGTATTAGTTTTAGCTAACTGGGATAATATCAACGCCAGAAAACACTTATTTTTCTGTAACTGTAGCTAAAATTTAATTTTTCAATTTTTTAAATATTTTTCAAAATTTTACATATCAAGACTTAATTTTAAAATTCATTTTTTAGGTAAATAGTTTAAAAATTTATAATTTACAAAAATAATATAACACATGTCTTGGCATAATTTCTACCTTTTTGATGCAAGACGCCTTTTAGGAGAAATATTTCTCAATTCTAATTAATATCTATTTAAATGGCTTCTAAAAACTCTAATCTAGCCCTGTTAATGAATTACTGTTACAAAATTCCTGTAAATGTTCTTTTACAGTTGTCTGAATGAGGAGATTTTTTTATCCAGTTTACATGTAAAAGAACATCGAAACTTACTTACTCTACTGATCAAGGTAGACTAAATTTGATTTCAACACCTTTTTTAGCAATCTCATGACCCCCAGAAATATATTTTTATTTAAAAACAATGCCAACTATTTTTAGAAGGAATAATAATAATCGGTTTTTTATTTTCGGTTAGGATCAAATCTAAATATGTTTTCCTTTCTACAAATCAAGTAATTTAATTGTTAACATGTTGTACAGAATGCAAAATTATGCCGTTGTACACAATTTCTAGAATATCGCACTCTTTAATATTACAATTTTTTCGGACATAAATTATTCTCGTTCAGTACACATTTTTGTTGCTACGGCGTTTCGTATCATTTCTTCCGCATTATTGGCGTATTGCTGTATAAATAAATAAATATAAACCCTTCCACAAGTATGGCACACACTTTGAGCTGCGTCTCATTTTTTGAGTACATATTTGCAGTCACTGATTTTACAGACTTTTACAGACAAAATATTGTAGTGTTGGCGTGTAAATATGTATATAATTAAGTGTCTGCCATTTATAATATTTCATGCTTAATGTTCTAAATACATATTCTGACAGGCAATTTCTCTATCAGTATGTATTAATAGCTTTTCTAATTAATTTCTGATTAATATTTTCTCAGAACTTCGGCTGCATAAAGCAAAAGGTGGATTAAAATGATGACGACTACTGAATAACCATTTTCCATATTCTGATATTGATTCAACTGCTGCAATTTTACCTTAGATTCTTGTTGTCATTTTTGTGAATATCTTCACTACAGTACTTTTGATTATTGAATTTGAGGCATTTGGACGTTCATTCGTTCAGAAATGTGCGTCAATACGTTTTGTTTATAAAACCAATTCATTGGTTTTAACAAAACTTTGTCAATATTGTTATTCAATCGAACTGCTTTATCAATACGTAGTAGTAAAAATATAGAATATAGTAACTGTGCCGGAACTACTTCTAATTTGTTCGGTTTGCTGTAATTTATCACCCCAAACTATGGCACGCATTTGATTGGGTATACCCAACTTCATATGGAAAACACATGCATACAATATCATGGGTGACGTATGTGTAGGCGATTGGCAACACTGTCGAATATGAAGGCCAAGGTAAAATGGCCAAGAAACAGAAGAAGAATGATTTAAACAAACATGGACACTTTAAGAATGATTTTAGATAAAAATGTATAATACATATTTTTTGGCATGTGAACAACACAATAAGCACATCTTTTGATTTGCAGAAGGGCTTACGACAGCTCTTAGAACATTAGCTATTAGAGCTATTTTATGCAATTAAAACTTTCCGATCTTGGATTTGATTTCCGTTAATTTTCTCTCTTAGTGTTAGGGAGATTTGAGTTGTTTCGCTAATTAAGTTTGTATTCAATGTAACTCTATAAACCATGTGCTTATTTGAATTTTCAATTGGAAGTTAGGTAGTAATAATAAGTGCAATGATGTAATTCCAATTAATCATTACAAAGACAGTATTTATCAGTAATATTAAGATTTGTACATTATTAGACTAACTTAGGTATAAGATGTTAGTTTTGTTAGTAGATAGAACAAATTCTGCCTTGCAATGTAAAAACTTTTTAAAAATTCCAAACCGTTCCTATCGTGTTTACGATTTGAGATTGCTCAGCCTGATCACATCGCAATGGTGTGAAATTGAATTTGGATTTGGTACTTGAGTGGTAAAAAATGTTTCGTAGCTTAGCTCTATTTTTAAAAGTCGTCTTTTGTGTTGAAATCGCTTAAGAACAAAGCGCTCTACCTGAAATTAGACAATCGTAAAATTTTCATATTATAAAATGTATTTGAAGATGGGGAAAGGTGGCATAGATATGCAACTTGAACCGCACAAGCTGAATTTAATATTAGTTTTACCCCGTAAAGGACATTTGATATAACATATTTTCCAACTGTCAGATAGGTTAAGTGTTTAAAGTTATTAAGTTGGAATTGGGAGTTCGATACAAAGTTGTTAAGAGCGTATAAATAGTGTATATTTTATGGAACTATAGTTCTTCTTCTTTTTTTACTATATGCCAGTGGTCTGTTTTTAACCACAAAGTGGTTCTATAAGCCCCCTTTACTCGTAAGCCGGGTAGATGGCTAGCCTTGCCCAGAGAGAGACTCAAACATATTGCTTGCTCGGACGTCCTCTGTCTGCTATAGTTGAAGTTTATTTACAAATGTTTACTAATTATGAGCGACCAATTCATAACATTTTTGTATATATCCCGTTTGTTTGTTATTGTTATGTTTTAATTAAGCAGCATATAGGTTTAATTATTCATGAAAATTAATATTAGGTTCATTTCGTTATATGTTGTTATTAACTGATTGGTTAAAATTAACCATGCCACTTCATGTGCAGCCAATTAGAGGCGATTGTTCTTAAAAAAAACACTGGCTCAAGCTTAACTTTGACAGTAAATTTCTAAAACAGTCGTGCAGCTGCTCTTGCTAAGTTAACTGCACAAGTTTGTTCACAAAAATAACAATCGAAAGTTGTATAATAGCTGCCTGTTAAGAAAATTATGTGTAATTTGTGTAACCTGTTGTTGTTGTGATCCAAATGACAGTTTTTCGCAATAAAAAAAGAATTGACGTTCAAGAAAGTTATTGAGTATTTCATTTCTTATAAGAATATTTTCGTGAATATCACCTGGTAAAAATGACGAAATAATGGCTCTACATTAACATACAAACACAAAAGCAAATTGAAATTGCGACTACAAAAGCCTACCTGAATCTAGTCAAGATCATAAGAAAGCAAGATTTTAGGCGTTCCGAGTGTTTGCAAAGCGGAGATATTTATCCTGTTATCCTATATTTTTGGCGGATTCTGTAGGAAAGGCGTTTGATGACGTTGTTTTTGGGAGCAACAAATAAGCATTTTACTTGTCGATTCTGTGAACTGCTGTGGTTGCATCAACGCAAGCGTAATAGACAAACTTCATTTTACTTGATTAATAAGTACATGAGTTTAGATATTATTAAGTAATATTAATGTTTGACTTGTATTGGCAAGGCCCTGATAAGTTAGGACTTGAGACTTGAGCCACTGTAGGAGGAAACCCTCAGCTTATGTAAATTTTTTAGTGCAAAAGCTGCCGTGTCTATTCATTCTTGTTTAAATTTCAATAAAGAGCCAAATGCATTCTTCTTTAGTGGTGTTATCAGTAATAATACCACGAGACGACTGTAAATTATCAAAAATACTTTTGCTCTCTCACGAAACGGGTTGCTTAGAAACAACACGAGCCGAAGGCGAAGCAACCCGTTAAGTTTGTAAGCAAAAGTATTTCATAATTCTTAGTCGTCGAAGTGAGTATTCGATTAGATTATACTATCATGAATATCAATAAGGGAATTACACTAAAAATGTATTTAATGTGTATCCTAAAAAACTTCTTGGAAATGGCATGACATTGACCACTGATAGCTCAAAAGACCAAAACGATAACGCCGCGGTATTTTCACTTAGTAATACGTGGCCTGTATATGGATTTTGTGCATTATGAATGGTATAATCATACGAGATTTTAAATCTCTGAGATTAAGAGTGTCAATAAATATAGAAGTGAACAACGACTTAAATATTCACATTGTAAAAATGGAAGAAACATTAAAATCGTTAGAAAATAGAAAAACGCCAGGCCAAGATGGACTTCTCAATGAATTGTTACAAATATGTGGAGGGCAATTTTGCACAAAAAAATTGACAACACTCATGAATAAAATAATAACTTGCCATACAATACCAAATCTATGGAGAATGAGCACGCCTAACCCAATGTTTACAAGGAATGAGAAAAGAGAACCATCTAATTATAGAGCCATGCACTTTCTCAATGCGGCACTAAATTCACTACCAAACCACCAGTAGAAAAGTAAACTGCTTGGCAACACTTGGAGACCAACAGCAAGGTTTAAGATGTGCAAGATCATGTACAGATACAGTTCTCGGAGGAAATGCAATGTAGAAAATAAACGACTGGTTGCACAAATGGAAACACTTAACCAGAATGGATGGAGCATGAATTGTAAAGATTGGAAAACCGTTGGCAGACCATAAAAGAAGAATATTGAAGGAAAGAGGCTGTCGTCTAGGAAGAATGAAGGGTGTAGAAGAAAAAGTATGGTGACCCGTGCTGATAATATTGAAACTGTATACATATTAACTTTGATCTGTAAAAATATGAACAGAATACGAAAGATGCAGCTTTGTATCTTATGAAAGAGTTTTAAATTCGAAAAAAGAAGTTTGTTTTCATAATATCATTTCGTACATGAAATAATAATAATCATAATAATAATAATAATACTAAGCAGCTTTATTTCCCATATAATTAAAAATTACAACAAAAGAAAAAAAAACGTAATTTTAATTAATTTATAGGAAAACCCCTAGGCCCACGTTCAATTGCAGCGATATGCTGCTTCTTGATCTACTTACCACCCGAACCTTGTATAATACAGATTTATTCTTAAATTTATATAATTCTTAAACTATACACTAAAAACTAATACAATTTGACGACAGTTGGTCGTGGCTATCTAGAAATAATAATAAAGTAGCTGTAACACATCGTATCACAATTTATTGTAAAAGTAACATAAATATAAATGTACATATAAATAAATGATTGTTGGCGTAGCAACTCGATCTTAAGTTTTCTTTTAAACGCATTTACAGACAGACCCTTCAAGAATATAGGAAGATTATTATATACCTTTGCTATTTGGTACGCAAAGGAGCGTCCATATAGTGTAGTTTTATGAGTTGGTGGTGTTATTGTTCCTTTATACCTGATGTTTATGTTGTGAATATCTGTGCGGTAAGTAATTTTATTATAGAGGTACGCTGGTCTCTTATACAGAATAATTCTGTGGTATAAAACTTCGACGCAAAAGGTAAAATTAGACAAAACTAAGGAATCACATAGTTGTATTTTAATTTCTTTTGAAAAATAAGTTCTATGAGGGTAAATAAGTTTAAGGTTCATATAAGCTTTCTTAATATTATTCATAATTTGGGTTTTGTATCTAAACGTGTTATCTACCATCACTTCAAGGTTCCGTCCCTGTTCCATAACCGGTATAGTGAACTTCCTTTAATTCTTGGCAATTTTTAGCATTACCGAATAAGAGGACAATAGATTTAGCAGGATTAATTAAAAGTGAATGTTTTTAGATACTATAGCAATTTCTTGAAGATCTGAGTTAATGTTTAAAAATGCATGCTGATAGTCAGATACAGTAAATGAATTGCAAAGCTGTGCATCATCAGCGTACATATGAAATTTACATGTTTTTATGTATTTGT
>OW679194.1:23436621-23471133 GCA_940337035.1 Agriotes lineatus | reverse complement strand
TCAAATCGAAAAAATGTTTTGTTGTACTTCATTCAACATATCTGATTTTATTAAAAAAATGGCGTTAAACATCTCGCAATTTTAATTACAACAGTTTTTCAGTCATGAGCACTATCTCGTTTAGAATTTGGCCTTTTGATTTTTAATATCTAAATAATTGCAGTTGAAAAGCATTTCATATACAAAAACGTAAAAGTGGTTAACCCCGCTGGAACTGTAATTAATCACTTATGTTTTACTGAAGGACTTTTCTAGTTGAAAGGAAGTTGTAGATCAATTGCAGAATATCTACAGGATATAACTGTGAAAAATTATGATCGAAATCGTTACCTAAATGTTTTGTACGAGTGCCTAATGTCTTTATTTGTTATTCTGAGCACAAATCACCAAACTTTTATAGATACCTTACGCAGATGTTAGCTTTTGTCGACGTTTCCAGCGCCTCTAGTGTTGGAAAGCATAATTAAAGCACAGGCGGCAATTTTGGAATTTAGGAGTTCTTTTGTTTATATAAAAAAAGAACAAAATTCACACAGTTGTTGGCTTATACTTAATGCTATGATCAAACTCAAAATCGGTACCTGATGGAGATACAATGTTTGGATTTGTTGCTGATGTGAAATAATGATGGCGTATAGCAGACCTCAGCAAGAGTTTCGTCAAGAGTGACAGCATTTAAGTCGCGCAGGCGTAGGAGAAAAAATACCTACTGCTGACATCTGCGAAATCTACAGCAGTATACATGAAACTCAACAAAGCCTTCCCATTTAGTTGAAACATCTATACAGGTTTAGTGATTTGTGGTTGGTAGGTTATTTACATTTTCTTAGTTTTTTCTATAGTTTGAAATATTCGAAAAGGTTCTGGAAAAACTCTGTTTATTCCCTCTGGGAGATGAGAAATTTATCGAAGAAACGTTAAATTTTTATCCAACAAATTATTTTTTTCACTATCTTCTTGTAAGTGATCCATACACTGTCTGATTTGAAGGATGTAGGAAACATTTACAAAAATTTGTTACGGCTTTCATGAAAATGTACTTACTTCCCTAGAGACAGTGAATTACTTACATCCCACATTTACTACAACTGACGAGATGCCATTTTTACCATTTGGTTAACATGCAGAAAACCATTATCGCTGTTACTATTATCCATTGTTAATGAGAATACAAGCACAAAGCGCACAAAACAGCACTCGCAATTGTATTCACGCATTTTTCAGAGTGCGTTTATAACAGTCAAACAAAACGTCACAGCCCCAAGCTCCCGAAAAAGGCTACTATAATTTAGAAATAGTTATTTGTTTCATTAGTACAAAAAATGCATGATTTCGGGACAAGTAAGACAGATCGCTGGGACGACGCGCAGCGAAATCCGGCGAGTCTGTCCTAATCTTTCATAATATTTTTGGGAGTAGTTGCGTATCTCTTCTTTCACAGTTTTTAATTTGGAGTTCGTGAGTAATGAAGTTATTTGGCACGTAACAAAAGGCATGCCAGGAGTATCGCGCGCGTAGTGACATTGTGGGATATAGACATGTCTACTGTATACAATAAGTACGTTGTGAATTCGAACAGTAACCCGCGCGATGGCCATGCTCGTTGGTAGCTCGTGTTGTTTGAGTATCTTGAGAACGACGATACTTATGCAGATTTGGCCTTTTTGCTGTTTGCGCATCAATAGTCACTAAAGTTTCGCAAGACCTTGCAGCTTGCATCAGCAGAGTAAAAGTAGCACTAAGAACTGAAGGTCGGTGTGGAGTTATTTATAGTCCTTTGTGCTGGGCGTGCGGAGTGGCGTAACGCTGATTAGTCGTTCAAGTGTAACGTAATCCGTGGGGTGTGGCCGTAGGACGTACAGTGGTTGTATGCTTTAGATCGTGTATCAGAAGAGTCCACGTTTTACTAAGCTTTCCTGTTTATATTATTTGGAGGTTTTTCTATTTCTATTAGAAAATTCTATGTTGAGAACAATAATTCGAGTAACAGCGAAAGCATCAAACAGTATAAGTACATCATGTGGCACTCCAGAGTTAATCGGGGGGAGTGCAGCATATTCGTCATGATATTTAACTAAAAAGTGGCGATCTTACAGATAGGACTTTAGAATTAAAAATTTGTTCAGTGGTTACATGTTTCGGTCTAAATCCAAATTTATGGTGTGGAATTAATTGAAGTCTAGTTAGGATTGGATGTAGTAACAGAGATCTAATAGGATGGAAGACCTAATATCGTGCAGATGTTTACCCGGCTTGGAAATTAAAATAATTTCTGCTATCTTCCAGCGTATGATTAGGATGGAATGGTATGTTTGGGGTAAGTACTGTAATCCGTTTTTAAAATTTCTTTAAGAATCCTGCCACAAATGAAATTGTGTCGAGAATATTTTTTATATTCTCTTGAATTATGCTTTTTAGCATTATTTAATGTGACTTTTGTATGTAGTTCTAACTGGTATTGAGATTACAGAAATTATTGAACCTCATTTTTGGTGTTGTCATCATCCGGAGGATCTGGAGCCAACCGACTTCCCTAAGAAGCAAAGGCGTCAGTCTTTTCTTGTTGCTTTTGGTTCATTGTCTATACGGAAGTTGCGGTTGGTTTATCTTCTGCGTTGCCTTCCAGAAGGAGTGTTAACTGTCTTCTGTTGTTATCAAGTTTCTGAGATAGCTTTATATTCCATCATTCTTGTGGTTGTTTAGTAGCGTTTTTAGTTGTGATACAACTTGATTTAAACGTTTATTGCCCTATGGTGCTCGAGTTCTTTGACAGGTTTTTCGTAGCCTCCGCTTTCCTACTATTTTCTGTTTTAGGTTAGGTGTTCCTGTCATGTAGGTGTTCGATTTCTTGTAGTTGTTGATTGCCAGATTGCTTCTTGCATAAATTGGGTAAAATGCTGTACAACAGTATCTGTATCAAGATTTGTTTTCAGTGGTATTTTCAGTTATATTCTGTTATATAAAAGTTCTCAGAAATTATCCGGACCATTCATTCAATCTGATCTTTCCAAAGTAAGTTGGCAATTTTTCGTTCGGACTGGTATGGCTATTTTTTTGTAGAACAATGTTTATTTATTTGAAATCGGCATTAAGGTACCTCGAAATCGTCATTAAAATACGAGAAATCGGCAGTACATTAATCCATTGTTTTATTACTTTTTTGTAGGTGGCGAGGCGACAGGTAAACGTCAACCGACGTTAACATAACCTACAAATGTTGGTTAAAATGTTGTAATTTCACGATTTCTCGATTTCAAATAAAACATAATGTACTCCTCGGCACTGAAGTTTCTTTTTATCCCTCATGTCGTTTGTTTGCCTTGGCACTTGGCAACTAAATCCACATTCGTGATAAATAGCTAAACTTCAGTGCCTTGGTATACAAACTACTATTTATAGAATTCCGTGAATAAATTATATAATTTCTAAAACTTCTTTGTGGTGCTTTATAGTCATGCTATTTCTTTGGGTATTTCGCCACACTACAAAATGAAAAATATTAGAACATGAACGTTTCAGAAGACAAATCTACTTCCGTTTACAACAATTAACTAACTAAATTAAAAATGAACTACGAGAACTTAGTTTATTTGACCGGAAATGTAGCAGAGTACGAATAACCTACGAAGTAAACAGCTCCACACTGACATTATATCACTAAATTACATTATATATATATATATATATATATTTATTTATTTATTTATTTATGTACAATGACATAGAGACAGAGAAGTACGTTAATTTGAGTGCTATGATTTTTGAAAATTCAACCAATCACGTGTTTTTATAATAGTAAAAAATCAAAATTCTCACTTGCCATTCGTTCACTACATATTTGTCACTTGCATCCAACGTATGGTATTAATTAAGGTGGTACTTTAAGGACGTTATTTAAACTATCATTGTGTGTCAGTATAAATGTCATATTCGTTACAGATACAAAATGTATTTCGGAGTCATAATTTTGATCGGAATATTTTTTACTCAAATTCCTATTTTTTGGCAAAGTCCCTTAACAAACTAACATTTTATCAAGTTAGTTTGTCTAGTGACATTGCCAAAACAACAAAATTTCGTAAAAAAATACCGGGAAAATTATTCGCTCTTAATACATTATTACAAACTAGCAGTCCAGTGAGACAAATGTCTCATTTAAAAAAATTAAAAAGACCGTTTTTCAAATAGAACGCGTATTAAATAAAAACTGTACCCAGACCTGGAAGGTGTCAAAGTGGTTGCCTAACCGATCGAGGTTTGAAGGCGCAGAGGGCATCGGAACATTCTGGAAGCTGTCAAAGTGGTTTCCTAACCGATCGACGTTTTAAAGCGCAGAGGGTCGCAGCTCCGTTTGGCTGCTGAAACAGTTTTTATTTAATACGCATTTTATTTGAAAAACGGCCTTTTTTGTGATTTCTCGAAAACCGGAAGTGTCACGTGACTGAAATTCGATTCCTGACCTGACATGACCATTCCAAACATATAACTTTCATAACTTTTTTCTCTATCTCTTACGGTTTGGCTGCTGAAACAGTGTCCCGGACGCATATACGTAATCTGCAGACGCATAAGGTATAACCCATCACATCGTTTTTTCCGAAGTCGTACGGCCAATCAGAACAGAAGTAAACTGCAGACGTGTTGAATTATAATGCGTCTGCACTTTACGCAAGCACCGTGACCCACTATTATTTCTTATTTATTGTATCTTGAGTTGATAAATACAGACTCTTGAAATGTTTGGTTTATTCCAATTAAACGAGAGATATTTGGTCAGATGTAATTAGATTCTATTAATTAATTTTGATATAAGAATTTTATCACGTTACAGCACGTTTGTAATAGACTGCTTTTCGGCCAAATTTCGTGTTACCAGCGATCATTATGAAAATAAATAATGTGTACAACACGTATGAAAACAACTTTTTTTTACTTATTTGCTTGTTAAACTCGGGATTCGCCCTCGTTAATAAAACACACGTGTGGGGATGGCCATCGGAAAATGTATGTGAATACATGTAGTCATTCAAAAACAACTACAAATGAGTAAAAAAAGTTGTTTTCATATGTGTTGCTCACGTTATTTTTTGTATAGTGATCCCTTGTAACTCGAAATTTGGTCGAAAAAGACTTCAACATTTATAACTGTCAAATAGATAATTCGCAATTTCAATAAAATAGCTAAAAACGTATTACTTTCTTTACGATTTTTTTTTGTTAAAAAAGTGATACTTTCTTTATGATTTTTCTTTAAAAAACACGAGATACAAATAAAATGTTTGAAAAAATATTAAGCAAAATTGAAATAAAAATGATAGAACTGTCAACATGAATTTATTTGATAGATTATGAATAGTAATTATAAAATTTGTCATTTTAACATTGCAATTTAATGTAATTAATTAACTTTAATATAATTATAGGGTTAAAACTAACTGTTTAAGTTGAAATAATAAATTGGGTAAATATCCTGATCCATTTATTCACTAAATTAATTCAAACGTCGCTGGACGCGTTTAGAACGTAAAAGTAGTTTGCGTCCTGTTATGTATACGAAAAGGAATCACTTCATCCACTAAAAATAAAATGAAAATGTCACCTTTTACAATAATTCGAAATTGAGTTTTCAACAGATCTTCACGTTTTAGAGTCCCCTGAACCCAAAAAACATGTTTTTTGTTCATTGGTCTGTCTGTCTGTGTGTGAACAGAATATCTCAAAAACGAAAAAGGTATGACGTATCTAGATGCGACAGAAAGTTTTTGAATAAAACCGCATAACCGGAAGTATGGTGCTTTTACTCTTGTGATTATTAATTTTTTTTAGATTTAAAAAAAAACGGCTCTAACGATTTTGTCAAGCATTTTTACTACATTTTTAATGTGATTCATGTGAGATAGGTGATTTTCCAGTTGAATACCTGTAAAATAGGTTTCTTTTGTTTCTTTTTCTTTTTTTATTAATTCGTATTTTAAATAGAACACCGCGCTATATTATTACATTTTTAATTCAGCAGAGAATTTTAGAGAAAATTTGTATCTTCAACTAACGCTCTATTTTGTACGGTTTCTGTAAAATTTGTAATTTTTGGCAAATGCTTAAAAATTAAAAATCAAATTTATGGTTAATTATAAAATCACTGTAAAAAAGAAGTTGTGTGCGTGTATCAGACCAGATTTTTTTAACTATTTTCGAAAAATTACATTTTGTAAGCGCTAAATTTGGTTAGATACAGTTTGTATATCTACCGGAATTTTTTCGGTCGGTTGGTCGAAAGATAAACATGCGAAGCTAACCTCAACTTCATCTTTGGTAGTTAGATTTATTAATCAAACAGTTGTGTCGTTTACAAATTGTACTCCTAGCCTTCTGGGAGCATACTTTCTATATTTCAATAATTTATAGTAATTTTAGATGGTACATTTAAAACCATATAGCAAGTCAAAGTGAAACCGCTAAGTAAACTGCAGACGTCTAACACCTCTCTGTGTCTGCACTTTACTTAAACTTTCATTGGCTCCATATTCATCAATTATACCGATTGTAGCCGAACAGTTGTCATAATACCTTATGCGTCTGCAGATTACGTATATGCGTCCCGGACAGACAAAACGGCGTCGCAGACAGACAAAACTGCGTCCCAGACAGACACGTCTATTAGATAAAGGATAAATAACTGGAATAAGACTTTGCCTATGAATATGTTTTGTACGCGCAAAAGGCAGAACCGCAAAGTGCATGGCTGCGCAGCACAGGCTACTTTGATCCTTACCTAAATGTACCTTTGGCGTTGTTTTAAAAACGATAACTGTCTTGTCGCAATCTTTCACTAAAATAATGTACAGTTAAAATAAGTTTATTGATTACGTTTGGTAGTATTTTGTACACGGCGCAACATATTCTTCTTATTTACCGTAGTTTAGTATAATAATTTAAAGGTATATTTTATAGTTCTGCTTTTTCGCAGATTGCACAATAGCTAGAGCACGTGGGGAATCCTGTATGGCGACCATGAAATCGCAGGGAGTTCTGATCTCTGGCTCTGTGGAGAAGCTGTCCAAAAACTGCAGGGTGGAGTTCTGTGGCGATATGATTCGTACAAAGAAAAGTTGTTTTGCAACGGTTAGAAGTTAAGTGAGTGCCAGCGTAGCTAGACAGGACACCCAAAACCCCTTATAAATCTGTTCTTCAGGTGCGTCACGTGATGGCATAAGAGCCCATAGAGTAAAATTACAACGGGACCGAGAGTGATGAACGGCCAATGGCAAGTTTTGCTAACGAAATATTGGTTAATCCTGGAATAACCAGATGAATTTTAGCTACTGTATAGACAACACATTAATACCGACGACAAACTTCAAAAATATCAAAGAAATCAAATCCACATATCGTACACCTCTGCAAAATTCAATCACACAGCACCATAGCAGCCTGCCCAAGATGGCTAAAGAAATCGCTCCCCCTATAGAGGATTTTTTTTCCAAAAATCACCAAAATGTATCTAGCCCAGGAATTTTCAAAATTCACACAGCAATTCAAAAGGACAGGCTACCAAATACACACCAACAAATAGCTGAAAACTAAGGGTAATTCCTGAATAAAATAAGCCAATTCCAACTAAAGCATAATTTACATGCAACTTGTTCGAAAACTCTCTTTAAACTTGAGAAATGTTAATGTGGTTAGTTGTAGTCCTTCTTTTATAGCATATGCCTTGTCACTGATTTAAGTTTATACAATTCCAGATTTGAGCTTTTACATTTTATTAACATAAGGCATGTAGAGATTCGGTTCTGATATATAATTTTTTCTTCTATATTTTCTTGTCAATTTTGTCGATTCTCTCAACCAATTGATCTTTAAAAAATCATATTTCCATTATAGATATTTTTTGAAACACTATCAAATCGTAAAATAATACAAAAGAGCAGTTATTTTAAGAGCCAAGATGGCAATTTATTGAGAAAGACTGGCTACTTGAGTCCAGCAGAATAACATTTTGCTGTAGCTATGTAATTCATCCGACTTAATGTCCTAAACTAAACGTACACTTTCTGCAAACTATCAATAATTGAATGTAATGAAATCTAACAAATTTTTCTTAAATCCCGAAATATTCTTGCACCGAACCTTTTTGGTTTTAAATTATGTAAACAGCAAAGCAATACCTCGGTATCTCAAATAAAGAATTCTTAAATCAGCGAGTAATGCTATTTCGGACAAGCGAAAACGGCGAAATAACACTCATACATGACATTGAATAACAGGATGTGTTGTTTCTGATCAATCGACAAATAGTCGAACTATTTTAAACAAACAAACTAAATTTGCCAAGTCAAATAAACGTTATTGTAGCCAATAATAATTTCACGTAATATTACAGAAGATTAGTTATTAGTTTATCCATCATCAGTTGCTCTAGTAGAATTCGATTAATATCCACAGGTATTTTCTTCTCAAACCAAGGTAAAAAGGTCTTTAGTTGTCATTTGACAATGTTTCATTATTTTAAAAAAACCGTTGTAGGATCCTATCTTATTATATAAAAGACTATTCAATTCACCTGTCATCTGTCAAAAAGTGACCAAGGAAAATCCAGAATTCTGACGTTTCTTGACCAATCAAAAAAATATAAGTGGATATATCTTCCTAGACGGTATTCAAGTGACTATTTTTAACAAATGCGATTTTTATTAGAAAAAGTCAATATTAGTGTTCTGTTACTATAGAAATTGCGTAGTTTGTTGCTAGATTTACTGAAAACTAATTTGAAAAAGTAGTTTGGTTCATTAAATAGTCCCTCGAATACCATTCTTAGTCAAAGTTAAGTAGTTTATTTTTGCGGGTGTATCACTACTCATGTCCATTGCGCTAGGGATTAGGACTCGTGCTACTACACCCGTCCTAATCGTACCAAAGCGCAATGGACATTCGTGACACCACCGCAAAAATAGTCGACATAACTTTGACTACTCATGGTATTATAAGTGAATATCGCATAGTATAATCCGCTATTCAGGAAAGCCACTATGTTTGTAAAATATTTCGTTGATGTTATAATTGCTATAGAAAATACAGAAAATCAGTTAATACTGCTTTTATACAGCAAAGTATTAATCTGCTGTTATCTTTGTAAAAATTAATTAAAATCAATGCCAGAATATAGCAACTGTAAAAATAAGATCAATGCTCTAACTAGATTATATTAACGTAAATATATAAATATTGCACTAACAATCCCTACTTCTTTATTTTTAAATCTTTTGAAAAATAAAAAAGCTCTGTTGTCGAATTGAAAAGTAGACATTTTAATTTCATCTATCTATACATGTATACCTCGACAACCAACGATATAATGGTTCCTGGAATAATGTATTAAATGGGGTTGCTTTCGTAACAATCAACACTCATGTCTATTAATATTAATAAGTGTTTAAATGTTTGCTTTGTACGTATTGATAATAATCTGAGATTAATTTCGTTGATAACAAATATAAGCGAGGTGCTAACATTGTGTGCACGGCGCAGGTTTTCGACGGAAAAGCTCGCACAAACATTTCAGCTTCCTCGCCTGAAAGCATCTCCGGGACCGCAGGCCTCAATATAAATCTGACAAGACGTCACAAGCACACGTATAATTGGATTCGACCAAATTCAATTGGAAAGTGTCTACTTAAAATCCCGATAATTGCAAAAACTTTTACTGATAATGGAACAGAAAGCTTTGTTATCAAGCTCTGCGGCGTGGGGAACTATGTTTCATTGAGAACGGGAAACAAGAAGCGCTCTAATCCTAATTGGAAATTGTGGTTTCCCGGACGCGGCGTTACGCTTATTCCCCGCAGCACTTGCTGTCACGTCGTTCGATGACTTTTGTAAAATTGGTTTTAAAATTTAATTGCACTTGATCCTAAGTAAACCCAGGTAGGCGCCGGGGGCGAAAGGGATCACAAACTCGGATAAATTGGTTTGCCATTTTGCCCTATTAGAATGTATTTTGTCCCGGTTTCGAACCTTGTATTGCGGTCATTACAATACTGACATTAGAGCGCTACAATTAGGTTAGATTTATATTCAGCTGGAAATACAGTAAACTATAATAAAACTACAATATTTTTCATATGAATGAGAATTATATTCTTGATGTCATACACAAATGCTCATAAACGAAAATGTAACGATACAATGATACATGTAGCTTAGCTACATAATACTTATGCTTATACGTCTCTGTTCACGTTACAACGCGTGTAACATGGTTAAGCTACGCCCCATTTTTTTCTTTATTTTTGAAACTTTGTGCATTGTATGTACTGAATAAAGGTCACCTTTTGATAAGTAAGTTTTTCCAACTCCGGTTTCAGCGGAACTGATACCAACTTTTAATTTTCACATAGAACATCCTGTATATTATTGGATTTTGGATTCTACATATTTTATGACTCTAATAATACTACATAATAATTCGAATTTCAAACTATTATAAACTTAATTTCAATTCATTTAGTTAAGTGCTCCATGACTGCTCTGATGTCATGTTAGAAACATCGAAATCACATCAAAAATACTAAATTTGGGCCAACTAGTTTCGATTTATTTTTGCTCCAAAGAATTTCACATAAATCTGTTCGTAGCATTGGCTTTTATAGTCTTTTATTCCAGAATGATGGTAGGTGTTAAATTAACCCACAATGACCTATTACCACTCTTTTTCTGTGCCGGTATCGATCGACTTGGTTTGCTTTTTTACCGTTCCGTAATTTATCTATTTTCATTCAATCTACACTGACTTTAATTGAAATTTATTATATTCTAGACCAGCCATACTCAATATTTTTTCTTCTCGGGCCACATACGTATGTTTGCTATGTTACGCGGGTCGCAACATAGTACAAATACCTCATAATATAATAATGTAAAAAATGAAACTCAACCCGTAAATGTATCCAAGCATTTATTTAAAAATGTGTGATTATTGATGTTGAGACAAACTTTTAACTATTTTAGACAGATCAGGTTTATAATTACTACATGCTACTCTCAATACGTCATCAAGGCTGTTATGTGTTAAAATCCTATTGTATTAACGTTAGTAGTTTACATTATATATGGCCGTGAATAGACGATCAATTGGGAAAACGCAGTTGAAACGTATAAAAATTAATATCTGAGTTGCAAGGGTTTTTAAGAAAAAAAGAGAGTAGAAAAATAATAACAGGTTTTTATTTTCGAATCGGTGACAAGAGAAAAACTTAGCTGTGGATTAAGAGTTTCGTGGTAAAAATGTGGTAAACTTGGAATTTCTCGCTCTTCGTTAATAGTATGTGGATACTACCGAAGCGTGCTTGAGGAAGATTTTGAGAGCGGGTACCATTTTCTAATGAAAACATAATTCCAAGTCGTCGACTGATTAGGGAACCACGAAATTCGCTGTATAGTTTTTGCCTTTTATTGCAGGGTATGTATAATGTTTTTTCTATTTTCGTAATTGGAATTTATAACAACAAATTCGGGGCGACGGAAACGCATTAGTTTGAACATCTCTTCATAAGAATTTCACTACGAAGGTCGGGGAATTGCTTGCGGTCAAATGACAGCTGACGTTTAGCGACTGTCAGAGTAGGAGTTAGGTGAGCAGATCATCCTCTAGAACGGCGAGGCATGCTGATTAAACTCCTGAGAGACTAGTCTTCGATTCCACAAGCGTTGCAATTACCAGACAAGTGAAGTAAAGTTAAACTTGTGATATTTCGCATATTCTCAAAAAGTAAGAACAGTTTATAACCCCTTAATTATACACTAGCTATTATATAACTGTGAGTTAAAATGATGGTCAAATATATCAGTTAGAAAGTCAAATTGACGTAAACTTGTGGGGTACCCCGTTTTGTAATACGAACTATGATTAGATATCAATTTGAAGTCGACAATTGTTCCCTTTTATGCAACGAGAATAAACCAGAACCAGAAGGATCAATAAATCTATATAAAGAATTGCTTCTTTCATTCAAACATTAAAGTTTCAAGGGTTGTGCTGTATATATATGGCGATGGTTATAAGTTTTCTTTCACCTATATAAGTGTACTTGGGAGTAATAAAACTTGTTGGAGCCCAGATATTTGGAAATTTCATTACTAAAGGATACACGCCGTCTTCACTGTAGCTAGTGACGGGCCCCAAGCACACTTTTATAGCTAACAATTTTTAAAGTAAAGTATAAAAGATCGACCTAAAAGTTAAGAGAAAAGCCAACAGGGTGAGAATCAGTAAACCGATTTCTGTATACGTTCTTTGCATATTTCATTTTGGAATAAGATGGTTCACAAACATATGTTGATGCGAATAACGTGAGCAGCAGATGGGCACATTTTTGTACAGATTTGTATTTTTCATGCACTAATTTCCAAAATTCCACGTAATCCTTCCCCTCTCTCTTTTCTTTACAAATAACTTCCAGATGCGTATAGTTTTCGAACTCCATAAATTCCTCAAATAGCTTTGCATAATCATACCACAATGCAGCTAGTTGTATAATAATTGCTGTTTCTAAGCGCCATGGATTTTCTACAAGCAACAGACAATTCTTAATGCTTCGTAAATCCTGAGATCTGCTCTTATCAAATTCTTTAGATCAGGCAGCTAAACAATTTGAAATTATTGTATAGTTTTATCGAGAAATGTCAATACCATCTTGTTTAGTTTTTGTTACAATTGTAAAATTATGCAGTACTTGGTTATGTATTTCTCGTAACAGATGTCGCATAGAAAAGCTAAACGACACCATCATCAACCATTTTCAAGTCCACTATACAACAAAGTAATGTCTTGTGGTAAAGACAAAAACCGATCCAGAACTTTTACTCTGCTTAACCATGGCACCGAGGTATGTAAAAGAAGATCGCTACAATTACTGTTCATTTCTTCCAAAATACAAGGTGTCGCCCACCCTATCTTGGTGACTGGCACATTGTTACCGCGCATCCCAAGCTTTTAAAAACTTGCATTATCAGATGTTTACAAAAGTACGTTTCTGATAATGAGGATTTCGGGCCACACATAAAAGATAGGCGGGCCGCAGGTTGAGTACGCCTGTTCTAGACAATCTACAAGCTCTTCGATAGCATTTCTGTTAGAAATGTATACTTAATTTCCTTTTTTATTGTCGTCTAGGTCTTCTGGCTTGTCCTATTCTTTCTATTATTTCTCCGTTACTCCATCCTACGTGTGACTTTTACACCCAGATACTTTTTTAGTGTTTCTAATGCTAGAAGTCAATTAAACAATATCCTATAACATAACAACGAAACAAAAATTAAATCAGACGGTAGGGGATAGTATTGCTACTTACGAGACAGCCCTCTCGGAAATAAGTAAAGGCAATTGATTTAAAGACCAACAGACATGCAAATAATCACATTTGAGCAATGTAAGAAATGCGGATATTAGAGAAGAAAACAGGATGTGTTACGATACTTTTGGAGCGTCCCCCGTAGTATTGAACTTTTGTTATCTGAATTCTGAACTTGAATATTTATGGTTGGCTTTTGCCAATTTTTGCATGCTTTAAACTAGGTATAATTAGCTGTATCTTATTTTGAATTATTTTCCTATAATTATCGAGCAGTTTGGTAAGCAACTCTTCGAATAATTACCCATATTCTACTAAATAAATTTATTTTGGTCATATTCCTACAGATATTTGTATATGGCGCTTAGGCAACCCCTGTTGCAAATTATTCTGCACTATTCTATTTGTTGCTAGATAAAGGATATCACTTCTTGCAGTCACATTTTTCAGGCTGTTTTTTTGCATCTTCTGGCCCAAAAATTTTTGGAAAGTTTTGATAACTGGTAACTGGTGGATTTTTGAGTTCTTTCCCATTTTAAACTTGGTGCAGGCTGCTAGTGCCTCGGCCGTGTGCTTAAATTTGTGAGCTAATTAGTATAGCTCAGCTCCGTTTTGATTTTTCGGAGGACCTACAAAGCGCTGAAGAGGCTTAGCATTCCTTGTTCGGCTGCACCCTGCGGGCATCCAAACCGTCGATTTGGGATCCTGAAATTATCGAGTTGTCAAGGAGTTGTGCAATTCCTGGGAGCTACGCTAGAGAGTGTAGCGTTGCACTCACCTGCGACATATTCACCGCTCTCCCGGCCCGCTTGGCCTTCCGCTACGACTGCCGAAACCCTCGCTGCTTTAGCCGGCTTCGCCCCTTCAAGCCAACAGGAAGGTCAGGATCCGACATGTTTTTACTACAGGCAAGAAACTGATATAGCTATTTGCGCCTGGTGTATTTTATAGTTAGTTAATAGTATCTCGTCTCGTTAATAGCTAGGACATGTGCGATAATTTTTGGCATAGCAATGCTTCGTCTAGTTAGTTATTAGTGCATGCTTTTGTATAGATCTGATGCGTTATTATAATAGGGCTCTTGCAAATTTCGAGCATCCATTTTGTGCATTTTAGTGAGCTTTATCGAATCATTAATCGAGCTCCCCTGCAAATTGTATGTTAGATCTTTCGTTCAATTATTTCATATTTAAGGTTGTACTTACTGCTCGTTGCCTGCGGTTTGTTTGTTATACATTCACTTATTTCGTCGCCATTTGCTGTCAGCCGTCTGACGTTTGCCGCGTTGTTTCGATGTTGATAGTGGCTAGAGTAGCGACATCGGTAGTCGATTGCTTCTGCAGTTTCCGTTCATGACTGATTAATCTCGGGTTAGTAGCGATTGCGTCACAAGGCCCGCCGCCGGTAGAATCATTGTCAATTCCGCGTTATTGTAATTTATTAGCGAGTCTTTACGTAGGTACAAGTTTGCCGAAGGTTTATTCAAGCGATTGCTTTAGCGTTCATTTATGTACCTGATGTATTTCCACTGAGAAAACTACTCTGTTCCTATATGGTCATAGACCCTGGTAGTTTTGACCTTTAGAAATTTTTGAATAATTACTTTAGAATCTTTCTGAGCTGATATTCGGGGTTTCGCATCAGCTGAGCGCTTGCATAACCTGGCCCTGCTGTGCCCTGCCTCACAGGAACTATTCTATTTTTTTTTGTTTTTGTAATTCAATACTCGCTACGCTTCTTTTAAACCTCGCGTTATTTCGAGCTCCGCGGAATGTCGGCACCTGAGTAGGGAGTTCGATCGATTTATGCCGTGCTCGCAAAATTTTAATGTGTTAGCCCATCCACCGATTATAGTTATTACTGCTCGTGGGCTACTGTTTGCTTGATATATACATTTATATTTATATTTATTATTGCATGACGCATACTGTGTGGTTATTTCTTTTGTTGTTGTTAGAAATATACAAAGGTTCATATCTATTGCCAAGTATCGCCTATGTTAGTATTTGTATCTATTTTTGCTCACTGCCTGCTGTGATTTCTTTATATGTTAGCTATGCACTATAGTACCCACCAATATTTAAAATAAAGCTGTGATCTATTCATTGGTTGTTGGTTTGATTATTTTTTTTGATCTGCTGGCAATTGTCCTTACCTTGTGTACGGTCCGGCATAAGGATTGGATCTGAGTCGAGGACCTGGCGCCCTCTCCTATTTTTTTCCAGCATAGCTGGAACCCTGCGGCCCTCGCGGCGAGCTAGCCCAACTAGGCCGATAATTACCAGCCGGCAAAATAACCAATATAACTTTCGCCAAAAGGTAAGGCCGACCCTCTATCTTCCCTTACCGATGATATAGACGCTATAGCAATAATTGTGTAAACAGCCGTGATGAAACACTTCTTTTGCGGCCACTTTGGTGAAATTATATCCTGTCCACTCTTCCTCATGCTCAATTCCGCGCTCTTCAGTCAGGGTTTACCATCTGAGATGGCATGTCGTCACATGGTGCCTTCCCGGCTCAAGTTCACCTATTAAGAGAAGGGTTTTGTGGTGTTTACGTAAGGGGTAGTAACACGTGATTTTTTTCGCTAATTGGGACTCATTCCCCTATTGCGGTTGTTACCGGATTTGCCGATTGCCTCCTTATCTTATATTAAAAATAGTAGAGTTGTGATTTTTCTGACGATCTCCGATTCACCAAGTGAACGTTGACTATTCTCGAACCCCAATTCCTTCGACACCGCGCAGACGCGGTTGTGCATACCTCATTGCCATCCAGCCACCTTCCCATATACCTAGACGAAGCGAACGCCGATCACAGGTTTTAGTTTTCCCAATCTTCAGGTGCTAGACAGATCCACACACAGATCACAGATGCCACCGTCGAGCAGACAAGGTAAGCTCTGATCTGACGAAACTGCTAGGACCACACATCCCGAATAAAATGGATTGTCTCACATTTCGGGATATGAGTGAATTGGTAGTTGATAGGGCCCGGATACGAATTTTGAGCTAACAGATCGTATGTCGTCGAACCGACTCTATTTTTCGGAGTGCATCTAGCTGGAGTCAGTTGTTATTTCATAGCTGATTGATTTTGTAGCTCATGCTTGTATAAACGCTGCCATAATTAAAATGAGCCCCTGGTGTAGCAAATGTGTCGCGCTTTATTTACTGTTCTGAACGCAATTACCCCTGCAGCCTAATTGTTACTAACATTGTGTTAATCTCGAAATTACTCTGTAACATAAGGGGTTGGTTTTGTATTGTCTTAAATGCCGTTTAGCCCTATAACGCGATTGAAATGGTTCGAAAACGTATAAGATATGTCGGATAATAGATTTTGGAATGGATAACAATAAATGCCAGAAGGAAGAGAGACCAAAATAAACTTTATGATATGAAATTATTAACAGCGACGCACAGTTGTTTATTTTCTTTCCTTTGGAAACATTTGAATTTCCTGCTTGGGTGCGTTTTTCTTTACTTCCCGTTTACCGGATTCTAGTATTCGAGGGTACGGTAAATATCCCCTAACATCACTTTTTTTTTAAGGTGCCATATCCGTTAACGAATGTTGGCAATCATGTTGGCTATGATCACTTTGTCGACTGCTGCTCTAAAAAGCGACCCTGCTGTCCAAACTATTGCCTCAGGTTCTTCAACCAGGACGTTCTTCTAGCATCACCAGAGCATTAAATTCCAATTATGACTGAGCGACCTCCTGCTCTCATGCTATTTCTCAAGAGCTTCTTGGGGATTCAACCATCGGATTTTACCGAATTCATCACAGAGAAGGCCAGACAAAATTATGTGGAAAGAGTACAATATAATTGTCTCATCCTGGGGAGTCGGTGTTCCAACTTGGTTCCTCGCTAAAGGCAACTCAAAACCTATCAGCCCATTTTGTTTCAACTCAAGACGGTCTGCAGTCGTCTCGCTCCCAGACTGAATGTGTATGTCTCTGTTTTTTGTTTTTCTGTGTAAAATAATATGTGCCGGCCTACACTTTAAACTGGATTTGGACAACGCTCTAGCAGCGATGTTTTTGCATGTTTTGCAATGTTTGGTGACGTCATTGAACTGAGGCTCGCTAATTATATACTCAGCACGTTTACTGCAGATATATGGAGATAGAACATTCTCAATATCACACGTGATTTGGCCGTTTTCTTTTCACAGGTAGATTGTTACAGCTACCTTAAAATCTATCGTTTCTTTTTCGACCGTTTGCTTCAGCTTTTGGTACTTGATGTATGCATCTCGTTTCGTATCATGACGCTTCACTATCCTCATTCGCCATCCTAGTTTGTGTACTTGCTGAATGCCGTCAGAAAATCCCAGCTGAAATACGTTTCAGCTTTATCCTTTCGTTCAACATAATCTTCTTGGTCTTCCAGTTCTTTTTTATCATTTCCTTTTTCTATGTCTATTGTTATCTCCATTTTCTCTTCTTTTATACTATAAAATATAAAGTTCAAATTCATAGCCACGAGAAATGTTTCCGCAATCTCTTGGGTCCGATTAGGTAAGATGACCATTCGCCCATGAGATACAATTAGTGACGCTTTTCCAGTAGAACTATTCTATAAGAAAGAGTAACCTGACCACAACACATGCTACTCATACAAAACATAAGTGGTGACATGAGATCCCGGCCATTAATGATATAAGACCTATACAAACAGCATGAGGCTCGTCACTACATTTTCATTGTTCTAGAGCTCCCCAATCCAGCATTTTTTTCGTTCATGTTGGTACTGTATAAGAAGTGTTAATACGCTACTGCAAAGATAAATGTGAGTAAGTAGTATGCAAATGCAGTAGAATTTCCATCAAACAATCGTCTTCCTTGGTCGAATAAGGATAGTTTGTTACATTCTGTACCTTAGTTACGATGCAAAAAGTGCCATTAATAATGTTTTCCGTTGATCGTTTATTTATGGGTTTCGTTAATGCATACAAAATCGTTCATTAATAGCCCTTATTAATGCCTGATTTGTAAATTTTTTGAAATCGTTTATTAATGCCTCCGATTTTAGTATATGAAATCAAAGCTACCATGACCGTCAAAATTTTTAAGTTGTCAAATTTTTGTCATGCAATAAAATAAAATTCTTTCCAATTTAATAAGATACGATCAACGAAAAAATATTGTAACAAATTCGTGTGTTAATCGGCGGTTAATAATCTCAATAATTAACGTGTGAGCGACAGCGAACATTTTAAAATATCTCGATTATTAATCGCTCTCATTAACACACTTGTTTGTTAAATAACTATTAATGCGAATCCTCCGAAAAAAGGCTTTAATGAACTTTAAAAATTTAAATTGAAAAACCACCAAGAAAATCAAGAAGAAAATGAAATCGTTATGAAAGTTAGATTGCAAACTGACTTTTAACGTTGACTTTTCTGTCGTTTCGAAAGGCGTAAATTAATCCAAGCTTTAAATGTCGCATATTCATTAATACAATGTTCGCTAAGCTAAAACAAAGTCGACAGCATTCGCAATTGGACCAATGACAAAATTTCATGGCGTTTTTGCCGCAGGCTTTAGAATTTTGTTAATAAACAATTTAAAAGCAATTTGCGGGATTGCCAAACACTTTTAAAAGAGATTCTGCGTGGAATTTCGTTAAACCAATTCAGTACTTTTCATTTTGTACGCCAAAAGCAAGCATAAAATAATCTCTGGACTGAGCAAACGAACCGATCTGGGTCAAACGACTAAGCGCCACTGTACATCAACTATAATTGCTTCGCTGAGGCCTTAGCTTGGCGATAAATTGTAAACAAGGCCATAAAATGTACTTTAGTTGACCGGACCAACGCAACAACAAGTACATTTTAGTATTCTCTTTATAGAGTGGGTCTAATCATCGAGTTGAATCCTTCCGAAGGGGCTGCGAACGTGCTGAAAACCTCAATTCCACTGTTAAATACGAAAGGGGCAAAGAAGCGTGAAGCGTTCGCTTAATCCTTATGCAGCTTATTAGATCGTCCTTCCGGAAAGTACCTGCACATTTCGAGTGCATTTCCTCATCACGGATGCGTCGACGTAAAAAATCTTTGTAAACAAGTCGTTGCTGAAATAATTTTGGAATGGGGGCTTTCGACTGTGCCATTTTCGTCGCGACATTGCCATTGTCTTGTTATTTCTGCCACTTCGATCCTGTTGCAGAACTTTTTTATCAGCGACCCCGATCGCTCGGTTGCGCCTTCCAACTCAGCCGGAAGAGAAAAATGTCGATTTTGGCAGTAATTCCCAGAGCTCGCTGGAAACGACATTAATTGTGTTTGCAACGTCTTCGCAGGTCCGCAATACACGAAACTGATCCTTTCACCATGAATTAGTGGTCCCGTGTTAACGGCTGAGTTATCGCCCCTAGTTTATCTGCGATTACGCCTTGCGCCGTCCTTATTGTCAAAGTCATGTCGCTTCAAAGGATTAAATCTATTTGTTCAGTCAGCACGAAACATGATTAGCAAGGCAAGAGTGGAAATCCAACATCGATGACCACTTTATCAAGCCAGTGGTTCATTCAGGATGCTCGGCTTGACTTCTAGTTCAATTTAAACAATTGCTTTTAACCTTTGTCGGACTCGGAATACAGTGAAAAAGGAGTGAGGCAAAGAGATTTTCATCCAAACGGTCTTTAACTTGGTACTGGAGGTAATACCGGCAGAAATTAGCACACCGCAGAAGAGATGATCTACAATAATTGACGTATATGTCTTACATATGCAGATGGCATAGTACTTATGGCCAGAACGAAGAAAAAGCTAGAAAAGGTATTGAGACTGCAAAAAAGGAATATAAACGGGTATGACTGATTGATAGATGAAAAATAAGAACAATTAAATTTATAAATAGAATGTGCAGAGACTAAAAAGTACATAGTAAAAGAATTAGGGCAATTTGATTTCTTAAGAGTAACACTGGCGAGTAAAGGGAAAAAAGAGAAAGGAACAGGCAAAATGTTAGGAAAGCATGGTGACCGGAATTCTGGCAAAAGTTCTAAGAGCAAAAACTTACCATGAGCAGCAAAATTCCAGTTTATTAAACTGAACAATGAAGAGAAAAGAAGAAGCCAGACTCGAAATATGGGAGAGAAATATTATACGAAAAATCTTTGTAGGGGTTAAGAACGGACAAAAACGACAAATAGAGAGACATCAGACATGTATAGGAAACCAAGTACGTATTACGGCAATAGTTAGAACATTGCGTCAGATGGCTAAGCCGTACAGTAAGAATGTCGACAAGCAGATGGGTTAAAAGAATGCTAGCGAAATGGGATGAAAATGGAGAATGAATGAAAAAGTAGGATCTATGCGATAAAAGCGGTTGGATTGGATGACTGACAATAGACGCAATATTTAAGTAGAGCCGACAAAGGAAGAAACTCGAAGCCAAGGACCATTAAGGCCTGTAGAGCCAGCCCTGAATGTTTGCAAATAGGTAACACATCTTACAATCCACGAACAACTTAATGCAAGACCAGTTTTTTTTATAAAAAAGAACACACTACAATGCCTAAACATTTTAACAAAAGTAGCTAATTGATTGTAATAAGTGTTGCCTAGTTTAAAATTTTCAGGGAGAGGAGGGTGATAAACTAGGCACTCTGTATATACAAGGCTCATCTGAAAATCAGTATCTCCTTGGGCATCTCACCAGCGCCGGTGAACGAACCTGGCCAATTTCATGGTCGATCTTCGGTACAAAAAACGGCAACCTGGAGGTCACGTTAAGGAGAATACTCCGATACTGAAAACGGTGACCTAAGAGTAGTCTTCTGGACTGGAGTTCGTGAAGGTGTGAAGCTCTGAAAGTCTTCTTCTGGCTGGGCTTTGGGCTAAGATGCCTCGAACCGGCAGCGAATCGCCTTTCAAGGTAAGGCGAAGTCAGGGTCGGTGGGTCGGGCTCGTTTCGCTAGAAGAAAACGCCGCTTCGGGTGTTGGCTGTGGCAGAAATTCACTCGGCACGATCAAACGACGGCTTCAGCCTCAAGTGGAAATCCTTCCCTCGCTGCAGGCTGCTTTTCCTAAGCCCGGGAGAGAAGGGGGGAGAGGCGCTAGATCTCTTGGATTTTCCAGGTGAAGTTAGGCTCGACTTTAACCGGCCCAGTATGTTGTTTTTATACCCTTTGGGTCTTCTATTATCTAGATCTTCGCCTGGAGGAATTCAGGTGGGAATGCGCAGTATGTAGCTGCTCGCCGACTCGCGCCTGGCTAGTTCGTTGCTCTTATCATCAAGTCTCCGCGCGCTGGAGGTCAGGCGTCAATTGTGACTTATGTCGGAGGCGTTCGTATTAATTTTTACAGCCGTTAACGTTACAGAACCATCTTTGCATATTTTTATTTCAGAATTTTCTGTTTATATATCTATTTAAGACAAACTGGTGTAAAAATTTTATCATTCTTTGTTGACTTTTACATAGTCTATCATATCTGCCTGACATTGCAATTGAAGTTGTGGCAGTTGATTACAACTACATCGTCTATATATATAGGCACCATTTTCGTTACTCATGTCAAGGCTACCGATCCAAATAAAAGGTCCTGTTGCAGGTTATCTATAAGCCGAAGTAAGAACTATAACTTCGAAACCTATCGAAAAATCGTCTAAAACCAACGCGTAAATTTCAGTTAGAGCGCAAATGTTTCGATGTTCACAATTTTGACTACTAAATTATATTAACCTGCATAAAGGGTTGATTAATAATACCTATCTTATATTTTTAATAACGAGTGATTCAAAAATGTTTTCCCTGAAATATTCCTTGAAATTGCCCTGAGTGTCCTCACTGTTATCAGATATAATATCCCAAGGACAGTGATAATTAGGTCCCTGGTGGTGTAGCTTGAACAAGCGTCCACGTTCGATCAGTAAAGTTAAGCAACGCTCTTTCTGGTCAGAACTTGGATGGGAGTTCCACGGCGGTTTCTCTCAGCGCCTCGTGGTACGGCTGCCACGGAACTAGTTGGTCCCGGATGTTACAATAACATCATGACAGTCGTTAGTGGGGTTGGAAGTTCACATAAATGCACAGCGACGCCTATAATTGGCCTAACGGCTGTTGGATGAGTGCTAAATAAATAAATAAATAAATAATTAATCACGAAATAATTTTATTGTAGTTTCCGAAAGCACGTTGCTTGAAAACAAACCGACGCCAGCCGCGGAGGGCTGTGCCTAAAAGCAACGTGCTTGAGAAAGTTGTAATAAAATTATAATCGGTTAGACAATTTTTGCATTGCGAACTGTCAAAAACTTGGTGTAACATAGCAACCCAAACCGACCGCTGTACACAAAGTGATAACAACCCATGGGTAGTTTTCAATGTAAGGATAATCTAATTGGTTGATTTTGCCCACATGACTAGAAAAGAGTTAATTTCATTGGATCACTAATTTCACAAAAAAATGTCATTATAATTTCCAATTGTATTCTGTACAGAAGCTATAACAATGTTATTGAAAGCATCTTGAAGTTTTTGACGGTCAGTATTTTGCAAATAAAGCTAAGAAGTGACATTTTTGTTTTACAAAAATCATAGGTCGCTTGAGGAGATTTCTTTCGATCACTTTATTCGATTAATTTGAAAAGTAAATAGGCTGTGATGTCGAATTGAAATGATGAAATATTTTGTTTTTAACTGTAGCTCAGAAACTAAGACAAATACTTGAGGTGTAGTTGATCTTTGGTGTTGCCTTCGATAAGTCGAGATAAAGTAGATTCTAGTTCAATCCCGTTGAAAATGGGAAGTTTTTCACAAGTTTCACTGTAACTAATTCTTTATCTTGCTTTTCATTAACAACGAAATTAACAATCATATTTGTGCAGCAAATCAGGATATCCGATTATTACAACATATGCTGGCAACATGTAATTATAGGTTATGTGTGTCCGTGTCCATCAATAATATATTTAACGGTGACGTATTCCAGGTAAAATTTATGAAAAGTCTCCACTTTCATTCCAGGCTATTATCATTATCTATTATCCTATTAGTGCACCACCAAAGGTTTGTCAAACGAGCATTATTCGGCAACCCTGACAGCATAATTGCTTCCAGCGCAAAACGGCTGTACAGTCAGCGACAGCACTCGCCGACTCCACTCGTGTTTTCGTGCATTATTTATTTACTAATATTGAATTTCGCCAATAAAGTTCCTCGGCCGAACCGCGGCGACGCTGACTGGCAGCTGCGGCAAAATTCGGATCCTCAATCTTGGGAGGTATCCCTTCAAGTCGGCTACTGCCTGTTGAGCCCAGAATGTAATTTGTTGTTGTTGCTGTTGCAAGTTGGATGCCACAGAATACGTTTATCTCGGGGCTTTTATCGGTTGGAAACTCAATCGGCTCATGTCCAGCCACTTGAATTTTACGAGGTAAACCATCTAGTTTGAAATTTCGATCGAATGTGGCAAATCCAATCCTATAGCTTTGTCGGCTCGAATTGAGAGGTTTTGAAGACAGAAACGCGATCGAGTTAGATTGACAGACCAGGTGTTTTGGTGTGCAGCTAAGTTCAGGTAGATGTGGCTGACATTTTCGTTCCTGCCAAATCATTAAATAAACTAATCATCATAACAAACGATACACTTGGTAGTTTGCCAACATCTGTTTTTTAGTGCGTTATAGGTTATACCCGAGTTTCAAAATAAAAATTACACACTGAAAGTAAGGTTATGTAAGTGTTTGACGTATGATAAAGTAAAGTGGATCTTCTTCTAATGTATCATTGGTCTTCGTTCACGGACTTGCTTATGGATCGTAGAGTCCGTTACAATATTATAAGATCAAAACGCTGTAACTTGTAACAAATACTGATTTGTCACGATCGGATGGAGTTTTTATCCGATAGCAGCTCCGAGATAAAATTCTCACAGAATCTGTGAATCCAACGCCGCTGCTCTCGCAAATGTAATGGCGTGTGTGTCAGTCAAGTTAGACTTATAGTAGGTTTACAATTTTTTTGCATGAAGGTTGGGGTAGGATTTTTGTTATTAAGTTGCACATGAATAGATGCGTAATTTTTATAACCTATATAACCTCCAACAAATTTACTGTCATTCGACGGCGTAGAAATGTGAATTGAGTTATCCCATAAATCATTTAGCAGCTATCATTGCGAACAGAAATAGGTTAAGAAGGTATTATTGCGAGACGCCTAAAGTCGGGGTGACTGGCAATCCTTTTAGTTAAAACACACTCGGACACAAAGACCAAAGCTACTGTTGCGAGATTAATAAGAACACTTAAGTACAAACACTTGCATTTATTTTTCTGCCGTTTACAGAACACGTAAGTTTAATAGCGTTGTATCTTAACTTTACGTATTTACATCTTCTTATTAACTAACTTAATTCTAAGTCCATTATGACCAAGAAAGCTCGGTGGGCGTTTACAAAGTTCCCAATACCCTATCAGAGCTGGTCTAAATTTTGGAATTTTGGCACGTACATACGGACGTGATAGTTCATAATAGTTCTATGAATTTTAAAAGTTAGAAGCTTTCCCACGGTGAAATGTGGTTTGCTCGGACCCTTCGGAAATTGTCGCTATAAAGATTTACAATTCTACTAAAAGCATTTGGTCCCAGCTGCGAATAATTTTTATGATAGAGTTGCAACCGTTGCTTCTTCTAATCACGTACCGGTCATATACATCACTCAATATTTCGGTTTATGAAGTAAACCCTGCATAAACGTACTCTAATCTATTCGTGAGATTGGAATATCTCCAGCTTCCCAAACGAAATGCACGTTTCTAAACATGCGCTTGTTTTAATTTAAATATGACATTTTGCCTACGAATTCTACCGTAAAATATTTATTATACAGATGGCTTACAGCTAACTAAAGTACAGTATATTTCTACATAGTTCATTTAATTAAAGAACGCAAATCGTAACAGTATAAAGAGCTCTTTAAATGTATCTGACCTGAATGTGTAGAATTTCAGAAAAAGAAAACCTTTCTATACAACTCATGATTAATTAAACAATTTAAATCAAATTGATATGAACTCTAATTCGATATTTCAGTATAAAGTGTCATTTATGAACTGCAATAGTAGATAAGTCTTTATTATATTAAAGTCATAATTAATCAATTAACATAACCCCTAAATTACATGATTGGATAAATATAAATATAAATAATTATAGAGAAAAATAGCAATTTATAAAGTTGTTGGCGCCCAAAACTTCTTTCTTAGTGAACCTAAAACCTTTATGCGAAAGTGAAGTAAACAAAAATTCCACATTTATCATGCCCGTATTGCAGCCGAGGATTGAGCTAGTCGGAGTTAATGTGAGCCTTCTAAGGTAGGTTGCAATGGTTGGTACCATACCTAAAAATTACCAAAGCTCGATTTTCGGTTCTGTCTAAATATAGCAATTTGCATATGAATATGTTTTGTCATGATTTCTAACCTACATGCATTTGAAAACCATAACCTCAAATGTAAACCTGGTTTAATCACAACAAAGTAATTTTACACAGCTAAATTGGAGATACTTCCAGAGCCAACCTTCATATAAAAAGGTGTGCATAGAGTATACTATTTAAACTAGAGAAAACGAATAACTTGAAGTAGCTTGACACTGAACAAAAGTGATAACCATATATAAATATTCTGTTACTATCGTATGTTCATTAAAAAGGTCCAGGGCGGCTGTGGAAATTCAAAAGTATGAATGTGTTGGTGGCACTGTAAGGCTATGTCAAATTCCAGGTTATCAGGTTAGCTTTTCCGTCAGTTTTGACACAGACTGACGCAAAACCTAACCTGCTAACTTCGAATTTGACATCCATTTACAGTGCCACCAACATATATTACTTATACGTTTGAATTTCCACAGCCGCCCCTTATGGACCTTTTTAATGAACATGTATATGCAAAGAAAGAGTCATTACAAATGTATTTAAAAAAGAAACAACAAATTTGGGTCAAGCATAGTCTCGTATTTTATGGAGTAACAAACAAACAAAAAATTCAAAAACCTCTACAATTGGTTTTATTTTAAATTTTTCTTCGATGTAATGTTCAACTACAAATCGAAATAATCCAAATAATCTTTAAATTAGACTACGCATATTTTTCCCAGCAGCCGGACATGTCAAATTAGTAGCGAATGGAAAACTTGAAGCGAATTCGTTATAGGGATGGTCAACAAAGCAACGCAATTAAAATTTAATTCCGAATTTAATCCTGTACGAAGTCTATCAGAAAAAAAGTTCAAATTGTTCCGTCAATTTGTTTGGCTGACGGGTCGTTTTCGTTATTTGCATGCATCCCATTTGCATTTAATATGGCTGGATGGAACTAGTAAATCGGTGGCATTTTTCTGCCGCTAATCCTTGCTGGGAGAGCGGGCATACTTTAGCTTAATTAGGGATTCGAGAACTTCGTTTTGCTACCACTACTCTAAGTGCTTTTATGGGTATTAAATTTTGTTTTGCTCGCACAAGAAACAATTTGAACATCTTCGCGCATTTTTACAGTAGCTCAGAATATAAACTATATATTCAGGCGCTGACATTTGCTAAAACTTTCAGAATAAAATTCAAATACGCGTTAGACCAAGGCCACTCCAGCAGCGATTGTGTGAAAAGTGGGACTCTAGCTCGCCACTTCAACGTAGAGACCTTCTTGACAGCATCATCGACAGGTTACTTGTTTCGCAGAAAGAAGCAATTAGCAAACTCTGAGGCTTGCTTAACTGAATTACCCTTTAAAGGTCGTTGATTGCCAGTGGATTGTAAGCCAAAGTACTTTTGTACGGGCGACAGGAAAGACTTAGTCCCAGCTTCTGTAGCTACTGTTCCGATCGATGGCTCTAATTCATCCAAACCTTTAGCTAGCTATGTTCCCGGAAATTCATGGCTATTCTCCTATTATCTATTCATTACTTTAATGGCGACAGCTCAAAGGATTCGTCAACGAAATTAACAGACTTGAGTCCTGGATAATTAATTGGTCAACTCTAGGGCACCATTACATTTGATCCTACTTAAAGATTCATCAACAAACCCTTGACGCTACTAACAGAATTTCAAACGTTCAACTTCGGTCCCTTGTTATAAATTCGTTATGGGTGAAATGGAAGATGCACAGCCCTATTTCTAGGAAGACGTGGCCACCGCTGAGAGGACGTTCCTTAAAGTGTTAACATAGACAAAAACGGCCATTTTAAGATTAATGTTTTTTTTTATATCGAGTATCTTATGAAAACAGCTGATATCAATAAAAATCTTCCAAACGAAAACGTTTAATGGTTAATAACGAAATGTTAATTAGTTAATAACTGTATATTTTACACTGTACCTTGAAACCATAAAAATGACGATGATCATTGCAGAAATTAGTTAAAAATTATGAAAACAAGGACATGAAAGAGTATAACATATGACAGTACTATTATTTTAAAATATATATGCAAATTCTGCACATGTTAGTCAACTTTAGCATAGAATTTCGGCTTAGACCGCGTAGTATTTGTATATGAATACCCAGCATTTTCTGGCTTAATGTGCCTTGCACCTTGTGAAGTCGAGCAAAAACCCGCGCGATGGCCATGCTCTTTGGTGGCTCGTGTAGTTTGAGTATCTTGAGAACGAGGATACTTAGGCAGATTTGGCCGTTTTGCTGTTTGTGCATCCATATTCACTAACGTTTCGCAAGACCTTGCAGCTTGCATCATCAAACAGTACATAACATGTTAGTCAAGTCAATCATTCTTGAATAATGAATATCAGGGTTGACTTACATATACATAAGCACAACCATGCCGTTGATTATCAATCAGATGACTAGGCTGTTATGGAGAGGAACGTTTCATAATAAATCTTATCTCATGCAGAGGACTTTTTGATAGGCTTTTAACATGATTTCAACTTCATAATAAGCATATTATTACGCTCACTTGAAATAAAGAAAGTTCACCATTACTCACTAGTGAGAGAAAAATAGAAGGCAAGAAGAAATAATTGTACAGCCCTTCAACCAAAGGCGATTACAACTCTGACTATCTCAAAACTGTCAACGATTTGTTGTCATGGATAAGGATCAGGCAATGGTTATTTAATGAAATAAAATTAAGCAAAATACAAAAGAGCGCCGCTCGTCAACCACGACAACAACAAAAACAGTCAATCTCACTCTAAATAAAACTCATTTACTGTGCTCGTCTTCTACTTTACTCTAACCTATACTGTAAAGTAAGGACTAGGCATCGGATGGGTTAAATAAAACATAATATACCAGTAGCAGGAACTACTAATGCGGCTCTAACAGTTAAGCTGTTTGAATACAGTTGAATAATGCAACAACACAAAGACAGAATTAAAACCGCAAACGGCAAAATCAAGATGAGCCATTACATAATTATTATAGATTTGTTCCCATAACAACTAATCCAAGGTTTGTCTGTACTTTCTAAGTGTTTAATCGCATGTAAAATGTCATGTGAATGCAAAAAAAATTCAAAAGAAAACTAATAGTTATTTAACAAACAAGTGTGTTAATGAGAGCGATTAATAATCGAGACATTTTAAGGCGCGAGCGCTTTAATTGTAAAACTTATTAATCGCCGATTAACACACGAGTTAGTTACAATATTTTTCGTTGGTCGTACCTTATTAATTTGAAAAAAATCTAATTTTATTCCATAAAAAGAATGTGACTCTCAAAGTTTTGACATTAATGGCATCTTTGATTACCTATACCAAAATCGTTTATTAATAAAAAAAAATCGTTTATTAATAGGGGTTATTAATAAGGGTCATTAATAGACGATTTTCTATACATTAATGAAACCCATAAATAAACGATCAACGGAAAAATAATTTAAAGAGATTTGAGGGACGTACTCATTAGGTACTAATATTTCTGATGTAGCTCTTGTATAGAGAACGATGTGCTTTTACTCCAAATTATATTATTATATGTTGTGAGCTGTTGTACTGGTCTCTGGCAGCAATTTAGAACTCACAGTATTTTCGTTCAGAAAATTTGCTAACCACATTTCTGGTTTTGATAATACCGGGTGTCCGTTGTGGGAAATTCAGAGCATACTAAATGTAATTCTTTTTAAGACACCCGATACATATACCTACGCATATTTTTTTAGTGCCTATATTGAACCACACGCCAGCTGTGGAGTGCGTATTTTGATCACATATTAGAGGTTATATGAAACATATTTTAAATCTGTATGAGCAATGAGGAAAGTATCTGTTGCAGACGCGTATATGTGTAGGTAGGATGTGCATGTGTTTTGTCTAGTGTAGTGTAGGCTATGCAGAGTGTAGGAACTCGGCTTATCAATAATTATTGTGTAAGAAGTACAAAATATGTCTGTGGTTAAGTACAGACTACAGAGAGGAGTACGGTAAATATATAATTTACTTTTTTCCATCACAATTGACTACTAACTTCATTAGAGGACGTTGATTCATAATAATTATTTATTTAATTTGCTTGTTTAGAAACCAAAACATGATTTTTAAATCTTTATAATTAATTTTGTATATACTTAATAAACAACGGTTGCGCTGAGTCACGTCCAAGAGTTACATTGGATATGCATGACAAGCAGTCAGCACTTCTTGACTCACCTAGTGAATAACCTGTAATTATGCTGAATTGCTCTAAATATTACCGTTTCTCATGAAATGTAACACGCTAGTAGCAATGCAATTTGAACTGAGACTGTGTACACCTACAGCAATCCTGGTTGCAGTGCTAAATTACAAATGCTCAAATTGGCCCAGAATTGGTATTACATTTAGAGTAATAGTAAGAGCCCCTAGTAACCATTGATAATTACATAAAAGATTATTAGAAATAACTGTAATTAATTAACAGAGGCCAGTGATTGTATAAAGTGATATGTCAGGGTTGAGATCAGCTTGTATTCAATTTTGTACTCAATGTGGCAGAGGTAGCTAATTTTATGATGACTGGCAGATTAATTGAGTAACGCCAGGGTACGATAATGAAGCCGCTTTAGTGCAAAGGTGTTTCGAAGCTTTACAGAGGGTTAACGCTGCTTTTGCATTCATATTGAAGCGCGAACAATCAATGACGCCGCTAAAGGGGTTACAAAGCAGTGCAAGAATGCACACATCATGCCAAAAGCATATACGAAGCAACCTGAGAAATACTGTAGATTACAAGAATGTGCTAGTGGCTTGTTAATCAGAGTTTATTAACTAACTAGCTGCCCGGCAAACGTTGTTTGACCAAAAATAATCAATAACGACACCCATATCGATGTTTAGGCTTATTTTCCAATTTCACCACCTAAGGGGTTGGTTTTAGAAAAATCAAGAAATACGTGTTTTTAGGAGTACCCCTACGAAGTTTCAAGTCGAAATGTCTACTTAATATTATTTTTCTATACAAAATTGGAACCCAAATTTTACCCCATATAGGGGTTCAATTTCGAAATGTCCTTCCGTATTCCTTGTATACATCATAAAGGGAACCTCTGAGCAAAATTTTAGCTTTCTAGGTCCAAGGGTTTGGGCTGGGCGTTGATAAGTCAGTGAGTGAGTCAGGACTTTTATTTATATATATATATATATATACAGATTGGCCGAAATCCGTTTGGAACATAGGAAATTAATGAGTGCGACAAGGAAGACATAAACAAAATGAGTAGCAAGACAAAGATAGAATGTAATCATGGCTAGGTAAACTTTTAAACTAAAATTAAGTCCATGAAACAAACAAACGCTTCTGTCAAATATTTTATCTGTCATTAAGAGTATAAAGTGTGGTTTAAATAATTAAAATAATTATACGAATAGTAAACAATAGTAGATAAAGTATTTGACAGAAGCGTTTGTTTGTTTCATTGACTTAATTTTAGTTTAAAAATTTACCTAGCGATGATTACATTCTATCTTTGTCTTGCTACTCATTTTGTCTATGTCTTCCTTGTCGCACTCATTAATTTACTATGTTCCAAACGGGTTTCGGACAATGTGTATATAAGGTAGTCAAGTCAAGTGAAAAATGGTTAGTTTCCTAAATAACAATTATAAAAACAATTCAAATTTAAATCAAATTATGTACACTTTCAGATGAGCAATTGTAAATCATGTTGCTATCGTGACCTAGAGAGTTGTTTGTTATTGTTTGTTGAGGAAGCCAAGCCTAAGGCTGTGTGTTGGCAGGCTTCCCAAATTTGATATTAATTTGTTGATAATGGTAAATATTTTGTGACCAGTTGTGCGTTTTATTATATGCCTGTGTGCGGGTGCCAGCTGTGGTCAAATTGGTAGTGTTCCGGAGTACAGGTCCGTGCGATTTCGCCTTCGGAGCTGAGATTCTACAATATTAGGAGCTGGGGGAAGCAGAAAGTAAAGTGCAGCTAATAGAGGAGGCCTTATTCATGGTTCAGAAGCAGGTAGCAGCAGCAGGGAGCTTGCCAAGAACCAAATACGAGCTTGGCGTCCTTTCCAACCATAGCTGGTGCGAGTTCGCCTTTGGAGCCGAGATTCTACAAGATTCGAAGTTGCGGAAGCAGAAAGCAATATGCAGCACCTACAGGAGGCCCTATTCGTGGTCCAGAAGCATGTAGCAGCAGCAAGAAGCTTGCCAGGAAGTAAATACGCTTGGCGTCCTGTGCAGAAGCCGGAAACGAGATCGGCGCTCCTTGTAGAAAAAAAACAAATGCTAGTTGGCGTCTTTTGCACTCGCAAACAAATTCCAGGTTAGACAAACTACTTGATTATTATGAAAGCATTGTTATAATTTACCTGAGGTGAACTGATTGATTATTGGTTAATTTGTTGTCAGATTACGCTAAATTTCTGAGTATTTCGAATAGCTTTGTTTGGGGTTAAATATTTTGTCGTTATCTGTCACGCATCAGAATCGTGCATTTGCCATACAATGGTAAAGTTTAACAGTGTAAAAATCCAACCCTGCAGATTGAGTATTAATGGCGAACCGGCGTAAAATTTTTAATAAGTTGTAATTGAATAAATAGGAAAAGAACAACATACCTTTATTAAAATAAAGCTTGCTAGAGAGAGGGGCTGTATGTGTTGGGGATCAATTTTTATTTATTTAAAAATAAGTATAATACCAAGTTAAAGTAGAGTAAAAATAAGGCTTCGTCACAGTATATATTGCTATGATATTAAAATGATAAAAAAATATATTCTATAAAAGGTTGAATCACTTAAAACTGGCCAAGATTAGTATAACACCTGCAAAAATAAGAAAAAGGCAATTAATAGAATATAAATCAGTATTGATATGAATAAAGTATAAATGTTCATTCAATGCACTGTTTTGAAACTCAATTGAGAATAGAATGACCCAAAGCAAGTGGTTTAAATTGTTTAAAATTGTTTATGTGCATATGAGATGCATTGCAGAATGTTGCAATGTGCTGAAGTATAACTTACTTTTGTTAGTGTGATGGTTTGTTTATAATCTAGGAAAGTTTCAAATATGTTTATAAAATGATAGATAAATATTGATAACCTAAAAAAATTATTTTTGTCAAAATTTTAACTAGATTGGTTTAAGTTGGTAATTAATAAATGTTCCTTCTGAAAAAGAGTGCCAAGAGAGGGAATAATAAATTGTTTATGATTTGATATAAAAGAAGGAGGCGGGTAGAAAAATTTATAAAATTGTGACAGATATAAAATTATTCTTCCAGAATTAATCTAAAAACTAACAAACTCTGGGTAAAATGTACTTAGAACATTGTTAAAAGTGATTATTAGTGCACGTTATCTAAGTTGAAGAACTGTCGTTATAATTGGAAGACATCGACACAGAAGCTGTATAATCAAGCGAGCTCCAGGGGCAACTTCTAGCAGAGAAGATTGCAGACACGTGGCTACAAGTAAAAAACGCAAAGTGGGTCATTTAAAAATAAATTCTCAGTACTGAGCTACGAACAATATAAATGCAAAAGATTAAAAAGGCCTATAAAAATGTTAAAATCATTTAAGTTAGATTTATAAAGTAAGAACGGTTTTGTAAACCTAAAGCTTAAACATTTACCTGGACGTGTCATCAACAAAATTTGTTTAAATTGTCAAAGTACCAGTAACTTCAAAAAAACATTAACAATTACTTTTATACTAACGGATTAAATAATAAAACAGATAATTGTCATTTGAAGGTTACAATTGATTACATTAATCAAATCTAAATATTATTTTCTGAAATATTTTTACTTAATTTTTAAAATTACATTGTAATAGACTGCAGTGTCTTGTCAAATAAAACGTAACAGTTACCCTACAGATTAAGAGAAATATAGAGCTAGCCGAGTGAACAATTATATAAATACAAGAAAATATCTACAACAAGGTAGGTTTTATGGTGATACACTTTTTAAAGAGGTAGTTAGGTTTCAAAATAACTCTGTTCGTAGCATATATACAGGGTGTCCAAAAAATGGCGGATTAACTCTACAGTGCGTTACTTGGGGATGCCTAATGAACCATGGAAAAATATGAAAAAAATTCCCTGGGCCGTATTTTTCGAAATATTTCTGGTCAAAGGTGGGTAATGAAATCCATTTATTTAAATAACTAGTGTATAATTATAGTGTCAAATATATCTGGGACTTATTAAAATATCTGTTTTTTAATATTCTTGGGATTTAACTAAATTGTTTTCAATATTTAAGTATTTTAAAAAACTGATTTCCTGTTGAGTTTGTCAATTACTAAATATGGCAAACAGGCTTTGTACAATAATAATATACGAAATCAAGCTTGGCATTGAAATATTTGTTGTATGAATAATATGTTGGTGGCACTGTAAGTTCATGTCAAATTCGATGTTAGCAGGTTAGGTTTTGCGACAGTTTGTGTCAAAACTGACGCAAAACCTAACCTACTAACATCGAATTTGACATGAACTTACAGTGTCACCAACATATTAACAACTTACTATGGATACATTTTTGATTGAGAAATTGTTGTAGTATCAATGTTGCCAGATTTATTTTTATTAATTTCGAAATATTTCGAAAAATACGGCCCAGGGATTTTTTTTCATATTTTTCCAGGGTTCATAAGGCATCCCTCAGTAACGCACCGTAGAGTTAATCCTCCATTTTTTGGAGACCCTGTATATGAACTGTCTGGTCAAGAAACTG
>OW679194.1:23367300-23436521 GCA_940337035.1 Agriotes lineatus | reverse complement strand
AAAATTAATTTCTGCAGCAAGTGTTCGACCAAACAAACAAGACTTATTAAAATGCGCTAAATGTACAAATAATTTCTGCGAAAAACGTTTAAATTAACGCACGAATTTATAACATGAGCACTTATATTTTATTAAACAGTCAATCTTAAAAAATGCTTTTTAAATAATGCACCTTGAGCGTTATCAACTTGCGGCCAATTGCTGATCTCTTGCTTTTTGTTTGCACGCATACTACCTATTTGCAATCGATTATTGATTTGGCTGCCTCAGCAGCGAGCGAACGAAAATCGGTCTAGGCCCGCTGTAATCATCATCGTAACATATTTTTATTATTATTATTATTATTAACCTCCTAGGCTCGATATACTTCAAAATGTAGCCATGTTTATAATAAGACGTAGCATAGAACAATTCAAATGGATCCGATGCACAAACACCTGGGCATATCGTAGCCATCCGAAAAGGCATCTGATTAACCTTTAGATTTAGAAGAAACAATAAAGATGTATAAGAAGTTGTTATACTTTCAATGAAATCGCATACTACCTTTCCAGCCTCAATATTCAACGCATAGCAGTCACCCTCGGCGCTCTACCATTTTAGGCTAGATACTAGTAGGCTTGAAATGTAATTTACGTTTAAGAAAATAAATGCTATATTAAGTTAATTTCTTATTTTATTTACTATACCTGCACGTTGGTGTCAACGTACATGCCAACCAGTCAGCACTTCAACTCTTATATTAATATAATAATTCGCGTAGCATGCATACACATACACACGCATAGAATAAAAATACAAAATTGTTTTAGAAATTTATTTTCAAAATGCAATACAATTATTAAAATGCAACTATAGAGGTAGAATATAAGTACACGCACAAATATAGAAAGTGCATATTAGAAAATATATTTGAAAAAATAAGTATAAAATTAGCGCATTTCACACGCATAGAATAAAATACAAAATTGTTTTTATAAATTTATTTTCAAAATGCAATACAATTATTAAAATGTAACTATAGAGGTAGAATATAAGTACACACACAAATATAGGAAGTACATATTAGAAAATATATTTGCAAAAATAAGTATAAAATTATCGCATTTCGCTAGGCGCAGATTCATATGCATTAATTTTTAAATACAAAATTGATTTTATAAATTTATTGGCAAATACAATGCAATTATTGAAATGTAACTATAAAGCTGGAATATAAGCCCATACACAAATAAAATTAATTAATTTCGCTAGACGTATGCATTTATTATCATATGATCCAAGCATTGATCATTTACACAATTCTTCGACAATTTTGTAATGAACCCAAGCATGTGGTATAACAAATTTCTACTGCAAGTTCTGTAACTTACGCGTCAGTCATTTGCTTCTGCTCTCCGAAAAATTTATTGGCAAATACAATGCAATTATTGAAATGTAACTATAAAGCTGGAATATAAGCCCATACACAAATAAAATTAATTAATTTCACTAAACGTATGCATTTATTATTATATGATCCAAGCATTGATCATTTACACAATTCTTCGGCAATTTTGTAATGGGCCCAAGGCAATGCGGTATAACAAATTTCGACTGCAAGTTCTGTAACTTACGCGTCGGTCAAACTTTTAGCCATTTGCTTCTGCTTTTATAAGTTTATTTTCAAAATGCAATACAATTGTTAAAATGTAACTATAGAGTTAGAATATAAGTACACGCAGATTAATATGCATTTTATTATCATACGATCCAGTATTGTAAATAATTTATTTTAAAATACAAAATTGATTTTATAAATGTATTGGCAAATACAGTGCAATTATTGAAATGTAACTATAAAGCTGGAATATAAGCCCATACACAAATAAAATTAATTTATTTCACTAGGCGTATGCATTTATTATCATATGATCCAAGCATTGATCATTTACACAATTCTTCGGCAATTTTGTAATGAGCTCAAGGCAATGTGGTATAACAAATTTCTACTACAAGTTCTGTAACCTACGCGTCGGTCCTTTGCTTCTGTTCTCCAAAATTTCAAACATCGAACAATAAAAAAACATTTATAACAGCCAATTGTTAAACATAACTATAGAGTTAGAATATAAGTACATTTACAAATATAGAAGGCGCATTATTAGAAAATATATTTTGCAAAATAAGTATAAAATTAGCGCATTTCGCTAGATGCGGATTAAATATGCATTTTATTATCATACGATCCAGTATTGATAATAATTTATTTTAAAATACAAAATTGATTTTATAAACTTATTGGCAAATACAATGCAATTATTGAAATGTTAGCTTATAATGCTGGAATATTGACAAATGGGAATTATATTTGACAAATAGTGAAACACAATTGATGTACGGTGAAAGCAATCGGAAAACTCTGTATTTAAGGTTAAATTTATTTTAATCTAGTTCCCGCAAATTTTGTAATATTTCAAAAGACGTTTTGAGGTCTGATCTAATACTCGCATTAACCCTAAGATAATACTTGCGAATTTCTTTTAAATGCCATAAAATTATTTGAGGCAACTCAGCGTCGGTAAAATAAGATGAAATTCTTGCAATAAGAGAACACGTTCGGCTGTTTTAGTAGCATGCAAATCAAATCTAGTTTCTCGTAATTTTAGCAATATTTTAAATGCATTTTTGAGTTCTGCTCTAATGTTGCTATGAACTTGAACATAATGCTCACGAATGTCTCTTAATCGATCGGAAATTAGTTGAGCTAAATAGTCGTCAGAATAATTTGCGAGAGTTTCTCGCATGAAGGCGACAAGATCCACTGTTATAATAGCATCAAAAACGATAGCATTAAAAACGCTACATTCGTCAGTGCAGTTTTTAGATAGTTGAGCAACTCCGCCAGAAGTCGACTGTTTGCCAAAATACCAATGTATGCGACCGTTGCATTTTTCTACACGCCGATCTATGTCTATGTTTAACTCGGGGGAATTATGCGCCATTACAGCAATGAAATAAAATTTAGCAAAATTTTTATATAAATTTCTAAATGTAACTACTTACTAATAAAAGTAAATACACAGAAATTAAAAATATTTACGTATTTTCGCAGCCTCGAGCAGATATATTCCTCAGCGTCAGAATTTTTCTACACCGATTTGCCTTTTTTTCCTCTTCCGTCCTCTCGCTCTCAAGCCTTCGGCAAATTTCAGCTGCGCCACGGCGTGGTTGGGGATTGTTTTCCAGTCTGTATAATTTAAAAAATTAAATATACATTTTTATAGTTAAGAACGCTAGTTACGCTAGAATTCATAGTTAAATTTATTTTAATGTTTAAAATGGTTTGAATTCTAATCGAATATTTTCAATAATAGCTTCTCCACAAGTAGCGAGCGCTGCTTTTTTTTTTTGCAAAACTTTCTCTAAAAATTATGCCGCACAATAAAAATATACTTGCTACTTGCGCTCGACTCCTAGCATGCACACTACTTACTCTAACACAAAGTAAAACTAAAATTAAAAATATTTACGCACATATTCCTCAGCGTCAGAATTTTTCTACCCGATTTGCATTTTTTCCTCTTTCGTCCCTCGCTCAAGCCTTCGGAAAATTTCAGCTGCACCGCGGTGTGATTCGCCGACAGCTGTGGACACTTTTGGCTTCTTGACACGTTATCAGGACAGAATGTCGACGCGCTGTAGTTAATTTTATTCTTGGGAGAACCGAAGCAAATGACCGGCACGTTAGTTACAGAATTTGCAGTAGCAATTTACCACAGTGAATAATATATATATATTTTCCCCCACACACACACACACAGGTCCAGTTAGGTGCACCCTTCGGTTCGACTTTTTTATCCTACACCTGATCCACGTAATAAAATATGCAAGATACGGTGGTTAAATCTCGCGATTCGCGGCAGCCGGATGTATATATTTACACTAGAAAAGGGTGATATTTATTTAGGAGAAAAGATTGCTGGAGATATTAATTAGCCTCTGCATGCATGCTCGAATCGAGATGCGCGATAATCGATGTCACTGCGGTTGATCCATGAAGTAGAATATATTTCCGACTTATTTATTCAATCGATGGTAGAAACGGATGCAAGGTGTTTACACCCCCATTCACAAGCCTGACCCCCTGTTATTTATACCTCGAAGAGGCGCATTAACACATCCCGATTTCAAATAATTCAAAATTCATGCAGGGAGTTTATTATAACGTACACTATGTGTAAATGCGCTTTATTTTAAAATACAATATGGAAACGCTGCTGTGTATATTAAAAAAAAAAGAAAAAAAAAAGACATAAAGCATGCCCCATAAGTAGCCGAACTAAATTAAACAGCAGATGTTTCAGTAACAGCAGAAATTTCAAAACCAATTTTATTTATATTTTCAAACGTTATCCGCATTTATTTTCGCACTACTCCAACATGTATTGCAAATATCTTTTAAACGTTAGAAATGTCATATCCTGTAGAACATTAATAAAATGTTTATTTTCTAATTAATGATTACATATTTACACGGTTATTAGCAGGAGTTAAAAAACGTGCAAAAATAACAATGTGTCAGGGCAGTTTAATTTTTTTTTTAGCCTATCCAAACCATCGACAGCTAAATACATTTAATGTCATAAGTACGACTGAACTTCCAATGTTATAGTAAATTTAAAAGTGGTTTGCTATATTTAATCAGAAATATATAGCAAACCGCTGTTACAATAGAAAATTAATCAACATACACCACTGGCATTAGCTAATTAATATTAATTGTACCGATATACAATGATTTCATTATTTCGGCATGCACTTTACTTAATCGCTATGCAGCTAAACTTACAATTAGTCTCTTATACATACTACACACTGGAAACATTCTGAAACTCTCATGGCATGTGACAAAATAATTTGGGCACGGCATTAATTAAGGAATTTAGGCACCTAATCGAAACAATTTATATTTAACAATGAGTTGAACATGAAGCTTCAAGGCGCAAATAAAACAATTATTGTGTTATGATAGATCTCATTCGCGCTTTCGAGGCTAAACTGCAAGTTTTCCGCAATCTTGAAAAAAAAGAACTTCCAATGTTATAGTAAATTTAAAAGTGGTTTGCTATATTTAATCAGAAATATATTAGAAAATATATTTTGCAAAATAGTATAAAATTAGCGCATTTCGCTAGACGCAGATTAATATACATTTTATTATCATACGATCCAGTATTGATAATAATTTATTTTAAAATACAAAATTGATTTTATAAATTTATTGGCAAATACAGTGCAATTATTGAAATGTAGCTATAATGCTGGAATATTGACAAATGGGAATTACATTTGACAAATAGTGAAACGCAATTGATGCACGGTGAAAAGCAATCGGAAAACTCTGTATTTAAGGTTAAATTTATTTTAATCTAGTTTCCCGCAAATTTTGTAATATTTCAAAAGACGTTTTGAGGACTGATCTAATACTCGCATTAACCCTAAGATAATACTTGCGAATTTCTTTAAATGCCATAAAATTATTTGAGGTAACTCAGCGTCTGCAAAATAAGAATGAAATTCTTGCAATAAGAGAACACGTTCGGCTGTTTTAGTTCTCTGTTATACCTATACATACCCTTATTAACATTATGTAGTTGCGAATCGGAATGGATATTCTAGCCTTATATCTACGGTGGAATCTTTCAAAGATTCTTGCTGTTTAGAACAATCTATTACGAATATTGGGTAAGTTTTTGTAGTCGCTGTAATTAAACAAACGCTTATTCGACTCTTTTCATAGCACTTTTCGCGGAAACGGCTGGTAATTTAGAAATGCTGGCACATAATCGCTGCTATCAAAATCGAGATGCACTTTTAGATCGGTCACGCTTGAATGCATAGTCGGTCGGATTTCCGCTTTGGGAGCCTGATATTTATCTCTCTCAGCAAGGTAACCCTCATCTTGAGTAAAAATATGCACTTCCAGCTGCCGTGCATCTCGCAACATCTCACAGCATAACACCTGCATTTTTTATATTTTAAATCGTATGGCAGCGCTGACGTATTTTATCTTAGCCGGCCCTATGCGCGAACGTCCAAACATTTAATAAGAAAGATTCCACCGTAGATATAAGGCTAGAACAGGGGCGGCGGACCTTTATTCATCTACGCACCATTTTTCTAAAGAAACGTTTAATGAGGTCATGACGTACCATCAAACAATCTTGACTTAGCGATTAAATGGAGAAAATATAAAACTAATACTATCAATTTAACACTTTTTATTTGCAGCCAAAAATATATATTTTGTGCAGCAATAGTAACGTTATGTTTATTTAAATGAAAGAAAAATTAGTGCGACTTCCGCGGTTGCAAATTAGATGCTAAATAATTTATATTAGCTTCATACTTTGCTACTTTTAGCAGAATGCAAGCTGAACTGGAGTCATCTGACAAACGGCTTCTAAGCGAGTCTTTAATGTTATTCATTTCTGAAAATAATTACTCGCAGGCATAGGTAGATGAAAATACTGTTAAGGTAACAAAAGCCAGCTTCTTCAGACAGCTAAATGCGTCTGGAATTAAATTCTACGTTTTAATAATTTTGATATTGGCATTTTTACTCATATTACTTGATACAGATAGACTTTCTATTTCATCTAATTCCAACTCTTTCCTTGTTTCGATGCATTTTTGAATCCATATTGAACTAGACTGGAAATCAACCAGCTGCATTTCAGTTTCTCCAATTTCCAACCAATCAAATTTGGCCAAGTTCAGTTTAACAAGTGAAGTCACATCAGGATACATAATAAACTTCAGTGTTTCCGATAATTCTTTGAACTAAAAATCTCGATGGCAATATTTTGATTGAAGAATTAATTACCGAATTAAACTCTTCAGTATGGAAAAGAGCCGAATAAGCGTTTGTTTAATTACAGCGACTACAAAACTTACCCAATATTCGTAATAGATTGTTCTAAACAGCAAGAATCTTTGAAAGATTCCACCGTAGATATAAGGCTAGAATATCCATTCCGATTCGCAACTACATAATGTTAATAAGGGTATGTATAGGTATAACAGAGAACTAAAACAGCCGAACGTGTTCTCTTATTGCAAGAATTTCATTCTTATTTTGCAGACGCTGAGTTACCTCAAATAATTTTATGGCATTTAAAAGAAATTCGCAAGTATTATCTTAGGGTTAATGCGAGTATTAGATCAGTCCTCAAAACGTCTTTTGAAATATTACAAAATTTGCGGGAAACTAGATTAAAATAAATTTAACCTTAAATACAGAGTTTTCCGATTGCTTTTCACCGTGCATCAATTGCGTTTCACTATTTGTCAAATGTAATTCCCATTTGTCAATATTCCAGCATTATAGCTACATTTCAATAATTACACTGTATTTGCCAATAAATTTATAAAATCAATTTTGTATTTTAAAATAAATTATTATCAATACTGGATCGTATGATAATAAAATGTATATTAATCTGCGTCTAGCGAAATGCGCTAATTTTATACTTATTTTGCAAAATATATTTTCTAATATATTTCTGATTAAATATAGCAAACCACTTTTAAATATACTATAACATTGGAAGTTCTTTTTTTTTTTCAAGATTGCGGAAAACTTGCAGTTTAGCCTCGAAAGCGCGAATGAGATCTATCATAACACAATAATTGTTTTATTTGCGCCTTGAAGCTTCATGTTCAACTCATTGTTAAATATAAATTGTTTCGATTAGGTGCCTAAATTCCTTAATTAATGCCGTGCCCAAATTATTTTGTCACATGCCATGAGAGTTTCAGAATGTTTCCAGTGTGTAGTATGTATAAGAGACTAATTGTAAGTTTAGCTGCATAGCGATAAGTAAAGTGCATGCCGAAATAATGAAATCATTGTATATCGGTACAATTAATATTAATTAGCTAATGCCAGTGGTGTATGTTGATTAATTTTCTATTGTAACAGCGGTTTGCTATATATTTCTGATTAAATATAGCAAACCACTTTTAAATTTACTATAACATTGGAAGTTCAGTCGTACTTATGACATTAAATGTATTTAGCTGTCGATGGTTTGGATAGGCTAAAAAAAAAAATTAAACTGCCCTGACACATTGTTATTTTTGCACGTTTTTTAACTCCTGCTAATAACCGTGTAAATATGTAATCATTAATTAGAAAATAAACATTTTATTAATGTTCTACAGGATATGACATTTCTAACGTTTAAAGATATTTGCAATACATGTTGGAGTAGTAGCGAAAATAAATGCGGATAACGTTTGAAAATATAAATAAAATTGGTTTTGAAATTTCTGCTGTTACTGAAACATCTGCTGTTTAATTTAGTTCGGCTACTTATGGGGCATGCTTTATGTCTTTTTTTTTCTTTTTTTTTAATATACACAGCAGCGTTTCCATATTGTATTTTAAAATAAAGCGCATTTACACATAGTGTACGTTATAATAAACTCCCTGCATGAATTTTGAATTATTTGAAATCGGGATGTGTTAATGCGCCTCTTCGAGGTATAAATAACAGGGGTCAGGCTTGTGAATGGGGGTGTAAACACCTTGCATCCGTTTCTACCATCGATTGAATAAATAAGTCGGAAATATATTCTACTTCATGGATCAACCGCAGTTGACATCGATTATCGCGCATCTCGATTCGAGCATGCATGCAGAGGCTAATTAATATCTCCAGCAATCTTTTCTCCTAAATAAATATCACCCTTTTCTAGTGTAAATATATACATCCGGCTGCCGCGAATCGCGAGATTTAACCACCGTATCTTGCATATTTTATTACGTGGATCAGGTGTAGGATAAAAAAGTCGAACCGAAGGGTGCACCTAACTGGACCTGTATGTGTGTGTGTGGGGGAAAATATATATATATATTATTCACTGTGGTAAATTGCTACTGCAAATTCTGTAACTAACGTGCCGGTCATTTGCTTCGGTTCTCCCAAGAATAAAATTACTACAGCGCGTCGACATTCTGTCCTGATAACGTGTCAAGAAGCCAAAAGTGTCCACAGCTGTCGGCGAATCACACCGCGGTGCAGCTGAAATTTTCCGAAGGCTTGAGCGAGGGACGAAAGAGGAAAAAATGCAAATCGGGTAGAAAAATTCTGACGCTGAGGAATATGTGCGTAAATATTTTTAATTTTAGTTTTACTTTGTGTTAGAGTAAGTAGTGTGCATGCTAGGAGTCGAGCGCAAGTAGCAAGTATATTTTTATTGTGCGGCATAATTTTTAGAGAAAGTTTTGCAAAAAAAAAGCAGCGCTCGCTACTTGTGGAGAAGCTATTATTGAAAATATTCGATTAGAATTCAAACCATTTTAAACATTAAAATAAATTTAACTATGAATTCTAGCGTAACTAGCGTTCTTAACTATAAAAATGTATATTTAATTTTTTAAATTATACAGACTGGAAAACAATCCCCAACCACGCCGTGGCGCAGCTGAAATTTGCCGAAGGCTTGAGAGCGAGAGGACGGAAGAGGAAAAAAAGGCAAATCGGTGTAGAAAAATTCTGACGCTGAGGAATATATCTGCTCGAGGCTGCGAAAATACGTAAATATTTTTAATTTCTGTGTATTTACTTTTATTAGTAAGTAGTTACATTTAGAAATTTATATAAAAATTTTGCTAAATTTTATTTCATTGCTGTAATGGCGCATAATTCCCCCGAGTTAAACATAGACATAGATCGGCGTGTAGAAAAATGCAACGGTCGCATACATTGGTATTTTGGCAAACAGTCGACTTCTGGCGGAGTTGCTCAACTATCTAAAAACTGCACTGACGAATGTAGCGTTTTTAATGCTATCGTTTTTGATGCTATTATAACAGTGGATCTTGTCGCCTTCATGCGAGAAACTCTCGCAAATTATTCTGACGACTATTTAGCTCAACTAATTTCCGATCGATTAAGAGACATTCGTGAGCATTATGTTCAAGTTCATAGCAACATTAGAGCAGAACTCAAAAATGCATTTAAAATATTGCTAAAATTACGAGAAACTAGATTTGATTTGCATGCTACTAAAACAGCCGAACGTGTTCTCTTATTGCAAGAATTTCATTCTTATTTTACCGACGCTGAGTTGCCTCAAATAATTTTATGGCATTTAAAAGAAATTCGCAAGTATTATCTTAGGGTTAATGCGAGTATTAGATCAGACCTCAAAACGTCTTTTGAAATATTACAAAATTTGCGGGAAACTAGATTAAAATAAATTTAACCTTAAATACAGAGTTTTCCGATTGCTTTTCACCGTACATCAATTGTGTTTCACTATTTGTCAAATATAATTCCCATTTGTCAATATTCCAGCATTATAGCTACATTTCAATAATTGCATTGTATTTGCCAATAAGTTTATAAAATCAATTTTGTATTTTAAAATAAATTATTATCAATACTGGATCGTATGATAATAAAATGCATATTAATCCGCATCTAGCGAAATGCGCTAATTTTATACTTATTTTGCAAAATATATTTTCTAATATGCGCCTTCTATATTTGTAAATGTACTTATATTCTAACTCTATAGTTATGTTTAACAATTGGCTGTTATAAATGTTTTTTTATTGTTCGATGTTTGAAATTTTGGAGAACAGAAGCAAAGGACCGACGCGTAGGTTACAGAACTTGTAGTAGAAATTTGTTATACCACATTGCCTTGAGCTCATTACAAAATTGCCGAAGAATTGTGTAAATGATCAATGCTTGGATCATATGATAATAAATGCATACGCCTAGTGAAATAAATTAATTTTATTTGTGTATGGGCTTATATTCCAGCTTTATAGTTACATTTCAATAATTGCACTGTATTTGCCAATACATTTATAAAATCAATTTTGTATTTTAAAATAAATTATTTACATTACTGGATCGTATGATAATAAAATGCATATTAATCTGCGTGTACTTATATTCTAACTCTATAGTTACATTTTAACAATTGTATTGCATTTTGAAAATAAACTTATAAAAGCAGAAGCAAATGGCTAAAAGTTTGACCGACGCGTAAGTTACAGAACTTGCAGTCGAAATTTGTTATACCGCATTGCCTTGGGCCCATTACAAAATTGCCGAAGAATTGTGTAAATGATCAATGCTTGGATCATATAATAATAAATGCATACGTTTAGTGAAATTAATTAATTTTATTTGTGTATGGGCTTATATTCCAGCTTTATAGTTACATTTCAATAATTGCATTGTATTTGCCAATAAATTTTTCGGAGAGCAGAAGCAAATGACTGACGCGTAAGTTACAGAACTTGCAGTAGAAATTTGTTATACCACATTGCCTTGGGTTCATTACAAAATTGTCGAAGAATTGTGTAAATGATCAATGCTTGGATCATATGATAATAAATGCATACGTCTAGCGAAATTAATTAATTTTATTTGTGTATGGGCTTATATTCCAGCTTTATAGTTACATTTCAATAATTGCATTGTATTTGCCAATAAATTTATAAAATCAATTTTGTATTTAAAAATTAATGCATATGAATCTGCGCCTAGCGAAATGCGATAATTTTATACTTATTTTTGCAAATATATTTTCTAATATGTACTTCCTATATTTGTGTGTGTACTTATATTCTACCTCTATAGTTACATTTTAATAATTGTATTGCATTTTGAAAATAAATTTATAAAAACAATTTTGTATTTTATTCTATGCGTGTGAAATGCGCTAATTTTATACTTATTTTTGCAAATATATTTTCTAATATGCACTTTCTATATTTGTGCGTGTACTTATATTCTACCTCTATAGTTGCATTTTAATAATTGTATTGCATTTTGAAAATAAATTTCTAAAACAATTTTGTATTTTTATTCTATGCGTGTGTATGTGTATGCATGCTACGCGAATTATTATATTAATATAAGAGTTGAAGTGCTGACTGGTTGGCATGTACGTTGACACCAACGTGCAGGTATAGTAAATAAAATAAGAAATTAACTTAATATAGCATTTATTTTCTTAAACGTAAATTACATTTCAAGCCTACTAGTATCTAGCCTAAAATGGTAGAGCGCCGAGGGTGACTGCTATGCGTTGAATATTGAGGCTGGAAAGGTAGTATGCGATTTCATTGAAAGTATAACAACTTCTTATACATCTTTATTGTTTCTTCTAAATCTAAAGGTTAATCAGATGCCTTTTCGGATGGCTACGATATGCCCAGGTGTTTGTGCATCGGATCCATTTGAATTGTTCTATGCTACGTCTTATTATAAACATGGCTACATTTTGAAGTATATCGAGCCTAGGAGGTTAATAATAATAATAATAATAAAAATATGTTACGATGATGATTACAGCGGGCTAGACCGATTTTCGTTCGCTCGCTGCTGAGGCAGCCAAATCAATAATCGATTGCAAATAGGTAGTATGCGTGCAAACAAAAAGCAAGAGATCAGCAATTGGCCGCAAGTTGATAACGCTCAAGGTGCATTATTTAAAAGCATTTTTTAAGATTGACTGTTTAATAAAATATAAGTGCTCATGTTATAAATTCGTGCGTTAATTTAAACGTTTTTCGCAGAAATTATTTGTACATTTAGCGCATTTTAAATAAGTCTTGTTTGTTTGGTCGAACACTTGCTGCAGAAATTTTAATCCAAAACTTGTCGCAGCGATTTATAATTGCAAATAATGCATTTTAATCTACTCCTTCTATATTTGCGTATATGTTTTATATTGTATTTACATAGCAATACTTGTATTGTATCATATGTTAATAAATTTATGTTAATCTACATCTCCTTAAATGGAACAATTTAGCATTATTAACTTGAATTGCATTATTGTTTGTTTTATTTGACTTGCACGCACGATGAAGAACTTGTTGTAGAAACTTGCTACGTTGGCGGCTACTTGCAGACATAGGAAATAAAGCAAGAAATTAACTTAATAGATCATTTATGTTCTTAACGTAAATTGCATTTCAATAGCGCTAAATTAAGTATTCCACATAATTCTTCAAATAAAATAAATAAATAGACATTCGTAAAAATGGTTTTAAATAGCGTAACTTATAGTTGAATCCTTTAGATTATATGCAGCAGGGTCAGGTTTTGTGAAATTTTGCAATGTTAAATAATTCAAACGATCAGTTAATAAATTTATATTAATCTACATCTCCTTAAATAGAACAATTTAGCGCTATTAACTTGAATTGCATTTAGCATTATTAACTTGAATTGCATTATTGTTTGTTTTATTTGACTTGCACACACGATGAAGAACTTGTTGTAGAAACTTGCTACGTTGGCGGCTGCTTGCAAGCATAGGAAATAAAGCAAGAAATTAACTTAATAGATCATTTATTTTCTTAAACGTAAATTACATTTCAATAGCGCTAAATTAAGTATTCCACATAATTCTTCAAATAAAATAAATAAATAGACACTCGTAAAAATTATTTTAAATAGCGTAACTTATAGTTGAATCCTTTAGATTATATGGAGCAGGGTCAGGTTTTGTGAAATTTTGCAATGTTAAATAATTCAAACGATCAGTTAATAAATTTATATTAATCTACATCTCCTTAAATGGAACAATTTAGCATTATTAACTTAAATTGCATTATTGTTTGTTTTATTTGACTTGCACACACGATGAAGAATTTGTTGTAGAAACTCGTCGGAATTTTTCTATCCCGATTTGCCTTGTCCCTCATCCGCCCCCTCGCTCAAGTTTTCGGCAAATTTCAGCTGTGCCGGCGGTGTGGTTTGGGAATTGCCTTCCAATCTGTATAATTTTAAAAATTAGATATACATTTTTATAGTTAAGAATGTTTTTTGTTTTAGTTCAATCACTTGTTACGTTAGAATTCATAGTTAAATTTATTTTAATCTAGTTTCGCCGCAAATTTAACAATATTTAAAATGGTTTGAATTCTAATCGAATATTTCCAATAATTTTAAAATAGCTTCTCTATAAGTACCGAACAACTATTTACTAATGCAAAGCAAATGCAAAAAAAAAAATTAAAAAATATTTACATGTTTTCCAAAGGCTCTCGAGAAATTTCTACAGCCGTTTCTTCACTTTCGAAGACTTCACTTTGGGAGTCGCTATTAAGCTGCGCGCAGTCTTCTACAAATGTCAGTGACGGGGTTGGGAATTGTTTTCCAACCTGCTCGAGCCCCAAAAACACCAGGTACAGCCGCCTTTTGTTCAGAGATGTTATATCATCTTCCGTGAGGGCATCTACTAGTCTTTTCGGTAAAAACAGGGTGCCATGCTCCAATTCGCATAAAATAAATTTGAAGCCGCCTTGTTTGGCAAATCCCGACTTCAGTTTTAAAATGCGGTATTTTCTGTTTAATTCCAACTCTCCAGCCTGCAGCTTCACCTTCCGGGAAATGACGCTAACATTATTCAATTTGTTTAGATCCATTTTAAATTTGATTAATCGCTACTCGCAGAGAACAGCTTTGTAAGAGCGGATAGTAGCTTGCAATTGTCGGCACTTTTGGATTCTTGATACACTATCACAGCCGAATTTCGATGCACTGTAGCAATTTTGTTATTCTTCGATGACTGAAATTTCGGAGAACTGAAGCTAATGGCTAAAAGTTTGATCGGGCACGTAAGTTACAGAATTTGCAGTAGAAATTTGTTACAGTGAATGCTATATATATATATTTTCCCCCATCACACGCCCCATATCCAAGCTAGATGCGCGCCGGATGCAGCTGTTTACAGCCCCTTCACAGGCCTGGAACGACATGTTGCAGCACGATTGAAAATAATTAATTCATAAAAGCAGGTGTTATGGGGTGAGATCTACGATCCGAATACAGGTGCGCCGGGCCGGATGCAGCTGCGCGATGTTATCGGGCGAGATTTATGACATGCAGGTGCGCCGGATGCAGATGTCAGGTGTTATGGGGTTAGATTTACGATCCGGTTGCAGGTGTGCATGCAGCTGCTCACATCCCCTACACAGACATGTTGTAGCACGATTTTAGGGTGAGATTTACGGCATGCTCCGGATGCAGCTGCACGATGTTATCGGACGAGATTTACGATCCGGATGCAGGTGTGCCGGACGCAGCTGTTCACAACCTGATATTTATCCCTCTGCGACATGCCGCAACACGATTTTAAATTATGAATTCATACAATTACGGCTCATATATTGCATTTTAAAATAAGCGCATTTACACACGGCGTGGCGTAGAAGCCAATACTAACAATCAAACCCTTATGGAAGCGAGAATGCCACATTGCGCGTTATAATAAATTCGCTGTATAAGGCTTAGATAATGACCAGCTAAAATGGACACAGCAAATTCGAACAATCGCAAAAATTTAGCGAGCAGGATTGCAAAAACGCAACACGAACCCTACGCCATCGCAAATCGAATCAATCGCAAAATTAATCGATAATACTGACCATCAGCGGCAAATCGATGCCAGCTGAAAGGACATCGGCCGGCAGTGCGCCGCGGTCAGTCCGGACCAAGGCAGGGGGAGGGGATATGCAAAGAGGTGGGCACAACCAACCACTACCCGAAGGGCGGGATCTAAAAAAATGGCCGCCGACGACAACCAATCGCACAACCAGACCAATCACAAAACGCAACGACGACGCCATCTTTACCATAATGGCCGACAACCAACCAATCACAACAACACGCAAACATGAGACCGAACCTCGACACAACCAATCACACGCTGGGAGGCGGGGCCGGCACTGGTGGAAGGGGAAAAAGGGGCGGGGCGCCCCAGAACTCTCATAGCTTAACTACTAGCTGTCTTGTTGTTTATTTAATGTGGAAATTAAAATTATAGGACTTGTCCTCTCCTCATAATGTAGGTACTATATAATAATTATTATTGTATATGTGTGTTGTCACCAAACTTTTTTTTACCGAGCGGTGTGGAGACTGGTGCTTTGTAAGCTTTAGCCTATGAATTATTATTAATATTATTTTCTCATTCGACGACAAGACAAGTTTTTAGAGGTTATATGTTTACTACACAACCAAAAAACTGCTCGTAAATTACTCAATCCGATCTATCTACCGCAAAATCAGCTGACCACCAATCGGTAAACGGTAGATACCTACCAGTGTAGTTTTCGTAACTGCATTAAGTTTACCATTTATTGACAATGTCAAACTAACAAGTAATTAAATTCATCAAAGTGACACATACTAAGGAAGACAACTCCGGCCTTGAACGCTATCATTTATTTTTGGAACAATAATGGCGGCTGACATTTGTGTTTGCCCGACTCTTATATAACTATATACAGGGACTCTAATTGGTAGAACTTTGTACTGCCATCTGATAGACAAACTTACAAATACCCCCAGAATTACTGTACCTGGCACTCTAGACAGGTTTCAACTTTTGGCATGAGTGTCTCTACTTGTTTGATGTATGTACGCTGGATATACTACAAAACATAAGTAATTATTTAAAACCGATTTTTCATGAAAACGGGACATAATAGGCCCATGGGACAAGAGCATCTTTTTGTTGTCAAAAACTTCAGGCTACTACATTTTGTTATCAAAATTGATAAAAAAGTTGGGGCAATATGTTCCTTAGCTCCTTCCAGTTTTACCCGTCTATGTGCATTTTACATCGCCAAGAGTAACTATTAAAGTTTGGCAGGCTAATTTTGGGACATATATTGGGATTATATATATATATAATTTTTACTGCAGATGTCTACTTTTACATATACCTAATAAAAATATTAGACGATAGCGTCTACTGGCGCGGATCCATGCCTGGATTTCATTCTTTAATTTGTCTCACTATTGTTAATTAATCTTTGTTTGTTCTTACTTTTTATGCATGGTATATGTTGCACGTGTTGGCTGATGCTTTTCTACATCCTGGGTTATTATATCTTCAATGTGGATTTGTTCCTTTACATATTAATTTCTGATTACCTCTGCGTGCTAGATGGGATGACCTACCCAAATCCTCCTCCATTTCAGTGGATAATATTTTCTATTATACTCCATCCTTTCTATCCAAACAACAAACTGCTGTATGTTATTGTGTTATAAGTACATTATCTTTATTTTCTTTGGTAGTTTTATACTTGATAATCCTTTTCCTTTCACATGATTTGTCTTTTCTAAGCTTCTATGTAGTATTAATAGTAGTTCTTTTGTATACATTAACTTCATGCCCTTGAATATTTTTAGCATGTTTTATGATTTAATTATCTGCTGGTCTATAATTAGTCAATAATGCTCCAACAAAATGTTTGATGGATACCTTTCTTTTAGTACTAGATCTGACGTTAGCGATACATTTCTATGATTATCTGCAGTGGCACACCCCCCCCCCCCCTCATTCTCCTATATACATGCTTAAGTCTTGACATTTATTATACCAAGTTTTTATAATGTTAATCATTTACCAATGTTTAATTGCATACAAAGTTGTATATAAAAAACAGAAATATATATACATACTATACGTAGGTGTGCTGTTGTTTATATAGGGTGTTCCTGAAACGTTTCGTTACCGAGATACAGGGCGTTAATTTTTTTCATTAATTTACTTTTGATAATTATTAATATTTAAAATTTAATTGATTATTACACACAACTGTCACATGACTGATATCAGCCATGAAAACCCTGCATTTTTTGAAAATCGTCCAATCCCGAACTGATTACCTGATAAGCGCCCGTGGGCTGCTTACCAAGCGATAAGCTTCATAGGGATGATTATCAACCCCCTGGATGGTGTCATAATTAGAAATAGAAATGCAAGAAACGAGCATCTTGAGTTTTTTGGCATTATTAGATCAATTTTAAATCACAATTCCTATACGGGGTTTGTGTAATAATCTTCAAAATATAAACGTGGGTAACACAGTTACATATAATTTTGCCCGCGCCAACAGTCATCATGCTGGTTGCACTAAGAAAACTGCCCTCGGACAACCCTCGGGACAGTTTTCATTGCAACCAGCACTCGACCATGGCGTGTGCAAAATTATCGGTAAGTATGTGTCGCCCTTATTATAATACTATTGATTATTCAACACTATAATGAACGAATCAATGAAAATTGTTCAATTTGTCAGAAACGGCCAATCAAAATTGACTGTCATTGAAAACACCTAATGTCACAGTGTTTTCACGTGAGCCCGATTGGTTTTAATGATTTCAATTTAGTGAGTAGTCTCTGACTGACATTTCACCAAAACGTCAAAGTCAAAGTTTGCAAATCAGCGTCGTTCTAAGAACTCATAATAATCGTGTTGGAAGCTCCAGTATTGAATTAATAGTGGAAAACGTTAAAAATGTGTGCTGTCGAACACGGTAAAAGTCATCTCCCATATTGCTGAATAATCTTTCCTCAAGGCAAAATTTTTTAAGACTATTCAACTCACCCCGTTCAAGTTAACTATTCACCAATCATAATTTAGTATTTATGTCATTTGCCACCAATCAGCGTAAAATTGTGCAACAATTCCGCTAGCGGAGTTTTAATGACAATTTTTTTCTCTTCCTGTGACATTTATTTAACTTCCTGTAAAATTAATCAAATATGATATTAGAAATGTCAAATTTGACAAACAATTTATTTTACGTCAAGATTTTTATTTTCAAAGAGGACGTGATAAAATTGATTAATCACTAAGAAATGTCAATTTTGTTCGTTGAATAGTCCTTCAAATGCCGCTTGCAGCCGACGAATTGCATGCATTTTTGTCAAAGTGTTTATTCGTGTTTATTGCTTCAAAATTGGTCGAGTGCGACGAAGCAATAAACACTCATATACTTTGACAAAAATTTTCGGCAATTCGTCGACCGCTCGCGGTATTGTATATGAGAATTTTTTTCGTCAACATGCAAATTATTGCAAATTTCTCTCAATAAAAACTGCTCAAATTCCACTCGACCTGCGGTCTCGCGGAATTTTTAACGCAGTTTTGGTTTCGATAAATTTAAACGCAACAATTTGCATGTGAACAAAAAAATTCTCAAAAAATTTTCACCTTTTGTGGTATTACCCTTGATAATTGGCGGGTTGAATACTAATAATATGGACTGTTTTGTGTGTCATTACATTTCGCTTATTTAATTTTATCTAATATTAATTAGAGAAAATAGTCCGATATTTGTATTTCGATAGAGGAATAAAAAATACATTTTTTTGTCCCTTGAATTTTCGCTAGCCAGAACCCCACATACCTCTATGTTTTCAAGAAACACAAAATAGCATTTGCTGTGCATTTATTTTACTCTGGGTATTAATACACATCAGTGAGCCAATAAAATGAATTATTAGAATAAGTTAATTAATTAAATTGCTGGAATTAATTAAAGCCAGCGAAGAAATAAAGTTATAAAAGTTGTTGAAAGTGACCACCTCTAACGTCAATACATGCCTCGATCCTACGACGCATTAAATGCCGAACACGTTTAAAAATACCAGGGGTGTGCCGAATTGTTTCACACTATGCGACAATGCGATTCTTTAATTCATCTACATTTTCCATTTGAGTGGTTTAAACCAGTTGTTTCAGATAGCCCCAGAGAAAAAAATCTAATGAATTTAGATCAGGAGACCGTGAAGGCCAGGGTTGTGGGACTCCTTGACCGATTCGACGATGTGGGTAAACTTCATCCAAATATTGACGTGCAACTAAACTAAAATGTGGTGGAGCCCCATCGTGCATAAAATACATTTGGGGTCTTAATTGAAGTGGGGCGTCTTCCAATAGTAACGGCAACTCATTTTGCAGTAAATTGTGATAGGCTTCTCCAGTTAGCCTCCCCGGTAAAAAAAATGGGCCCACCAAGTGGTTTCCAACGATTCCGGTCCGCACACTGACAGAAAATTGGTGTTGATGGCGACTTTCAACTATGTGGATTCTCTTCTGTTCATATGTGGTTATTGTGAAAGTTCATTATGGCTTCTATAGAGAAATTAGCCTTATCAGTAAAAAGTATTTCTGCCAAAAACTGAGTATTTTTTGCACTAACATCTAACATCTAAGCCACTCTTTGAAGAAAATCGCTTAGTAAATGTCCCTGAACCCGTTGGATATGATATGGATACAAAAGCTGATTTTTCAATATCCTAAAAACTGTTGACTGCCATATTCAGATTTGCAGCAATCTTGCTTGTACTCGTAGGACATTCTTCAACTTCATAGAGCACTTCTTCAACTTGTGGAGTTGAAACTGTACAAGGGCGCCCGTTTTGAGCGGTAAGTTTATTAAAACTTCCAGTTTAATTGAGTAGGTGATGGAGACGAGCAAACATTGAATGATATGGTATTACACGATTAGGATATCTTTGCTCATAAACTCGCCTAGCTGCTAATGAATTACCATTGGCAAGAGCATACACAAAATGCAGATCGCACATTTCACTATTTGTGTAAACCATTTTTTGAAAGGAACTGTCAATTTCAAAGCACGAAATTAAGTGACACTTTTGCAAAATTCTACACTTACTAACGTAAAATAAACGAATGCAGAGCAAATGCTATTTTCATCTCAAAATCGTAGTGAGGTACAGTCGTGTTCAAATAAATCTGGGACAATGTTTTTTTTTCAAATGTAGGTTCAGAATTGAAGAATAACTCCATGGATTTCACGCTATCAGAAAGAGTAACATTAAACTTTAACAGGTAATGAAATTTGTAGCTTTTTCTGATAAGAGGAAATCGGAGATATTCTTCAATTCTTAACTCAACCTGCATGTGAAAAAAACACTGTTCCAGATTTATTTGAACACGACTGTACAACAAAAAGTTCGACGAATAAAAAAGTTATATTTTTTATTCCGCTATCGAAATACAAATATCGGACTATTTTTTCTTATTAATATTAAATAAAATGCACCCACCCAGAGACGCCCCTGGATTAAATAAGCGATATGGAATGACACAAAAAACAGTACATATTAATAGCATTCAACCTGCCAATTATCAATTAAATTTGAAATATTAATAATTATCAAAAGTAAATTAATAAAAAAATTAACGCCCTGTATCTCGGTAACGAAACGTTTCTGGACACGAGTTTATAGGACATTTTTTGTTTATTTTTAACCAAAGAATCTGTATTTAAATTTTTTTGCAATATTAAAGAATCACCCTGTATAATTAAAAATTGCTGAAAATTAACTATTTCAACTTATACTAAACTCTCAAAATAGCTAAGTATTTGCTTCGTTAAAATATGTATGTTTGCCATTGTACGTTTAAACAATAAAATAAATAACTTTTGGTAATAATATGGAATTGAAACTAAAGTAATTGCTCTAAATACCTGCACAATGTGGAAATTGATTTATTATCCTATCAGCACTAATGCAATGGGTTGCATGCTCATTTCATAATTAAAGCTGTGTTTAACTAAAGTCACTATTAATTCCCATGACAACGGATGCTGTGTTTAAGTTGTTTTGCACATTGGGATTTGCATAGTTACGTCTCTCTCTAATCACGTCAGCTTTAGGATTAAATTTAAACACTAGGTGAAAATACGCACCAATAGTTATCTCTCTGTATAGCCCCTAGTCCCAACTCTGTAAACTTCTCACTACCTTTAGAATTTGTTTTTTTTTAAACCTTTTTCGTAATAGAAACGGTTCCTTTGGGAGCAACCACGGAGGCTGGCAAAACAAAGCAAAACTTAAGCAACTTATTTCTCGTGTTTATAAATTCTTTTTAAAAACCTGCGTTTTCAGGTCCACATATTTTGGATATATTCTTAGAATGTCTTTTTTTTTCAAAAGTTTCAAAAATTGTTACGACATATTAAGAAATATATCAAGTTATTACGAAATCTGGTACAAGTTCATTCTAAGTGGCTAACGTCTCGAAATATCCATTCAAAATGTTGTTTGACAAATCACAAATCCACCTTACTAAACTTCAAGGCTCCTTTGAAAGTCGACCAGAAAAAGTGCGCTCGAGTATGAAGACAGATAAGAGTCCCTTTTACTTCAAACACAGTTATTAGGAAACAGATAAAGAACCAGTAAAGGGTTGGAAAAATTAAGGAGAGAAGCATTATGAAAGCGAGGAAATGCGGAGCCAGAAGGCCTGATTTGACCCTTTTCTGTTATTATGATCGAGGCCATTCTAACAAACGCTTTTGGTTACCTCGTTAAAAAGATTGCACTGGCGGTTGCTATTATGCTGTTTTCCAGATCTGTCTATCACATCTTTTAGCACATTGCCCGTAATTTAGAAATTACAACGGTTGCGAAGCCTTCCAATAACATTCCTTTGCTACCCAGAAAGGGTTTAAAGTGAATATGCTATTTTCATTCCAATATTCGTTTATTATTAGTATGTGTGAAATAATTCGTTCTAGTTTATACCGATTTAAAACAGTTCTAAATTTGACTTGAATATTTTTTTAATGGAAATATACAATTTCAATTTTAAAACTTACAACGTGTTATATGTTTGGAAGTGATAACGATATTTAAAATTTATCGAATCCTTTTCTACAACATTCAACCTCTAGGACTAGCTACCCCAACAAACATTTTGAAATGGTAACATCCGACTAGTGATATCTAATTGGAAAGATCTTGAATAATGCTGTTGAACAGTAGCAAACATATTTGTTTATCTGATTCGCTTCGGAAAAATTAAGCAATAAAGCAATGTCACTTTGATCGGGATCTTACTAAAATCATCAAAACTATCTATACTGATAACGTCGCAAAATTACTTATGAATGGAAAACTATCCAAGAAGATACAACCATCGACAGGACTTTGTCAAGGGTGTAGTTAATAACCATTACTATTTAACATTTACCTGGAAGGAACTCTGCAAGACTGGAAAAGACATGTACAAAGAATGGGAATTTCAATCAGTGATGAATGTTTATTTAATTTGAACTTTAGAGATGATCAGATTATAATTGCTCAAGACTCATATGATGTTGAATTTATGCTCCAAAGACTGTACAGAACCTATGAAACCTGGAGATTAAAAATTAGCATCAAGGAAACTGAATACCTAGTAGTAAATTCTAGTGCTAGATTTACGCTACTAATGAAAGATGATAATATGTATATAGAAATTAAAAAAAAAACTAATTTAAATAACTCGAAACTATAGAAACACCTGATGGATATGCAGATAATGTAGAACTAAAAAATAAAATAGAACAAAGCAGGAAAGTCATAGGTTGTCTAAACTCGGTGTGGTGGGATAAACCTATATCTATAAACACCAAAAAACATATTGGGCAATCTCTTGTTTATTTAATTTGCACTCAGCCAACAGCCGTTAGGCCAATTACAGGCGTCGCTGTGCAGTTATGGGGACTTCCAACCCTACTAACGACTGTCATGATGTTGTATGACCGCCGGGACCAACTTTTTTCCGTGATAGCCGTACCACGAGGCGCCGAGAGATGCAGCCGTGGAACTCCCATCCAAGTTACGGTACAGAGCGGAGGGGTGGACACTAAATGCTGAATACTGAAAGAAAATAAATGCACTAGAATGGATTATCTTCGAAGAAGCGCTGAACTATCTCGCCGTGGCCATGTGAGAAATGAAGACATAAGAAGAAATTCAAAATCAGAGGACACCGAGTAGACAAAATAGAAAGAAAATGATTAAAATGGTTTCGTCACCTTCTCAGAATGAAGGAAACTAGATGGCAGAAGAGAATGTGGAACCCATCCACCGGGAAACAGAAGAAGAGGCCGATATCGCAGGTCTAGGAATGAGTGAATACGAGCGGCAATAGACAATTTCGAAAATTTTGCGAAGTGCTGAGGTTAGGTTAGGTTATCCTTTTCCCAGTCAACAAACGCATACTGTACAGGGTGTCGACCGTGATTTCTGGAGATGTTAGGGTACGCTATATGGAGTCGAACAGTCCTAATCCATTTTTGACTTAGATGCATAATTTCTTCATAATGCACTATGGTACCTACTGCGTTTTTGTGTATTTGATGGACAATTTGTATGTAGACGGCTTATATGACAATTTATTACGGTCTTGAACTGACTTTACGACACCGCACCGGCTCATACATAAACGAAACGGCCGGCGCGTGCCGTAATGGACGAAATCGGGACGAAAGTTCTCCTACGCCGCTACCCAGCCGCAACAAGACAGGCCGGCTAGACTTTCAGTGGAGTTGGGGGGGGGGGGGGGTTCTTAACAAGATTATCTAAGGGTAACGGCCAGAGGGTCGGTAAATAACGGTAAAATAAAGAGGGCGCCACCAAGCCTGTCTTAACCCGAATAACCGGGCCTAGGCGGTTAGACGGGGGCGAAGTATTCAAGACACTCCGTCGATAGGGGTACTCGTGAATTATAAACTCACACGACGATTTCGTGATGGCAAAAATACTTAGATCATGAAGTGGGGCTCTTTCAGCCACGGCAATGTCACCACCAAGCTTACCTGCACGCTCTGATCTCACTGGCCCTACCGTACATTTATCTTCTCAATGATGGGCGCACGCTGAAACAGAACATGCACAAATCGACCAATAATAAAGCGTCTCTTAATTAGATAAGCGTCTATTATTCAATTCTTACATTGGGGCAGCAAAGCGTGCCGCAAACATTGGGTTAATTCTTATAAATAAGCATCAGCTGATGGGCGCACTACTGTTACTAAACAACACCCATAACTGTACAAAATCAAGAGCAGTTTGACATATGAGTCCCACAAAGGGAACGTTTGTTCATAAAAATCGAGTTACGCAACAGCAAAGGCGACGCGAACAGCGTAGCTGTCGGCAGAATCCGGCGCCGCAAAGAGATGCGGCGAATTAGTTAGAAATCCAATTCGCAAAGCAAAAAGGGGGCCGCGTTACTGAGATATGTTTGGCCGAAAAGGGGGCTTACATAGCCTAACGCCCGCAGGCGAATTTAGAATATGACACAGCTGGTGCTATGCCGCCCAAGCGATCGATAACTTCGTGTAACACTTAACGAGCCGAACACGACGCCGTTGCTAACATACGAAAGGTCTCGCACAAAACTTGGCGAATATGGCACCGCCCTGATAAGAAGTGATCTGGCTCACATGATAATTTGGGCAAACACAGCAGAGCCCAAGTGAGGGAAGTGATTAGATTAAAAACGAGCGACGCCACTTTGCGACAACAATTTAAGATGCGAAGGGTACATTTTTAACGGTGCACATGATTTCACATCAAGTTCGCGCACATGCAATTTTACTGCGACCAAACTGGCGATGCCGCCTTGCAGCACGTATGCCAAGAGTTCAGCAATTATTCACATGGTTAGGCGCAAAGCTCGCGCACAAGAAGTTAGTCACATGGAGTACCGCGGCACACAAATACGCCCCCGCGAAGCGAGCGTACAAGCGGAAGCAACACCGCAACAATGGTTATGATTCAATGGTTACAAATACCTTAGTTTTATTGGTGACGGCCCAAGAGATCGGCATGCGGTCCAGCTGGCGGGAAACAGGTTGCCTGTGGCAATTAATTCGCCGCTAAAACGGCCGACGGTGTGAATGGTCTGGATGCACCCAAAATGGCGACAAAGGCTGGCGCTTTAACAAACGCCGCTACGACGGCAAAGCTAGCCCAATCATGTCCTACCTCAACGGGATCCTCGCACAACGAGCTAAAGGGAACACTCCCTTACGTGACGACGTAGAACCGGGCATGGAATTCCATCACACCTACGCCTTGGCGTAATAAGATCGCCGCTAAACGACACACACCTCCCTTGTTCAATGGCCTGAGTTGAACTGCCCAAACAAGAAGCGTTACGACGCCCGAAGTGGCGTGAGCCAAAACGGCGTTACCACGTGACTCTCGACAGCCAATGGCGATGCGCCCAATAAAACAAATACGTTCCGGTGACAAAGAGAGCGCGAGGCCTCGCAGTTGCACCAACAGCGTAATTTCTAGAAGGTTCGGAAATCTTGCGAGCGTTAATACCCGGCTGTCAAAGTACCAACAAGGGGTGCCCCAGATGACGAGAAATACTGCGCTTGAGGCCAAATATGTGCAAAATCATTATTATGGAATTAGACGATGAAGCCAAATAAGTAACTAAAACGGTTTAACATACGGGCACGCTGCCCTAAAGCCTAGGTGGCTAATTAAAATACAAAATGACCTGATAAATTGTTTTCCCATCCTACCTTAAGACACTGCGTCAAGCCTCCAATTTAAGGCAAAGTATAGCAGTTCTCCACTTTTTCTTTTTAATTTTCAAATTAGTTTTTACGAAAACTATGCATTTAAATAAAAAATGGACACGTTTGACTTTAATAACACCCTGTATACTATATTGTATCTCTGGAAGTAAAAAAAAAGTATTGAAAATTGTTAGAAACCGTCTCTACAATATGGAGGGAGAACCATCATGACTCATAACATAACCCTCCCCATTCAACCTCCTGAGTTCTAGCTACTGTTTCTAGTAATTTTCAACATCTTGCTTACTTCCAGATATATATCACATTGTAAATTTCGTCACTACGATTAATTAAGACTGTAAATAATGCTTTGATGTACCCATATTAATTTGATATAGAAGTACGTTGATCTGCTTTAAGTTGAAGTTAAATAGAAAGAAAACATTTGGTTTATTGAATATTTCATTCAACGAATTTCTCTCAGGACTGGGTTGAATGAATAAATACATACCATCGATATCATTTCAACAAGACAGTTGAACTGCACATACTGCGACATGGTGCATGCGCTCGACTGTGGTCACCTTTGTATGGGGAGCTCTTAAAAATTGAATTTATAATCGTCTCGAAAATTTACTATATTTCAGATACGTTGCAGCAAGTAATGCTAATTGCTAAATGATGCGCTCTAAAATACGTTGCTAATTATGATAAAACAACAGAGTAAGTTTATGGTCACATTATTTTAATTACAGTTTAGTACAAATCTTAGCTTGAGCTAACATGCAATATCTATATATAAATAAAAATCAATTGCCAAATGTATGGTACATCATCATTTGAGAACGGTTCGCCGATTTGGCTCATTTCTTTTGTTGTGTTCGTAACTGTTAGGACAAGGTTTGTATGAAAGAAAATTTTGGGGAAATCCATCGTTTACTATAAAATATTGATATTTAAAAGAAACTTGTATTGAATCTCGACTAACTTGTGTTTTAAGGTTTATATTATTTTAATTACTTTATATTTGTTACAGGTAATAGCAATTTGGTACTTCAGATTACTGTGAACATCAAAATGAATATTGTTGGTGAATACTGGCCAAGAGTAAGTCAACATATGAATATTAAAGGAATAATATATCCAATTAATTATATATTGTAATGTAATTACTCACACGGTAATAAAAAAGTTGCTAAATTGCTTTAAAAAGCAAAGTGGTAGCTCTCTCGTACTAATTAGCTGTAATATTTATCATATTGCGAGCTGCTACACATTCTAACGAGTTTCGGCTGGTGCTCTCTGAAAGTCTAATTAGTCGGCTGTTTTCACTTGTTTCGATGAATCCATTTTTATTGGAGTTGTTGTTATGTTGGCAACAATTTTCATTTTGCCCGAGCAGAACTCAAAGTATGCAACTCGTTCTGATGCTGAATTCGCCAACTTCCAGTTAGATGCTAACGGATTGTAAAATACTTCCGGCACTTCAGACACGGCCTGAAGTTTCTGTTTATCGTTGGCTAAATTGTTCTTTCGCTTCGGTATGAATTTCCCGTTTTTAAACCGTGCAAAACTGTGGCAAATAGTTTTAGTTTGCGCGAAATACATTTTCCTAGATTATTCGCGTCTGTTTTTTCTGTAAAAGCCAAAGATTTGCTCCAGCGTCGCCAAACAAACCTGAACATGCAGACGGCTGCTCCTGGAAATAAGTTTTTGCATTTGCATGCTTATGTGAACGTGAACATCCGTAGACCTGGAAGACTGGGCTCAAACGAATACGGATTGAACACCCTATCGCGAAGCTTATTGCATCGAAAACATTCTGTCAAATTACGTTTCCTGCTTTTTCGTGTCTGACAAAACAGATATTTGCCCTTATGCATACAGAACGCTTTAGTCGATTTTGTACGTTGTGCCGTATGTAGGGTTTCTATACCCGTTTTGTGAGGAGTGGGATATTTTATTGATAGCTTACACATTTTTTTTTGTAGTATAAACATGATTATAATATGTAGTAACGAAGTTGGGGAAATGGGCATCTATCATAATTTGAGCAACAATAGCGAGCTCATAGTTCTGATATAAGTTATAGTAACATGTATATCCAAGTTATAAACTTAATAAAAATGTCTAAATTAAAAATGGTATTTATTGGATTGGATAAACCAATTAGCTAATTTAATAAGCATCCAAGCACAAGCGAAAATGTGTAGGCTTTTAAATTAATTAATTTTCAATTCTAACAGCCTCTTTGACAAGTTGCTTGCTATATTTTAATTTTAATATGACTCATCCCTAAAAGCTACACAAATGTCGTGTTTGCAATTGAATCTTGTTAAACTTTTAAGAAATTTGTATATTTATCTTATTTTGCATGTATATAAGGATATCACCTATTAGCTTTAAGCTCATAATTTTTTTCGTGCTTCTGAAGTTTTAAAGAGCAGTGTTCACTTGCTTACTAAAATCGGACAACTTCCTCGGATAGTCCTAGTTTTTTATGTAACAATTCAATCTTTCTGTCTCAGAAAAAAATGTGTCCTATATGGTTCTATTGCATTTAAAATTATAACTGTAGGGGGTTCTGCAAAAACTATCCATTTGTCATGTGTAATAACCGACAGTTGTAACAAAACTAATTATAACACCAAATCTTACCTTATGAAACTGGTCAAATAACTTTAATAATGGAATGGTAGAGTGATATTAGTGTTCAAATATAAAATAAATGAACAATCGCTACATTACAATATTATTGAACGCCAGGCGCTGTAATGTGACTATAATACCCCGATAAAGCCACTCGAGGTAGTTATACCGATCGTTTAAGATCACAAAAAGCACCAAGCACCCAAGCCATATATTCATTAATAACGTTATATTTAATAGATTCGGTATATATGTATATAACTCATACATACAAGAAGTGAAGTGCGTATATAAGCATGCAAAATACTGTAGTTAAAGTTACGTAGCAATCTGTCAAATTGAAAATAAAACGCGAGTTTGTTATAGTAAAAATCACTATTAAAGTGTGCTGCAACAAAATTCTACACAACTTCTACAAAGTTTATACAGTGTGTGAAAATTCAAAATTAGTCGTTTCGAACGCAATCTAGTTACAAACAGTTATTAAAACAAGTTAAATTTTCAAGTATATACGCTATTCTGTCAATGCATAACATAATTAAAGATGATAAAGCGTTAAGTAATGATTTTACTGTAAGTAACTAAATGTTAAATATGGATAGATGCTGACCAACAACTGGAAACTTCACTAACCTTGAGCACTTGCAGCTATTTTGGTGCTTATAATGAATTTATAAATAAGAGAAAATAAACATTTCTAGCAATTCCACCCGCCGAAAATAAAACCAAAGCAGATGAATAAGTGTGAAAACATAAAGGAACGTCCAAAAAAGTCGTAGAAGGTAGAAAAAATGCAGTGAATGGTCGATCAAGGAAAATATTTATTAAGTGCTTTAAGGCTATGTCATGAACTTGGCTTAAACCTTAGTTGATGTTCAGGTTTATAAGTGAAATAACTTAAAATATTCGTTATCCGATGTGAGCGATACCTGTTAAGACAGTAAAACGCATCGTCACCATTCAGCAAAGAAACCAAAAAGGTACTTGCCTTTAGAAAATTTGCTTGGGAAATTTCCTGTATCGCAAAAATAATCCTAGATATAAATTTATTAGACTTGTACAAAAAGTTTGTTTACTTGTGAAATAAAAAGGTTGCTTGACGAGAAGGCGCAAAACATCCATGAATAAAATTTATGACTTGATATTTAAACAATTGCATGTATAGTTATTACTAATATTGTAATTATTTAATTTGTATGATTCTGCTTACATTTTATCCAATTATTTTGATCCCCTTTCAGAATTAAAGTTTAACCCTTGAAATAGAGAGCCATTCTTTGTCATTCTTAACCTCCGCAAGACTGACTTGTGATAATTGGGAGCAACGGCTTAACATGTTCTCATATTATTTACACACTGAGTTCATCATTTGAAGTTTTTAAGTGTGGTAATGTAGTAGCTACAGCATAATGGAAATGACTTCCCATACATATGTCGATTTCCTGCTCATATCATTTAGTCATCAGGCATCATTTACTAAGTCGTTTCTACATCTTGTCGTTGGTCCGCCTATTTTTGTAGCTCGTTCTCGGTCGTCAAACAATTGCCTTGCTGCTCAATATTTCGTACTCTCTTCGTATTAGGTGTCCTTCCCATTTCCACCTATCCAATTGCGTCTTGTACGATATATCTCTTTTATATCTTAGTCATGTATTAGGTCCCTTATCTATCAATCGAATTTTGACCATACCTCTTTTCATTTTTCTCTACGTTACTGTTACTGTTTCTAGGTTAGCTTCTGTTTTAGTAGGGGTCTCAGATGTGTAAGTTAAGCTGAAAGGGATTCATGGGAGCGTTACTACTTTAGCAATGCTAAACATTGGTCTAGTTAAGACCCACATCTTGACTGAACATGCGTTTTATTGAATTCAATCAATGTTTAGTATTGCTACAAAGTAGTAACGCTCCAACAGTACAGAGAGGCTTTTACATTTCTAGGTTGCCAAATGCTGTCCACTTTTCTATTTATCTCTGCTTCTTGGATTGTTAAGTTTTGTCTCAGCTCTACATATACGTATATACTATTTCTATGTTTGCACCATTCTTTCGTCTTCTCTATTCGACATTGTTTTTGTTTTGGTAATGTTTATTTTAAGCCCCAAACGGTTTGTTACGTTTATGTTAACGCCTTTCTTTTTCCAATGAAGAATTCTGAAAGCATGCGATATGATGTTATTGGGCTACTTTGCCTTACTCGATTTGATATTCTAAGTTTTCGAATAGTCTGATTATGATGATGGCATCCTTGTACATACCTGTGATAGTCTGCATGTACCTGTGATCTGTTTTGACAGTGTCCATGATTCTACGGGATCGAAGGTATTTTCGAAATATACAAATGTCGTATACCTACAGTGGCTGGTTGTATTCATGAGATGTTTCCACAATCTGCCGGATTGTGTGTATGTAGTCAAACGTGCTGTGGCCGTTTTGTTCGGGTCGTTGGAATGTGTCTAGGGTGTTGATTATCCTGTTAGTAACGATCCTGGTGAACAGCTTTTAGATATTAGCGAAATTGGAGTTTTTCAGTTCTCGCTTCTCTCCCTTTCTATATATTAATATTTTAGTTGCAATTTCCAACAATGTTGTTACGTTTCCGTGTTCAATGCACAAGGTAAAGAGTTTTGCATTAGCTTATCCCCATCTGCTTTCATCTACTTCTTAATGGTTTCGCCAGGTTTAAGGAATTTGTTGTTTACCATTTGTGTCAGCGGTTGTTTGACTTCTTCTTTTGTGATCTCTGGCATGTCCTTCATATGGTGGTTCGTAAGTAGCTTTCGCATCTTCTACAATTCGTGGTAAAAGTTCACTTAATGATTTGTAATCTTTTCTGTCCTCTATAACGTCTCCATTCTCGTCCGTCCGTCACCATAAATTGTTCCTTTACAGTTTCTAATTCTCTCTGAACAGTTTTGGTCATCTGTTTTCTTCAATTAATTACTTTGCTTTATCTTGTTGTTCTCTAGCGCCACCTCCTCTCGTACCTTTGTCTTGTTTATTTTAGAAAGCACACATATTTTCTAATAGATAGCTATTATTGTTGCATAAATAGATCAGTTGGTTATGGCATCTTTTGTGTGCATATTGAAGGCTTACGGTATATATTGATAGCAAATACTTATATTATGCTCAAACGTTTCAAATGTATATTTAAGGAAAAACTGACTACAAAAGGTTCTGACATTCAAGAAATAGCCGGAAGCTGTTCATATGCGTTTAGTACTTTGACTACAATGTTCCTCCCATTATCAACTTCGCTTTAGTCTTAAGTTTGAGAGGGACATTAGTTTTCAACTTATTTTTACTGATTAGATTTTGCACCTTCACTGTTATTTCCTTACGTCCTAACAAAAAGACTGCAAGTTATGTTCTGTACAAAGCTATCACTAAATATATTTCGTACCAACTACTTAAACAAACCTTTCATAAACAACGTATTTATAACTCATACATTCGATAGTAAATTATTTTTTGAACTGCTTCACGTCTTCTTTTAGATACTGGTTCTGTGTGGGACTTTTTCTGCTGACTGAGTGTTATCCAGTTCCAATTTCTCTGTTTATTCGAAGTGTCATGCCTATATCTACATGTGTATTGTTTGCGTAAGTTTCCAATCATGATATTATAAACACTTATTTTAATTTGTGCGTCAAAAGCTTGATTGTTGATCACGATGATCCTAATTGTATCTGTCGACAAATCCCCGTTAACTGCCCTTATGTATTTTTATTGAGATGAACTACAGAGACATGTTTACCAAATATTGTGGGGTGATCCACTCACGTCCACATGTATTGTTTAAATTAGCCACGACCAGGACGCATTGTGGGCGTTTTAGTCAACACTCATCAAACGAATTTCGCTTCATGGTATACTTACTATTCTAGAATGCACTTTGGTAATTTTTGAGTCAAATGTACGATTTTTACGGTATAATTTCCAAAATAGTTTCTAGTATCCGTTAGGTTACAAACATCTCTCACATGTCCCAAGCTCCCTAAGGAAAAGCAGCGACTCCACATCTTGGAAAACGCGCATGAAAATAAAATAAGTTGTTCTTCTATTCCGGAAGCCCGTGTTTTCAGCGTCGTAATGAGCCATTGGCTTGTAAATTGGTTAGCATCAGCATTGGACGTATCCGTTATCCTTTGAGCTCAATTTACTTCTCCAATACGGCACGATTACCCAATCTAATTCGGTGTAAAGCACTGATCCGGCATAAAAAACCAATCGAGCCACCTGCGCCCAGGGTCGTGTTGCTGTTTCCTGTATGTACCGTGATCAATATAATGATTACAGAAGCCTTCCAATTTTTGCCGTACGGCTTCGGTTTAAATTTAACGCATTTCTAGCGATAACAGAGTTACTTCCCCCGGAAACCGTGTATATCAAAAACGCTAACTCGATGCAAATTTGATTCGATTCGCGCGGCACTTGCTAGTGGAAATTTTATTAGTGCGCCGAATTCAAATTCGCGAATTGGAGGCAATTCTCAGCGAGGCAGAAATTATGGCGCTTTTTTGGGCGGTTCTGGCGGATTTTACGGCATCTTAATCGCGTTACATATCACACCGCTGCTAAAAGCACTAATCTCGCACGCAGCGCAGTAATGTAATTGTAGGACCCCGTTTAGTAACATAAATGGACAGTTCTCCTGCTTCCTGCCTGCTCATTCATGCCATCTCTGGTTCATAACCGCTTGGTGCCGAGAGTACTTTGTATAATGATATTTTTGTTTGCCCGGCGGTCGCATTCCGAGGCCGTTGGTGCCCAACCTTTGTGTATTCCCGATGTAATTACAACGGCATGTGCTGATTAAGACTAATATTTATTAATTAGGCCCTTTTCTCTGGGCCGAATACATTTAGCCGCAATTATTCCTTTGGATTTATACATTTACAGAGTTGTTTATTTTGTCACATGACCGCTTGGTTTTCAGAATAGGCAATACGAATTGCTTGGAAGGTCGATTTAGATTCTAACGAACGTTACATTTTTTCTTCGCAACCTATTACATTTTTCATTTACCGGTTTATAGGGATGACCACTAAGATGTACGGTCTCCCCAATGGTAAGAGAAATCAATGGAGCGCTGTAAAAATAATTTTAAAGTTTAAATGTAAGTCACTACGGGGGATCTCATACATCAAAAGTAAAGGCACCAACACTGATCCCTGAGGAACTCCACTAACTGCAGAGTGCAAGTTTTTATTCAATATAACTCTAAAATAACGATTTAAAACAAATTTCAATTTATTTCACCAATTTTCTTTTTATTTCGTAATGTTTCTATATAAACTTTTTTTCCTTAACGACTACCGTTGCCTCCCGGAACCGCTTAAGCAAGACTTCTGGGGGCCCGGGCGTCACTTAAACGTAAACCTTTATTAAGTGAAAATCTAGACCACCGTTCCGGGAATTGAACTCTCAACCGCTCCGGCTCGAGCGCTCCATGATTTTCACTGTGACCTCGGCTGCAACGGCGACCTCCACTCGCCGACCGAGGTCCCTGTAGATAAACTTAGTGTTATGAATTCAAACGCTTTCAAAGTCCATTCGACAAGATTGTACAAAAGGCTAGTCGTAACAGGGCGCTTAGGCATGAATCTATGTTGGTTCAGCAATATACCATTGTTTGCCATAAAAATGTGACAAGTTTTTAAAACTTTATTTGCTTTAAATATTAAAATATATACAATCAATCAATAAACCTTTTCTACCGTTAGGTGTAAAGGTAATAAAAATATATATTGCTGTAGAGAATACACCACCGAAAGCTAGCCGAATAAATGAGATTTGTTTATGAAATGAAATATAATTACTAGAAGGTATTGCTTAAAGTAGCACAAATTATGACTTAACATGACTCCTATTAATCAATAATTATGGCATACATGGTTAGAACAAGGAAAGCCTTATGGCTATAATAATGAAGCAAACATTTGGTTCTACGTTCGCATTGTTTTGAAATCAATTTGAGTGGCTTCATCAATAAAATGTTGTATTATAAGCAACCTGACTATGGTGGGTTTGGTACACCGTAGGCACTTAATATTAGTTGAGGATCAAAAGACAGGTTATGATGAGACACAAAAATGTACGAAACACGGTGTGTGAAGTGAAAGCGGACACTATAGCGTTTAATTAAGTCGAAAATTCTGTAATTGAACCTATAGAACCTTACATCAGGAAAATACATAATTAATTTGTATTGAAATGTCTTTAACTTTTGATGTTGACATTTTAGTATACTGTCTTGTCTGAAACTACAGAAGATATCTACAAAGTTGTTCTCTAAATGATTGAATTTTTGGGTCTATTATGAGAAGTTTTATAGGACTTTTTCCACTGTCTTGGGTGTTTATCACACGATGTTTTAGGAGTTTTTGATCTACTCCCGTCCTCAGGTGAATGAACAATAGTTCAATTTTATACTGTTTTATTTATTAAACATACTCGATCAGAATCGAGTACAGGATAATTGATCGGAAACCAGTTGATCGAATAAAACTGATCAAAAACAATTGATCGAAATCATAAATCATCAAAACCACAATTTACCGAAACTATATTTTTGAGTTTACGAAAATGTATCAAACACAATTTATAGAAACAGAATTTATCGAAACCAGAACTTATCGAAACTACAATTTTCCAATACGGCCTTTAGGGATGTACAGAAAATTGATCACGGCTTAAAAGAAAAAATTTTACAAATTTGAAGGGTTAATAGTATTCAACAAAATAATTTAGAAATTCCTATGGGCATAGGTCCGGAATTGCATCTTAACAAAAACACATTGCTATGAGTAGATTACGGTCCTGAAGTAACGAAGCTAAATTTTTAGTTTTACATTTCACCGAAACTACTGCTCTTAGCGGTTTGAAACGATAGTACCTTTTTTATGCGAAAAAGTGTAACCTTTTTGAATACTGGAATTGACTAAAATCTCGATTGTAGAACTTACGATAAAAATCTCCCCCCCCCCCTCCCAACCCCCTTGCATAACCTACCTCTTCTGATCATTTTATACTTATTTTTTCAAAGCCATCTAATTCAAAATAAAGAGTAGGGCAGATATTCCAAATGACAACAGATGTGCTTAATCTGCACTATTTTAATTAAATAAATTCCGTGTTTTTTATCTTTCGCAGGCTATAGCACTCTTAAAACGCATTTCCGGAGTTATGTTTATAGGGGCTTATTTTCTTAATGTTATTTGTTTGTCACTTTTTCACTTTACACCTTGTATGTTTTTCTTCAAATTCAAAATATAATAAAATTTTATAATTTATCAATATACTCGTACTGTAAAAATAAATTCACACGATACTAGAATTTATTTTTGATCATATCTGACCTGTATCTATTATTATAAGCGAAGAGATATATTGCAATATAATATAACAGATTTCTCTTATATTTTATTATTATTTTATTTAATTCGTAATATTTCTAATTAAATAAGTAAACAGCAACCACACCAGAGTTTTAATTTGTTTGAATATTGCCTCTTTCAGGGCAAATTAAAAATTATAATTGTTTAATTAAGCTTTACTGCTATTATATAGGTATGTTGCCTTCTATATTTTATGCATTGGCAACTTATTTAAACTTTTGGCCCCACTAGCTATTAGGACTCGTGTATCTACAGGGTCAGGTTGTTACACAGTATAAATTTTACCATGGTACGGTAAATGCACGTTTCTAAAGAATGACAGATAACCTCAAATACTTGACTGTAAACAAAACTGTTCAAATCACAGAAGTCTAGCGTATTTTGAACACAAATACACCAATAATTAATTAGTTGTTAGGCTAACCGGGATTTTTTTTCACGCTTAAATACACGCCAACCTTTCTTGCTTGCTCGCTAAATCTACTTCCAGTTTTCGCAAAAAGATGACGCCAAGCTCGTAATTTCTTCCTAGAACACTTTCAGCGGCTAATGCCTGTCTCTGGACCACAAACAAAGCCTTCCCCAGGTGCTGCACTTTTCTGTCCGCTTCTCGTAGCTTCTAGCGTTGTTGAATCGGGCTCAAAAGTTGACCTTACACCGGCCCTCGGTTGAAAGGGACGCCAAGATTATACCTGCCTCCTAGAGATATTTTAGCTGCTGTTGCCTTCTTGTAAACCACAAACAACGGCTCCTCTAGAGTGCAGCGTACTCTGATTTCTGGATCCCGCAGCTCCAAAATTTGCCAAAACTTAGCTTCGAAGACATTCACAAATAGGCGAAGCTCCAGCTTCAATTTTCTTTGAAACTGCACTACGGAACACTACCAAATTAACCACAGCTGGCCTCGGCACAATGACGAATAAATAAAACTCAACAACTGGCACAAATAATATACTTTTATCAACGAAATTAATTAAAAACGGAGAGCTAAAACTACACACAAGTCTTCGGCTTGGCTTCCCCAATAAACAGCAACATGCTATGCAGTTGTTTTTAGTAAGTTTCTATAATCTTTGATCCTTAAATTCTAATGTTTTCTTAAATGTCAATCAGGAACATTATAACCGCACTTGGTTGCATTTTTTTACTTTTATTTAAATAAACACTGATTCACAAGCTATTAGCACTCTATTGTAGTCTTCTTTAATTCTCAGGTTGCTTTTCAAATGCTCTTTGCATCATTGTGCCTTCTTACACGGCTTAATAACCCTTCCGCTTCGTTATCGATTGTTGGTATTACGCTATGGGCCGGTTGCAGAAAGCAATGTTAAGTCTGGTGTTAGCTAACGCGACGTCAAAGTGAACAAAAACGAATCAAATCTCAAATGCTTATGGTAACTAATACATTAGTAAACAAGATTTGATGCGATTTTGTTCACTTTGACGCGATGTTAGCTAACACCAGACTTAACATTGCTTTCTGCAACCGGCCCTATGAATACAAAACGCTGCATAAAACTTGTAGCGCTTCGAAAAACCTTTGTACTTAAGCAAATTCATTATCGTGTCTTGACGTTACACAATTAATCTGCCAGTCATCACAAATTAGCTACATTTGCCACACCGAGCACAAATATCGAATACAAGCTGAACGCAAACCTGACGATACTGTTTTATTCAATGACTAACCTCTGTTAATTAAATTACAGTTATTGTCAATCATGTCTTATGTAATTATCAATGTTTACTAGTGACGTATATTGTGGCAATAATTACAATACCAATTCTGGGTCTATTTGAATCTTTCCTTAGTCTTCGAATGTTAGTAATGCAACCAGAATTGCTGTAAGCATAATACCATTGCAATATTAGTACATAAAAAATTCTAAAGTTGAATTTATACCAAATTAAGAATTAATCATTTTAATAGGTTGAACTTATAAAATTCATTCTAACAAATAACTTGAGGGGTTTTGTGAGAATCCGTCATTATTCAACCCAAATATTAATATAGAATAAACGTTTATCCTTGTATTTTATGAAGAAGTGTACTTTAAGCTGAAACTAAGGAAACATTAATTTCAGGCAGTTCCGATGTAGATTAGTACTCCTATAATGATTTGTGTATGTTAATGAACAGTAATACATTTAATCAACTATTCAAACTAATACCATTATTTTTCAAAACTTGTTACAAAAGCAAAGCTAATATTTAGAGCATAAAGCACATCGTCACGTGTACTTTTCACATGGGCTTTTCTTGGCAGCCAAAATCGATGAACTAACTTTTGCGGTGTGGTTTTCACAATTTATTACGATTTTTGAAGCGAATAATTTTGCGAAGTTTTGCCAGTCTGCGAACATAAAATCGTCACTTGTGTATTCCGGACGCATTTTCTTGGACAACTTTCTGCAGCTCTACACACATATTTCCCTTTCTTGCGGCACTTTTAGCGCAGCATTCTTTACCTGAAGGTAACCCGAGAAGATGTAAGTCTCCAACGACAGAATGTTAAACTGTGGTATTAAATATCTATTGCGGTAGGCAATTTGATTAAATTAGGGTTTGTGAACAAGGTGTGGTGGGGTTGGCATTGTTTAATAGCAGTTAGCTGTGCGAAAGAAATGTTTAATTTGCTTGTTATAAAACAGTTTTTCGGTTATGTACGATCGAGCAGAAATTTTGATAAATGATCACCAGAAATTCAGATATCATCTGAAAGTTTTCAAGAACTGAGAATGTTTCTATTCTTTAAATCGTCGCATTTTTGTGCACATACTAAAAATGTGTGTGAATCAACCCTGACAAACTTCTATCTTTTCTGAATCATAAAATCGTGACATTCTTATTGAAATGTTACTTTCCTGTTATTTTAATGATGAGATAGGTGGAAAGGAACATGTAAGGATTCATATATTCAATTAAAATCATATGTTTTGAACATCTTAACCCAAATAAGGTAGCATTCGCCTTATATCACTATAATTATTGAGAAGAGCTCATTGCGCTTTATAGCTCGAGATATTTTCTCCTTTTGTTCTACAAAATAATCTTTTAGTTCCATTGTTATCTACAGAAGTACCACCACAAAGCGCGAACCTCGCCTCAATCATTTTATCAGGCGGTCGTCTCGATGTTGTAATTAATTTAATCTAAGACAATGGAGCCTGTGTAAGTTGGAACTAAGTCGATCGCCGGCGTGTGCAAAAAACTCTTAAATAAACATCGGAGTTGGCAGTGAAATAGTCCGGAGCTCTAGGAAAAATATATCCCACCCTCGTTAATTGCAACGTTTTGCAGCCAGTAGTTGGGAGGGGCGCAAATTTAGTTTTATGCGCCAATCCATTTTGCTCCATTGTTCTTTGTCCATTACTGAAACAACCCTATAGTTGCATTGTTATATGTCGACGCACTAGCACGAGCTTTAACGATTTGTTCCAAAAATATGCCGAGATGGCATGCTACAGCGGGCTGACCTTATTTTCTGATAGTTTTCGTGTTTCTAGAGAATGATTGCATATGTAGGTCTAGACTGTGCTCACTTCTTCGCATGTTAGGAATATTTTAGGTTAGGTAGCACCCATTACGCTGCAAATGGGCTTTTACTACTAATATTTTAACTTTTAAAAGGTGTACCTTGAATATTTCGATAGAAACGTCCTCTATTAAATGTATTACCGTTGAATATCTCCAAGTTATTTAAAGAAGATTTCCGTTAGATGAAGCGAGTCTAATTTTAAACGTTGTAGATGTAAATCGTCTGGTCTTCCTCGTATCTGAAAAAGGCAGCGGAAGCGAAACTTATTTAGAAACATTTATTCTGCAACTGAAGTACCTTACCAGCTCGACATTTCACAGTGATGTACACAAAAGGAGTCCATATTCTGACAGCCTATATTACGTTTAACTAATGGTTTATATGAATGACCTCGGTTGGATAAAAACCAGTTTACTCTTTACAAATTAAAAACTTGGGAGAATTCAAAAATTGGTTAATTTCAAATAAAATTTTTATTGTCAGTATTCAAATTAACAAGGGGAGCCAAGTAGTCTTTCAATACAACCAATAAGTCCACTTGCTTACGGGTTTAAACTCATTAAAATTTGCATAGCCAAATTCACTACGACCTGAAACAGAATCCAAAAAGAATTTGTTGCATAAATTATTAGCATTAGCCATATATAAAAGCAAAGTTAATATGAACATGTTTTTTATTAGGAACGGTGATTTTGGTACAGCAAATTAATCACTTACCTCACAGGTAAAGTCGGCGCTACAGGCGAAAGCTACGAATACAGCCAGTTCTATTGTTACAATTTAAAGTACACGAGATAAACATTTAAGCGGTAACATATCTCTTCGTATTAGGTAATAATCAAGTTAAATTAGCTAGAAATTATAAGTTTACGGTTATGCCATAAACCAAAAATAGGAGGATTATGCGAGACTACACTGGGAAAAAACAGCAGTAATTACAGCTACCAATAGAAGCTCTGGGACTGCAACAGAGCTTTCACGAAGAATTTCAGAAATCAGCAGTAAAAACTATGAAGTTCGACAACGTCGACTTGTCGACGACTCCGGCAATAAATGGTGAACAGCAACAATAGCTTCCATTTAACAGCGGGGCCTCAACAGTTGATTTGCAAATCAACCGTCAAACAGTAGTACAAGCTTTCAAGTCTTTAGGGTTGGATCTATAAGTTCGTAACGCAAGTGTATAATTACAGTAATAATAAAGAGAAAATAAGCGTACACATATATTAAGCTCACGGCTAATCAAGTATAATGGGTAGACAAAACCTAAGAATTTCAGTTAAATGAACCCATAAAGATTCGCGATAACACGAGTGAACTAAAGGACACTATTTTTCTCTTACAAAATACTCTTCAATCGCTAGGGCAAAGGCCAACAACGAAATATCGTGCGATCAGCTCGAGGTACGATAACAGGAAGAAATCAATCTAAGCTCGCAATTAACAAAACACGTCACGCACTTGTGAGGAACAATCGGCGACATGAGCTAGTTATGTTTTAACAGCGGATCGATAATTTGTTTCGTAAAAGTTGAAGGTCGGCAAACGAGTTCGGTGACCGCAAAAAGTAAGCCTTAGTGGCTTACCCCGCGCTAGGCGCTTTTTAACCGTAACATATCAAAATATCTAGTGGTGCAGTAGTAGCGTAGCCTGGTAATTAGAGAAATAATAAAAATCAATATTGAGTTTTTGTTAAAATTTATTCACGTGGTTAGTTTTCGAACTAGTGGGAAAATGTGTCATATTTTTTAATTGCCATTTCGTAATTTAAATGACAATTAAATGCCATTATTATGATATGGAATTTAAAATCTTATTTTTAATATACTAAACATTAAGAACAACTAAACGTTGCAAATATTTTCAAAAATATACAGCTACAAACACTCACGTAAACTCGATTTTATGTTTGGTATTATTTTAGTTTATACGTACATCACACTGACATTAAGAACTATGATACTGACAAACTGGAAATTTTTAGATTACGTGATTTTCTCGTCATTATGACACCGCTCTCCATATGTGTCAATTATTGCCCTCTTTTTCAAAGTTTTCTTCTTTTCTTATAGGTAATAAGTACTTGTACCGTTGTCACATGTGGAAATATCATTCGTATGGATTTCGTTTAATGTTTTGTTAAGGAATTTCTCCTGCGCAAGTAGAATGGGGGAAGCATGCTGAATTATATACAGTGCGTACCAAATGTATGGAACCGGCCTTGTTATTTCAAAACTATTCAAACTAAATCGATAAAATTTAATACGCATGCTGTTTACAAAGCCTTCTATTATTTCCACAGTGTTGGTATTTTTATAACTGACAAGGTCGGGAGCTGCACAGCCAACTTGATGTTTTTTAAATAGGAAGGGGGTCAAATCGCATACCGTTTATAAGGTATTTTCAAGTAGAATTCAGCGACATGCCGCTTGCCATAGTTATCTCTAAAGATAACTTCGCTATTGTAAATTAAAGATTGGTAGTTTTCATTATATTTTGTAAAAGATCTGGATTTACTTGATCAGTAACAGTTGCTATAACTACACTTCAGACCTTAGAAACACATTGTAATCTATTCTGTTCCCAAATGTCAAGAGTATTTTCAGCCATAATACCACAAGTGGTATGATCATCATCGGTGATATTTTTGAATTTGCTCCTTCGGTTTCAATGAGAAATATCACCGATTACTAATCATACCGCGAGTTGTATTTAGTGAGAGAATCCAATGAATTATGTTGGTGGCACTGTAAGTCTATGTCAAATTCGAGGTTAGCAGGTTAGGTTTTGCGTCAGTTTGTGTCAAAATTGACGCAAACCCTAACCTGCTAACCAGTTTTGACACAAACTGACGCAAAACCTAACCTGCTAACCACACTTTTGCATAGCAACAGACCACAATAAGGTGATTAGATTTTTTGTTTTGTATCAACGCTGTGGTACACATGTATCCAAGGATTTTTATGCTTCTAATTGGTTTAAAAAGGGTCACGTGATTAATGAATTGTATTCCCAGCCATAGTACCACAAGTGGTATGAATATCACCGATTACTAATCATACCGCGAGTTGTATTTAGTGAGAGAAAACAATGAATTATGTTGGTGGCACTGTAAGTCTATGTCAAATTCGAGGTTCGCAGGATAGATTTTGCGTCAGTTTGTGTCAAAACTGACGTAAAACCTAACCTGCTAACCAGTTTTGACACAAACTGATGCAACACCTAACCTGCCAGCCACACTTTTGCGTAGCAACAGACCACAATAAGGTGATACGAATTTTCGTTTTGTATCACCGCTGTGGTGCACATGTATCCAAGGGTTTTTATGCTTCCAATTGGTTTAAAAAGGGTCATGTGATTAATGAATTGTATTCTCAGAAGTAATACTATAGGTACTTCGATATTATCGGTTTATATGTCGATAACTTGTTGCACAATAATAAAAGAGTGTCGGTTTGACAGGTTAAATAATCCGACCGCGTCAGCGGGAGGATTATTCTGTCAAACTGACACGATTTGTTATTGTGCAGGAAGTTTGAGACGTATAACCTGTTCGAAGTACGCATTGTATTCGATTAGATTATTTTTTGAGTAAATTTTAATATTATGAACAAATAAATATTTTATTGGCAGCTCGATTTGTTTGTATTAACCTAGCTGAAAGTAATCTCCATGAAAACAACATCAAGTTGACAAAAGTTATGTATTGCGTTGCTTAGTGAAGTTACTATAGTATAATCGATTTTGTATAATCGAAATTATACAAGATAACTTAACTAAATTCAGCCTTCTGATTGGTTGAAATCTCTACGAAAAAAATAATCAAGGGTAATACCACAAAAGGTGAAAATTTTTTGAGAATATTTTTTGTTCACATGCAAATTATTGTGTTTAAATTTCGCGAAACCAAAACTGGGTTAAAAATTCCGCGAGACCGCAGGTCGAGTGGAATTGGAGCAGTTTTTGTTGAGAGAAATTTGTAATAATTTGCATGTTAGAGAAAAAAAAATCTCTTAAAAAAAATTTTGCCTTGAGTGGTATTTAGAAAGATTATTCAACAATATGGGTATATGACATTTACCGTGTTCGGCAGCACACATTTTTAACGTTTTCCACTATTAATTCAATACTGAAGCATCTAACACGATTATTTTTTAGTTTTTAGAACGACGCCGATTTGAAAACTTCAGTTTGACGTTTTAGCGAAATGTCAGTCAAAGGCTACTTACTAAACTGAAATCATTGAAACCAATCGGGCTCGCGTGAAAACACTGCGACATTAGGTGTTTTCAAGGACAGTCAATTTTGATTGGCCGTTTCTGACAAATTGAACCATTTTCATTGATTTTTCCATTATAGTGTTGAATAATCAGTAATAATACCACGAGATGACTATGAATTATCAAAAATACTTTTGATTTCTCACGAAACGGGTTGTTTAGAAACACCTCGAGCCGAAGGCGAGTGGTATTTCTAATAAGCAACCCGTTGAGTTTGTAAGCAAAGGTATTTTATAATTCTGAGTCGTCGAGTGCGTATTCGATTAGATTATAAAATGAACATCAATAAGGGAATTACCCTAATAATTTATTTATTGCGTATCTTCAAACCTTGATGGAAAGGGTATGACATTGACAGCTGACAGCTCAAAATTGAAAACACCAAAACGATAACACCACGGTGGTTTCATTTATTAATACATGGTCTGTATAGGGATCTTAGGCATTGTGAATGGTATAATCAGAAGTAATACTATAAGTACTTCGATATTATCGGGTTATATGTCGATAACTTGTTGCACAATAATAAAAGAGTGACAGTTTGACAGGTTAAATAATCCGACCGCGTCAGCGTACTAACCTAGCTAAAAGTCATCTCCATGAAAACAACATCAAGTTGACAAAAGTCATGTATTGCGTCGCCTAGTGAAGTTACTCTAGTATAATCGATTTTGTATAATCGAAATTATACAAGATAACTTAACTAAATCCAGCCTTCTGATTGGTTGAGATCGCTACGAAAAAAATAATCAAAGAGATATAATTTGATATATGGCGACTAGAATATGGGCATTTACACTTCAGGGTGGATAGACGATGAACGTAAAAATGTTGACGTCATAGTAGTATCTAGCAAATTTTGCGAGATATCTAAGACTTTAAACTGACTTGCAGTATATAATATAAGTAAATAACTAGAATAAAAAGTTGTATAAATTTTGGTTAAGTTTTAATAGAGAACTGTCTATTTTCAGAAAACATCATGACATCAATTTCTTGTATTAATGATATGAGAACAATTTTCAAGGGATTGGTTAAAAAATACTCTAACAAACAGCCAAGAGCAAAAAATATAATTGGAAATGTATATGCCGTGCATAGGGGAGAAGTGAATCCCGCCTGAAGTAATGAAACCGCATAAGCAGCAATAGAACGTTTCCGGGAAATATTTCGGTAACAGAATTTGGAAATACTAAAACCGGTCTCTTTGAAGCAAATAAATTATTTTATATTGTAATTTTTACCTTTATATTGTTGCAATAAGAACCTGATTTTCAGCTGAAAAACGTCATTAATAAAATATACCGTAAGAAAATATTGCGATAGTATAAAACTGTAAAAGTTAAATGCAATCTAAGCCAGATATTTAACGGAAATCCATAACCCATTAAGAAAATGCAAAGCGCTAATATTATGTTTACTGTATAAACAAGTTGGGACGTTTAACACACCCTCGAATCTATTAGACTGACCTAACCTAACACAATTTCGTCTAGATTAAGCTAATTTACTATTCTAGCTAGAAATTAATTTCTGATGGGCTAACAAGTGGAACTAGTCAGTATTAAATGCTAACCAAATTAAGAAAATAGTTGGAAATTAAAATTTATATGCCGTTGTTAAGTAGTTCTCTTATTTTGAGAATGTTTTTCAGCTTGTTTATCATTAGATTCAAAACAGTTGAAATGCTTCTGTAAGATCATTGTAAATACTTTATACTCAATTGTACCATACGATTATATCGACTATCCCTAAATAATAGCGATTTTTGAAACAGACGAATTTGAAATGGAAAATTGTATTTGCTTTTATAATTTTACGTAGTATGAATTTCTCTAAAATTCTCTAAGCTCATAATTAGATCATTGTAATTATGCTGCAAGAAAACCTTCAGCGATATTTTCGCATTCAGTGGTCCTGCTGAAATAAAGTATAATTTAAACATAGAAAAGGAATGTGTGTTTGTATGTAAGTCTCGAAATACATTAATAAAAGTAGCTAGATACAAATACGTAGATTTGGGCAGTAGCTTCAAAGTGAATACAGAATTTGACTACTACGGTTTAAGGTTATTACAACCTTTACAGAAGGAAATAACTTCGAAAATCGGAAGAGAATTGAAATTAGAATAACTGTTATTTCCAGAGCTTAATACTGCAAGAAATGTGGTGGAAATCAATTTTCCGTCCAGGTTTTTTGAATTTATTAATTTTATTTTGAAAAACACGTCAAAGTCGAATCTAAGCCTTGTATCTTGCGTAGACTTGTTTAGAAACATTATACCAGCATAAACACTGTACTGACGGTGCCATACGTTTACTTAGCATTTTAAAGAAGGCATTTTAAACCATCTCGGAGGCATTCATCCATAATTGGTGTTAACTTAGCTCAGATTAGGAGGTCAAGTTTAATAACTTGAATTTCTTAAAATTGTTGTGGGATAATTACAGTACGAAAGCACTGGTGCCACTTCCTCATGCAGAACGAGCATCCAGTTGTGAAGTTACAACGGAAGCCCACTTATTTGACACAGTCAGTTTATTAGTTTAATTTGTAAAAACATGAAAGGTTATCGCGAAGTTGCAACGTTTCTCTTGCTTCAAAGAATAAACACTTCTACGACGCGAGTTTAATTCCTGTAAGTAGTATAACTGATGAAATATTTAGCAGGAACTTTCAAGTTTGAACTTTAATTAAATAGGAAATAATTTAATCGGCTCTTCTTTATTCGCAGCCGGTCGAAAGTTCTCGTTAATTAAAAGGTAAAATATGATCCGAACGGCTAGGAAGGTTTCAGGTAATTACATCATGTTTCCACCCCTTAGAGGCCTCGCGGGCTTAAACGAAGAACTAATAATAAAAATGGACGTTTCCAATGCATTATCACAACGAAATCTATATGGCAAAAGGCATTTGCCGCCATGTCGTTCCAATAACGGTACAATTTGGCTGATGGACACTTAAGGTCATAAACGCATACAGCATGCAGTTCCATCTCATGCAGATTTAATTTCGATAGGGACATCGCCCTTCATATCGGAGATAGTGCTCGCTAGATATTATGTGCTGCATTGCATATCGCAGCAATTTGGGGGATAGCCGGTGCATGTAATATCCTTAATGTGTTTCTGCCGCCTGCATAAAATTTTCCACCAACTCCGCGGAGAGGGATGTTTGGGGAAAACATGCTCCATTTATCCCAAATGCAGTAATCTTCTTTGGAAGATTGTTTCGCATTTGACTGCCAGTGGCGTAACTGATCAGGTGGAATTCACAACAGACTTTTTGCAAGCGAGCCTTGTAGTGCAACCAAGGTATCGAATTGCTAAAATCGATCGAGCAGTTGAAATCCCACATGAAGTTTTGCTAAATTCAGAAACGTATTTTGACAGCTAAGGCAGGGAACGTAATACGCTGTGGTAAGGGTTTTTAACTATTGTTAGACAAAATATGTAAATTTATAAAAAGGACGTTGTTGGCCAAAGAGCTTATAAGTTCATCTGCTTTAAATAAAATATTCAAACGACAAGTGTTACTCCTGTTTTTCTGAACAAAAATTGCCAATTTAAACATACCTAAAAAAACGTAAGATATTTCGTCTAAATTATATACATTGTGTTCGTGTCATTTTATGCATTCGCTGCTGGACCTGGACCCAGCTTAGTAACCAAGTGAATATGCGTTCAAATCTGGTGGCGGCCAAAATTTTTCTCGTAGCGGCGATGGACTCCGTTGAACTTTCCGAACGGTATGAATGATCCTCGACAGTGAAAGGTACAAGAGGCTAAAGATAGTGGAGCGGTAAAGATAACAAAGCAATGGAAGAACTATTGGGCAAGGTCTAAACATTGTAGCTCCTATAAATAAATATTCTGTTATTTATAAAACTTGTCACAGCAGAAGTAAAATGCAAAGCTTCTGTCGAGGAGGCACTTCCAACATTTAAAATACTGGAATGTTGGAATTATGTATCAATTGATTCTTTTAAAATCGTTATAGTATGTTATTTTACAACGTTAGAATGTCTACATAATTATAATCAATATAAAATCGATATGGGAACAGGTAGAATATGAGTTTACATTTCACGTAATTGACAAAGGTTTAGTGATTCAAATTTGTACTCAACATTAGAGGCCTATTTATCTTGATAGCTTGATTTTCGATAGAATAGGCAACACTCGTTGTTTGCCCTTAACGGAAGAAGATTAGGTAAATGCAAACAAGTAATCTATCTGGTGTCATACGTGTCACGTTATTACATAATAACACTTTACTTGTTACCAAAACAAACTCACGTCACCCCAGGACTAAAATGGAAAAGCTAAAATTTCTTCAAAGAGGTGTCAAATTCGGTGTTTTGATTACTTGGAACTGTATACGGTCTCAGCGTTATTCAAGAAAGACTGCACGGCTGACTTATAGTTGAGAAGGGGTGAGTCGGTACGCCAGGCGTTAGCTATTTAATACTAGGTGTTATTTGCTTGAAGCGCCAGAAGTTCTTAGCTCAGCCACATTGACTTCCAGAACATGAGACGGGGGGGGGGGGGGGTCACGATGCTTCTTAGGGGTGATGTGTGTATGTGTGTGTGTGTTTGTAGCCCCTCAGCGATGAACCTACCTTTGTTGAAGCTTGGTACGCCACTGCTATGTGCTCTAAAAAAGGTAAACAACATACCAAATGCAGTAAGTGAATAGGATAATTTACAAACTATCTATTGAGTACTTTTAAAACAGAAAAACAAATACACGGCATATTATTTCTGTTTCCTAGAGGACGTCGTCGTAACACAAACTGCCTACAGCATAACTCTAACCGGACCATGCCGGAATATTTAATTATTAAACGACAAACACGATCAGCCTGGAAGAGGCAAAACATTTTGAATAAGTAGCGCATGCAGCGTCACCCCGGAACAGAGCGCATGGTACAGTACAATACATGGACAAAAATAAAAAAATACCTGTGAATAGGTGGCAGCGCCTCTTGGTTGACTGTAGAAGTTGCCCTTGCGCGGTAGCTTCGCACACACACATCATTGAGGGATGAAAGACCAGTTGAATCTCGGAGAGGAGGTCCAACGAGGCAGCGGTGCTGAACAGTCAACTTCGGGGGTGCTGCAGAAACGAGAAAAGGGGAACTTTCTCGATGCTAGCTTACCGGGCTTGTGCTGCCGTTTTTTAGGTTGAATCATGCAGTCAAGCCTACAGAACCATATGGGAAGAGCTGGCTTCGCCCGACATGAACGAAAACTAACCAATTTCCACAAGCGGCGTTAGGAATCAAAAATATCTTAACAACGTGCTCGTGCCATTTCAGTTGTTTATCTCAATTTCTTCCGCCACTGGCATTCATTTACTCTAGTTCGTCTCTTAGGCTTTATTTCTGATTCTATCTCTTCTAGTTGTATTCAGTACTCATTATAAGTATTTCATGTCAAATGCATTTCATTTGGTAATGTACTACATTTCTACATTCAAAATCATTTGAAATGTGGTACTTTTCTGCGTTAGGAACACTTTTGCATAGCAACGGTGATTCATTTACGTTTGGCAGTACTGAAGTGTACTGTTGGTGGCACTGTAAGTCTGTGCCAAATTCGAGGTTGGCAGGTTAGGTTTTGCGTCAGTTTTGACACAAACGGACGCAAAATCTAACCTGATAACCTCGAATTTGACATAAACTTACAGTGTCACCAACAATGCACTTCAGTACTGCCAAACGCATAACGTCAACTAGAGCTGCTGATTGTGCTTTAGTCCACAGGAACGAGTTCTGCTCAGCCTGATTATGTTTTGACATTTAGTGTCACTTTTATGTAAAAATTTAAAATTTAACAATTCTTATGAAATGCGATAAAATTACGCAACACGTGAGAAAAGTGGCCGTTTAAGTAATCGCTAACACTCGTACTCAAACGAGCCATACTTGTTCAGTAATGCATCACTTTTCTAAACTTGTTGCGTAATATACTATTTAATTATTGCATCGCCGATTGTCCTTTTTTTAAGCTATTTTGGTGTAATTTTGTTTTCTCTCTTTTGAAATCAATTGTCAACAATTCTTAATTAACATTTTATAACTGCTTACAGATTTTAATATAAAAGAATGTCATTACACAATACTATTTGGAAAATGAATTTCTGTTTTTTAATATGCACCGCTACGGGTTTTGTTCTGGGTGTTGCAAAAAGTATATCTGAATTAGATGGAAAGAGGTGTATTGAAGGTAATGCTTAATGTTCCAAGAGGGAAGGTTCAGCGTTCGTAATCAATATTTTCAAGGTTACAAGGGAGCTGGAAATAAATAATCGGTTTCACACCGAAAACGAATTATGCCTTCTTGTTTTGGTATCACATTCGATTATATCCGATCTTCACAATTTAGTACATAAAATATGTGATAAAATCTTAAAATTCACAATTACCTTTATCTAATGTTGTAAAGAAAAACATAATTACAGCTATGAAATTAGTTCTTTTATTGGAGAAGCAGTTTAATTATTCAAGTTTACACCATAGTGTAATTTAAAATGCAAGGGATTATTTTTTTGTAAAGAACGTATTATAGCAGATAAATTAGGAATTGACGTTTGACATTAATATCGAACAATAAATTGAGTGTGTGTGCTTCTATTTTTGGAAATAATCGTAACATTGAAAATTTTCATCTGCCGAATGAATTTGCTTCTATTTCTGGAAAGTATGATTATAAATTATAAAGTAAATTTATAATGTTTCTAGGTTGAAGTGTGAATGAATATCAAAAGGTTTATACACAATGTAGGTACTTAAGTTGTGCGGTGCTAAATGTTTCCCATTCTTTTTTACAGAATTTAAAATTTTGTAGTTTGATCCAACAGAGTTTTGATTTTACATACTCCACCAGTAAAAGTGAAGAGCAATCATATTTGATTAAATAATGCCTAATAATTAATAGGGTTGGTTCTCTGTTCTATCAAAAATAATTATACTAGAATCTGTGGTGCGAAGAAATTGTAGCGGAGCTAACAAACTTGATACAAACTTTAAACATTTTCCTTCACGTGTAAGATTATAAAGGTACAGCCGATTAACTACAAAAGACACTAATAAAAAGCGAAATTCGGTATGCAGCTGTACGAGCTAAACTCAGGGGGTGTTTTAAAAGCAATTGCGATGCAGGATAGAGCAAAATCTTGTAATGTCAAAAACTAAATTGTGTACGTCACGCTTGCAGCACGAGGTGACAAATGGCTTCTACCGTTTTATCCAAAATTGTCAAGCCTTTCATAAACCCTTTTCAATGAAAAGCATTATCTCCAAAAAACTACTCCATATCGCTACAGCGTTGAAGCAGCCAACTAATGGAAGTACAAGGAATAATCACGCCTTCTGCACAGTCGAAAGGGTTCAGTTACGCAGCTAAACGGACCAGGAGAAAATGAAAAGATGCCAAGTCGACACAGCGAAAGTCCGTTCAACCCTTTTTTTGCAATAGAGACGAGTCCTAGTTCCGGCTTCCCTTTTGTCCCAACGCAGGGGCTATTAACGCAACCAAAGCAATAAAACCGATCTCCGGGCCTGGTCATCCTACTCGACGGACAATGTGCCATCGTAAGCCCAAAATGGTACGAGGCAGCTAAGGATCATAAAACCCCTTCTTCTTGCGTAAGGAGCACCTATTTAAGACCAGACAGCCTGGCGTTTACGGACGGCTCCTTGAAACAATAAAGAAGCCGACCTGCGGTTAATTAATAAAATTAAGCAATGGTAGTAAAAATCGCAGATCAACGCCCCTACAGTTTATACACCACGGCAGCTCTGAAAACTCTTTACTTACCGCGATGGCCCTAACTAACTCAAATTTCGGCGGTCTTGGATCGTAGGTTTAAATCATCAGCTGTGTACCCTGGAATGTCTTCAATAAAAGGAAAAGAAATGGGCGCAAGAAATCAAAAGATTTCGAATAATAAGAGGAAATAAACTGCAAGTGACTAACGTTTAATTAATAGATAATAAAAAGTCTTGAAGTGTCAGTAATAAATAATCAGGATAATTAAAATGCAAATAATGTGATAACAAAGTTGTGTACGTTAACTGAAGGTTGCGACACGCATAAAATCAAGAACCCCTATCGGGTTATTTTAATAACTTTACCAACAAATCATTCGTGGGATAAGCTTATCACAGTCATTTAATAAATCCTTCGGTTTAGGCTATTGAAAATAAAAAAGCGTGACTGTACCTTTTACGTCAATACACATCAAAATAGCAACTTTTAAATACTGAGCATAATTAACTATAAGCATAAAAATTCAAATGTAAAAGGCAAGAGCATGTATGAAATTGAACATAACATGTTAATAATGGCAAAACGTATGAATTTAAATTCCAAATAATTGCTGGTTTAAAATGTATAAAAGTAAAATCCAGGTATTGAAGATACGATAAATCCCGGAATAACACAAACTAACCTCGCTTCTCCAACGCTCATAAACGGCTAACAGGCAAACGCCGGCCGGGGTAGCTACACCCTTCGGTTCAAAATAAGCTGGTCGTGAACTGCTACCATAATGGACGAAATCGCCGTGGATGCAAATTATAGCAAAGGCACCCTCGAACGGCAGCAACTAAGCAGAGCGCCAGCAGGTGTCGAAAATGCGATAAGGCTAGCGGCTTGGCCTCCGAGAAAAACTCGTGGTTGAAACTGGTAATAAAGAGCTAAGAAGAAAATGTAATTACTATGGGAATAGAAAAACGCCCTCGTACCTGATCATAATCAGCCCTTAGGAACACAAAGCTCATAGAAATCGGTTGAGCGCACGTAATTTGACTTAATTAAAATCAAACCTCAGCCACGCTAAACACGGCGGGCCGAGGCGAGAACAGCAAGTGCTCGGACGAAAATTTCGTTTTCAAAAGAAAGCTTGCGCTCTGATAAGAGATAGCGCGGGTCGAGAGTTCATCGCGCGAAAGAAAGAACTCGAACCAGGTACAAAATGCGCTGGTTTGGAAAATTTAAGAATTTGAAATGCAAAGGATTTAGAATTCAACTAAAAATATACAGGTTAAGCCTGAAATAATTGGATAACTGGCGAAACAATTAAGGGGAGCCAAAAAATTGTTTCATCCTCCAGATATACCGGCTTGGCTTACTCTAAGCAAGAAAAGGGCTTTGGTCAGCTTCCAAAACCTGTTAACATAAAATAAACGTACTTTACGAGTCAGATTCCGATCTTCGTGTATATGATTCTCTATATTCATGTACTCTACGTATCTGTGAGTATTATTTTATGTTGTCAAATAAGTAAAATTGATGTTATTGTTGGGTATTTTGTATGTGCTTTATTAAACGTACAAGTAACTCTGCACCGACACAACATAACTTCTTTAAAATCTTACCACACTTAAAGATAAGAAGCCCCAATAACTGTTGTGTATTTTAAATAAATTTTCCTTTTCGTATAATTTCTCTTTAAATAATGTTGTTTAATGCCTGACTAAAATGGAATTTTGCTAATAATTGTAGTATGAACATCCAAAAACACAGGATACATTGCATTTCATTTTTTCTGCAGTTTTTAGTAGTTACAGAACAAAGCTACAAAATTTATTCAAACGGAAAACCTTAACAACGGCTTTTTCCCACTTTAAAACCTAATGGGAATATTCTTTAGCAGCTCATTTGCACCAAAGGGATGAAAATCGTTTCATTGATTTGTTCTCGTTTGGCAGGCGCTAACTCGAGTAAAAGTCACAACAAAACCTGTCATAAATTACCATTTAAATAGAAGCCAATCAATCACGGCCATGTAAAACATCTCGGCCCCATATTCGCTATATTTAAAACCATCCAATTATTCTGCTTCGGGCTGCCTTAATAACCGTGCGTTTGGGTTGGGCCTTGATAAGAATTTCATCGACGAAAATTGGAATGTCGCGTGTGTGTTTCCGCGTTTCCACAACTTTGCGCCGTAAAGTTTCGACTCTGCACCGACATGAAACTGCAAGAGTTGCCTGGAAAAATTGATATAAAAGTTCAGTCATGAAAGCCCAAACTAATTTTGTAAACGTGCTTTTGAGCAAATCCAAGCATTCAGCCTTGCAAATAAAAGAGACGTTAGCTATGACATATTCAAATTGTGTACGCGTTTACATCATTTATGTGCTAGGTCCTTTAATTACTTCGTTGTTACACGAATAATAATCAGCGGTCTCGCTGCTGAATGAGCAAAGCAATTGTTATGCCTTTTAATTATGTAGAACAATATCAGGTTACTATTCGCGGTTTTTAAGTGGTAAGTACTATTTAAATTTTACTCAAACAAATAACACTGCACTACTGACTGCTTGAGCTATCGCTTTTATATTAATCTCTCTTTTTCTCTTCTTGAACTTTCTATTAGGCTATGAGCCTGTTCTGTCCAGATTATGACATTTAATTGTTTCCTTCATGTTATTCCCTCTCGCCATTTTTTGGGGGAGTACTACATTTCTTTTTCCTAGTGGTCGGTTATCTCTAGAAATTTTCACGAGCCTTGTTTCATCGATCCTCAATATGTGCGCATTCAACTCTCTCTTTCTTCCACTGATCCAATCTGTTATGTGTGGTACTTGACATAATTCGCGATTGTTAATATTCCTTACTCTGTGCAGTTTGGTTTTGCCAGTAGTATTTTCATTTCAGTCACTCGCATCTTTTGTTTCGTTTTAGTTGCTTCTGTTGCCGTTTCTGTGGCATATGTCCTTGTGGGTCTTATGGCTCCTTTATATATCCTTGCCTTGGTGTCTCGTCTTAGGTATTTATTCCTCCATATAGTTCTCTTTACCATGTGTATAATAAATGATAGTCTATTGTGGACGACATGGCCAGTAATATAATGTCTATGAAAATTGGAAGAAAATCAAAGTATGATGAATTATCATTAAGTTTAAAAAATATTGTAACGACCCAACTTTGCTTTACCGTTTGTACCGATTGTATTTTCTCATTTTTGGCAAACTTTTTGGTTGATTTTGCAAATGTCAGATTTGCACTACCTGCCTTCCGCATCTAGCTTTAGAGTGGCTCGGGTTCTTCCGGTTCTTTTACAAGTTTATCACATTTTATCGTCATCCCGAACGAGACGGACGTACGTTGCTTCATGCAGTCCTAGATTGAGGCGTTAGCACACTGTTTTAATTTGAGTCATCTGAGGGCCGTTTCAGATCTGCAGGTAGGGATCGTTTTATTTGATGTTCTTTTAGCGCAACGGGAGCTTTCGTTTGTAGATCAATTTGTTTGTCACCATGTCGTCCCTGGTTACCGCTTGGTAAACTGCGATTGCAAAGTTTGCATACCCTTCTTGAGGAGCTGTGTTTATCCAACTATCTGTGTTTTCGGACAGCCCTGAGACCGTTTTCAATGCAACGAGTTGTTATCGCCGCTTTCCACAGTAGCAGGTTGGCAGATAGAACTCGATATGTTCGCCGTGTCTTCTCTGAGACCTCACGGTTGCAGAAGTTAAGAATAGGTTTACCAAAATTGCGTTTATGCATAAAATTTATTAACTTGTACCTTCATTGGGATTTTACAACTTGTTTCTTTATAATCTAACAGTTTAAAATTTATATCTACTTAATCATGTCTTTGCCTGTTGCTTTAAGTACTTATTTTGAGTAATTTATCTTCATCGGTGTTGAAACTAAATTTTAGTATCGTTAACAGCTTCATTACCGCACTGAGTGCAGTAAAGGATATTACCGCACTCTGTTTATATAAAAAATACATTGAACCAAGATTTATTGATGAAGATAAAATATTGAACAATACACGTTTGCTTATGGCAGTTATAGATAAAAAAAAAACATGAATATGAAGTGGTAATTTTTCCGGGAGGGAATTTTGTACTGCCCGGTGGGGATTCCCCCCCCCCTCCCGGTCACCCCCCTGGATTCAACACTGATTGTCGCAAAACTCGGCTCGCCGCCTCGTTCTGGCAATCAAACTCGTTTCGTTAAAATGCTCATAATCAAACTTGTCTCGTTAATATCTATTAACGTAGTATTAAGGTTTATACTTGATTAACGAGGAGTAGCGACTACCTTTTTTTACAGAGAGTTAATGTTGCGTTAGAAGTATACCTTCCGTATTCCGAAGGCTTTTGATATGCATTCGTATGCGAGTCGTTAAATACGCAGTTGTTTTATTGGAGCGTTGGTGAGCCTCCTTTCATTTAGTGTTGAATTTCGCTATACGGGTTCAGACGTATTACTGCTGTTGCTTGTATCGTGGGTTGGTTACGGTGTTTGTTAGAAATTACACACACGAATAACTCCACCACTTTTAATATTCTTTATTTACGCAACGGATTACAGACATAAATTAACTGGTTACGGATTTGCTACTATACTATTACAAGTGTGGATCGAATAGGTCTTTTTAATCAGCATACATGTGAACGTTTGTGGATCTGACACTTAGCTCCTGAAACATCCCAAAGTGAATGCTTCAGTATGTATGAGATTAATATTAAACATGTGGGAATCTGACCCGACATGTGCCAGACGACCAGAGTGGTTGTTGGGCTAAGACCTAGTACGCAATGATCCTGTTCAACCCCATCGCTCTGGTTTATGTTACACAATTTACACAATATACAAAAAGGATTTTCTATTCTAGTGACAACAATGGTATTGCATTCACAAAACGGAGGATGCGTTCGCTTTCACTTGGGACGCAACGGTTGGGTTTTATGAGTTTATGACACACTTGAAATTCACTAGATTTTTACAGCTGCAGTTTTGTATTGTGACTTCACTTTCGCTTCTGATTTAGGAAAGTGTATTTTAAGAAACCCTTTTAGTTCGAGGGACGTTGAATAATTTCTCTCCATTGAATTCCGCGCACAAATCACCTTTTTAACTGCGTGCATCCGTTTGCTAGAAAGTTTTCTAATGGTACTTAAGCTAACTGCTTGCATTTCACAAATATCTTTTTCGGACAGGCACTGTTTATTTTATAGTCGAGCTTCCTTTCTTTGGAATTCTTACGCTAACTGTTGACAACGAGTTATTGCGATTTATGGCTCCACTACATGACCCCCTTACCAGTGGTTAAGCCACGAGATTATGCTGCCCGGAAGTAATCCGGGAAATGTACTCGCCGTCCACTTCTGGTGGTTGTTGTCTGCTTGTTTGTATCGGCGTCTTTGTGCGCCGCGGTGCTGGTTGCAGCTTGTTCCTGCTTGGGCTCAGCTGCAAGATAGGCGGGTTTTAGCCTGTCGATTGATATCGTCGCCGGCTTGCCACGGATTTCGACGCTGAAAGTCTTTTCTGATTTAGAGATCACCGGGAATGGGCCATTGTAAGCAGCTTGCAGCGGCTTGCGCGTGGCATCGTTTCTCACGAACACATGTGTGGAGGTCGCGAGATCTTTGAAGACGAATGCTTTGCGCTGGCCATGATGCTGAGCTGCAGTCGGGCGTACCTTGTCAAAATGCTCTCTAAGCTGGTTTACGAAATCGGCTGCATGTACGTCTTTCGTAGCAGTAAAAAATTCCCCTGGTAGTCGAATGTTCTCGCCGTAGACCATCTCGGCTGAGGTAGCGTTGAGGTCTTCCTTAATGGCTGTGCGAATGCCCAGGAGAACTGCTGGCAGGCGTTCTGTCCACCTGGTGTCTGTGTGGCACTCGATTGCGGCTTTTAGCTGGCGGTGAAATCGTTCTATCATGCCGTTAGCTGCCGGATGGTATGCTGTCGTGTGCATGTGTTGCGATCCCAAAAGGTTGGCTAATTCCTTGAACAGATTGGAGGTGAACTGCCGGCCGCGGTCCGTTGTGATCCGCAGTGGCACTCCAAATCTAGCTATCCAGCTACTGAAGAAGGCTCTGGCCACCGTTTCAGCCGTGATGTCAGGGATTGGTATGGCCTCAGGCCATCGGGAGTAGCGATCGATGCATGTCAGGCAGTACGTATTGCCTAGCGATGAAGGAAGTGGCCCAACAAGGTCGAGATGCACGTGCTCAAACCTGGAGGAGGACGTGGAGAAGTTTCCCACTGGTGCTGCTACGTGCCTGGTGATCTTCGAGCGCTGACATGGGATGCACGTCTTGCTCCAAAGGCTGCAGTCCTTGCGTATGGAAGGCCATACAAACCTGGAGGAGACGAGCTGCGTCGTGGCTCGAATTCCGGGGTGAGAGAGGTTGTGGAGGGCGTCGAACAGCGGGCGTCGGAACTGCTTCGTGACAAAAGGGCGTAGTGTCCCCGTAGTCGAATCGCAGTAGACATCCGCATCCTGATCCGGGAAGTAGACCTTCTTCAAGTCTAGCACGGCCTCAGGGTGTAGGAATGTCTTCAGCTCGGCATCCGATTCTTGCGCTTTTTCCAGCGCTTTGTAATTAATTGGGCTGCCTGGAAAAGATGCTGAACAACCTGCAACAGACACACGTGATAATGTATCCGCGGGAATGTTGTCGCTCCCAGCGACATGACGAATATCCGTCGTGAACTGTCCAATAAAGTCCAAGTGACGGAATTGTCTGGGCGAGGCGCGTTCTGGCTTTTGTTGAAACGCGTATATTAATGGCTTGTGGTCGGTGTAGAGCGTGATATTGCGGCCTTCTACAAAGTAGCGGAAGCGCTTCACAGCCGAATAAGCTGCCAGTAGCTCCCGATCGTAGGCGCTGTATTTCTTCTGGGCAGCGTTTAGCTTTTTGGAGAAAAACGCTAAGGGCTGCCATGCTCCGTCCACATGCTGTTGTAGCACAGCTCCCATGGCGACATCAGATGCATCAACCATGACTGATGTTGGAACTGCAGGTGCTGGATGCGCCAGGAGGGTACCTAGCGTTTGCTAGTATTGTTTTGGAGCGTGAGAAAGCTTCTTCCGACTCTGGGTTCCATTGGATTTCCGTTTTTGGCTTTACTTTGGGTCCTTGCAGGTGTTTATTCATCGGAGCCAAGACTTCTGCTGCGTTAGGAAGGAACCTTCTGTAGAAGTTCAGCATTCCTAAGAAACGGCGCAGCTCTTTAATTGTCTTGGGCTTGGGCACTTGCTTAATAGCCTCGATGCGGTCTTCTGGAGGTTTAATTCCTTCTTGTGAAATGGAGTACCCAAGGAAGTTGACGCTGGGCTTGCCAAGGTTGCATTTTGCCGAGTTGATCAGTACTCCATACTCGCTGAGCCTGCTGAAGAGTTGGCTGAGGTGCTCCAGGTGCTGTTCCTCTGATGTGGAAGCTACCAGTAGGTCGTCAATGAATGCGTAGCAAAAGTCGAGTCCTCTGGTAACCTCATCTATAAAACGCTGGAACGTTTGGGCAGCATTCTTTAAACCAAAACTCATAAATGGAAATTCGTACATTCCGAATGGAGTTGTAATTGCTGTCTTGCAGATATCGTCGCTGTGGACTGGGATTTGGTTGAAGGCTCTTACCAGATCGATTGTTGACAAGATCTTGCAACCAAAAAGATTGTGTGCGAAATCCTCGATGTGTGGCACAGGATAGCAGTCCGCCAGAGTTCTCGCGTTTAATGCTCTATAATCTCCGCAAGGACGCCATCCATTGTCTTTCTTGTGCGCTAGATGAAGGGCTGCAGACCAATTACTTTTGGATGGGCGAGCTATTCCTTGATCGAGCATAAACTGGAACTCATTCTTAGCTGCATGTAACCTATCCGGTGGGAGTCTTCTAGGCCTGCACGTGACAGGAGGTCCAGCTGACGTAATTATTCGATGTGTAGTGGCATGTTTTATTTTCTTAGGCAGAACTGACGGACGCGCGATGTCCGGGAACTTCGCTAGAAGCTTATGGAAAGCCGAGTCGCCGGAAATTGTTTTTATTTGTGGCGATACACACTCCCGCACTACACCGATTGCTTTCAGCTGGGTTACATTGTCTATTAGGCGCTTGTTTCTAATATCAACAAGTAAACCGAAGTGGCTGAGAAAGTCTGCGCCAATTATCGGCTTGTCGATGTCTGCGACGACAAATTTCCACGAAAATGTTCGCCTCAGCTTAAAATCTAAGTTTAACACTATATGTCCATATGTACTAATTACCGAGTTGTTTACCGCTCTAAGTTCGTACTCGGTACGCGCACGCGGTCCTTTTATAAATGTTCTCGGCAATACACACAAATCCGCCCCTGTGTCAATCAGGAAAAGCCATTTAGTTGACACGTCCGTTAGAAAAAGGCGGCGATTGTTAGACAAGGAGTCATGTGCCGCGTTTACGAACTCCCCTGGTAGTTTTTTTTGGTAGTGGCACGGTTGAGTGCATTTCGTTGCATTGTCTTTAAATCGGCGGTGGTACCAACAGATTCGCGATGAAGATTGCGACCTGGAACGGTACCGTTGTGTGCTATTGCTTCGCGGCTGTTTTTCCCGGCTCATCCGTGCAACTTGCTGGGATAATTCAGCAACTTGCTTGCACAGCTGATTGATTTTCTCGTCGTCGCCGCGGGAAACAGTGGTTGCCACCTGGAACGTCCTGGGGGTGATTTCAGCAATTTTGTCTGCCAAGGTGGACACAGCTTGGAGATTGCTGCTTGCTTGCGTCATCAGGATAGCTTGCATGCTATCTGGAAGTCGCCCGATCCATAATGTACGTATGAAGTTCTCTGGTACCTCGCCGTCTGCTAAATTCGTGAGATGCCTCAAAAATTGGGACGGTGTGCGATCGCCTATTTCCTCGTGCTCTAGAAGTTGTTTTATCTTCTGTTCGCGAGATGTGGATAGGCGCTTAATTAGAGCCTGTTTGAGCGTCTCGTACATCTCTTGACGTGGCGGGTTGGTGAGGATGTCTTCGACTTCTTGGGCATATTTATTGTCTAGATTAGCACTTACGTAATAATATTTGGTGGTATCTCGCGTAATGTTGTTGAAGGCAAACTGTCCTTCGAGTTGTACGAACCACAGTGCAGGTTTTGTTGGCCAAAATGGAGGTACTCTGATGTTAGTTCTGTCGATTGAACTGGTTGTTGATTCGCTGTTGGTAGTGACAGATATGTTGCCTTCTGTTTCCATCGTGAAATGTCGTAGCGGACTTCACTTAATTTGAATTCACTGTTTACCGATTACCCGGTCACGAACGCGAGTTTTTAATCACCAATTTAGTTTAATTTACGCTGTTTTCGCGATTGTTTGTTTGTCGAGTGTCACCAATATAGAGGTGTACCCGACGAAAACACTGCTGATATTCGTTATCAGGGGTCACCAATATCGTGGGTTGGTTACGGTGTTTGTTAGAAATTACACACACGAATAACTCCACCACTTTTAATATTCTTTATTTACGCAACGGATTACAGACATAAATTAACTGGTTACGGATTTGCTACTATACTATTACAAGTGTGGATCGAATAGGTCTTTTTAATCAGCATACATGTGAACGTTTGTGGATCTGACACTTAGCTCCTGAAACATCCCAAAGTGAATGCTTCAGTATGTATGAGATTAATATTAAACATGTGGGAATCTGACCCGACATGTGCCAGACGACCAGAGTGGTTGTTGGGCTAAGACCTAGTACGCAATGATACTGTTCAACCCCATCGCTCTGGTTTATGTTACACAATTTACACAATATACAAAAAGGATTTTCTATTCTAGTGACAACAATGGTATTGCATTCACAAAACGGAGGATGCGTTCACTTTCACTTGGGACGCAACGGTTGGGTTTTATGAGTTTATGACACACTTGAAATTCACTAGATTTTTACAGCTGCAGTTTTGTATTGTGACTTCACTTTCGCTTCTGATTTAGGAAAGTGTATTTTAAGAAACCCTTTTAGTTCGAGGGACGTTGAATAATTTCTCTCCATTGAATTCCGCGCACAAATCACCTTTTTAACTGCGTGCATCCGTTTGCTAGAAAGTTTTCTAATGGTACTTAAGCTAACTGCTTGCATTTCACAAATATCTTTTTCGGACAGGCACTGTTTATTTTATAGTCGAGCTTCCTTTCTTTGGAATTCTTACGCTAACTGTTGACAACGAGTTATTGCGATTTATGGCTCCACTACACTTGTTTAGTCTCTATGGGCAATGAATAGCTTAACGTATCTATTTGTTTGTACTCCTCCTACTATTAGATTTTATCGTTTGTTTGGCATTGTAATTGTTTTATACTTAATAAATTTCACTTTTGATATTTTTCCTAATTTAACTTTGGCTGTTTTTAGATCTTCAAAACCTCGTATAAGTTTTATATTTTTATTAATTTCATTTTCTAAACTAAACTTTTTTAAACTGCACCTGTAGAGTTTCAAGTTCTTTTGCTTTTAATATACTTGGCTTAGTATTTATACGTTCTTTAAATTACAGTGTTTATTAATGTTCACTATATTGCATTTTTTTATTGTGACCGTTGTCACTTGGTTTTAATGTGTGTCTATGTTTAAATATTGAATATTTGGCACCTGGCATACTATCATTCATTAAAGCCTAAGCTATTGACTTTTATTACTGGGATTTTTCTTTGAGCTACCATAACCTAATAGTTTTTTAGAGTTTAGGATCTTCTAAGTTAAGCCCCCTTTACGGTAAGTGAGTGAATTTAACTGCAAGTTAGATTTTTGTTGTTGCTGGTAACTAGCGCCCACTTTGTTTTTTTTAAGTTAATAACCTTAAGACCCGTCACCTCGTCCTTTTCCATGACAACAATCTCAGTGAATTTTGAGCTAGTCAGGGTTGTGTATGATTTTTGCTGAAGGGCGATACAATATTTGTGTTCAAAATGTGTTTTGTGTCTTAAACTCGTGAATTACATGAACTTATAAAAGAATTATGGGCACAAATAGTTACATTGTTATCATTTAAATATTAGCAATGTTGGTAGAGGGGAAAGTTATTGGTAGTACTAGTAGTCTGTTTTTGTAATAACTCCTGTGTGCTACTTTTCACGCTGGGCAGCGATTAGTGACTACCATCTGATTGCAATGACTTTACAAATAATGATCTAACGGATTTATATCTGGGAATCTTGACGATGAGACGAGATCTTCATAACCGAACCTCTAATCTTTACCGCTTGAATTCAGCTGCGAAAATGGATCTTCCACAATATGTGGAGCACTATCTCATTGAAACGGTATGCGTCGGTCAATATTAAATAGAGTATCGTTGGATATGCGAACTCTTGCGATGAGAGGATATTTTCATAATCGAACCTCTAATCTGTACAGTTTCAATTCAGTTACGAAAGTTGATCTACAATAGCGTAGAAAGTCATTATGGTGACACGGCATGCGCTGGTCAATATTAAGTGGAGTGTCTTTGAATACGCGCGCTCATGCCATTTATATATATGTATATGAAGGGTCTAGGAAAATTCATCGAAAACAATTCATCGAAACACAGTTCATCGAATACAATTAATCGGAACGCAATTCATCAAAGCAACAATTCATCGAAAGGACAATTAATCGAAATTTAATTTATCGAAATACGATTCATCCAATCAACAATTCATCGAACAGAAAATTCATCGAAATTTCGCTTTATAGGAATTTCAGCAACTTTTTTAAGGATAATAACATATTATTTTTTAATGTGTCTTGAGTTAAAAAAAATTCAAAAACTAAATAAGTATATTATTATACCCTCAAAAAACCTTATGAAATCACTACAAGGCGAAATATAGATGAATTGCATTTCGATTAATTGTATTTCGATTAATTGCCGTTTCGATTAATTGTATTCGATGAATTGTGTTTCTATGAATTGTTTTCGATGAATTTTACGGTAACGGTATTTGAATTACATCGACGTGTAGAGGAATCATGGACATAGTAGAAATAAAAGTGATTAGTAACACTAGTAGTCTTCTTCTATAATTATTTCCGCGTGCGTCTCTCACGCTGCTTACAATGTGCTTGCAACGACTTCAGAAATAATGAACTAATGGATTGAGATAATAATAATAATAATAATAATAGTCTTTATTGCACATAATATACTACATAGTACAACACAAATGAAACAAAAATGAGAATTAAGTGCAAGGGCGAAGTTCAGATTGGCTCATCAAAAGAACCATCTGCTCCTCCACTTAACCCAAAAAAAAAAACCAATATATAAATTTGATAAACATGAACGGCGATTCTACAAAAACAAGTAAGAAAACATAAATAATTAAGAGCGTGGCACATCAGAATCCTCTACCACTGTTCTGCAAACCAAGCAAGTACAGCTTACAGTGCTTCTTAAATCGCGAAGGGGGGTAGGCTTTAAGATAGTTTGGTAGTTTATTGTAGATAGATGCAACACCATATGAAAAGGACCTTTCAAAGAATTGAGTACTGTGTGATTGTAGTGCTAACAGACCGCGGTGCCGTAAATTAAGGTTATGAATGTCAGTTCTATATCTGATTTTTCTATATAGATAAGCAGGAGTTTTAAAAAACATTACGTTATGAAAGAGACAAGCCTGATGTAATAACCGACGATTTTCCATGTTCAGCCAATTAAGAATGCAGAGCTTATGCGACACGTGTTCAAATTTTCTAATACCGTATATTAGCCGAATACATGCATTTTGTATTTTTTGAATTTTATAAGAATAATTTTTATCGATGCACGGACCATACACTGCATCTCCGTAGTTGAACAAGGAAAGCACTAGTGAATTACACAGCATAACCTTAGTGCGAAAATCTAAAAAGTGTCTGTTAGAATATAAAAGTTTAATATTAGCGAAAGATTTTTGAATTAGGTTATTAATATAAGTTTTAAATCGGAGATTAGAATCAATAACGATTCCTAAATTTTTAGATTCGCTGTACACTGGTAATGTCATGCCATCAATTTTAATATTTACATGAGAGAGAATTTCATCTCTAACTTTTGGCCTCCCAAAAAGAAGAACGGCAGACTTACTGGGATTAATTTTCAAAGCGTGATCTTTAGAGATATCAACAAGTGACATAAGATCAGCATTAACTAAAGCATTTGCTACACAAATATTAGTTGGTTCAAATGAATAATACAACTGGGTATCATCTGCGTAAAAATGAGATTGACAATTATTAATGGAATTAGGCAAATTAGAAATGTATATGGAAAACAGAAGAGGCCCTAGAATAGAACCTTGTGGCACTCCTCTTATTAATTCCCTCGCATTGGAAAATTCATCTGATAAGCGAACACGTTGTGATCTGTGAGACAAATAATTATTAATTAATAGTGCAGCGTTAGAAGTGAACCCAATAAAGGAAAGAATAGCCAACAGTATGTCATGATTTATAGTATCAAATGCTTTTGTGTAATCTAGTAATACAACAATAGTTAGTTTATTTTTATCAACTTCAGAAATTATGTCGTCTGTAATATTTAAAAGAGCCGTTGTACAACTATGTCCAGATCGAAATCCAGATTGAGTATCTGGAAGAATTTTATATTTATTCAAATGCAGTTTAATTTGAGAATTCATGATTTTTTCCATAACTTTGGATAAAACCGGCAAAATACTGATAGGCCGTAAATCTTTAAGTTGAGTAGGATTACTAACTTTAGGCAAAGGAATGATAAAGGCTTGCTTCCAGCAGGCGGGGAAGATGCTATTTTCAAAGCAAAAATTTATAATGTGACAAATATAAGGGAGCAAAAAGGGAAAACATAAACGCAATAATCTAATATTTAGCTGATCCAATCCAGTAGAATTGGAAGTAAGAGCAGAAAAAGTTTCAAGGACTACCGTAGGTGACACTGAAGAAAATTTGAATGTGTTGGCCACCTCAGGTTTTATATTATTTTTGTAAAATGAGATGCAATTTAGAGGGGGAGTGCTATTATTAGGAATGCAATCAATAAAATAATCATTTATATCATTTACATTTGACAAATTCTCTGGAATGCTATAAACCCTCGGGTTACTGCAAATATTCATGTCTTTGAGAGTTCTCCAAAATGTTTTGGAATTGGAAGAGCTTGCTAAATGTTTCAGATAATTTTTCTTTTCCAGTCTAACAACATATGTAGCATGATTGCGTAGAGTTTTATAATAATTCCAATGGGCTATTTCTCTAGTTTTCTTGAATTTAATTAAAGCTTTGTCACGCAAAGACATCAACAATTTTAGATTGTCGGTTAACCACGGTGCTTTGGGTTTGGTAATACGCGAGGTAATGAAAGGCGCATGTTTGTCAAATAACTCGATTAAGTTGTCGTTTAAAAATTTTACTTTAGCGTCTACATCGTCATGATAAAATATAGTTTGCCAAGGAATTACTTGCATATCAGCAGAAAAGTTATCAAAATTGAAATATTTAAAATCACGGTAAGTTTTGTATAGCGTTCGTGGTTTGTCAGCTGGGACATTGACGTCACAATATACAAGAAAATGATCAGCAACTTGAAAGTCAGTAACACCAGAGTCGTTCACAATATCTAGATTATTAGTAATTATTAAATCAATAAGCGTAGCAGAAGTTGCCGTAATTCTAGTTGGCTTATCAATAATTTGAGTAAGGCCAAAAGTTTTAAGCAAGGCGGTAAAACGATTAACACTACAATCAGTTGATTTAAAAAAATTCAAATTTAGATCTCCATGACGATCTGGGGAGCTTGACCACACTTTTTGTCTGCACTCCTTCAATGTATTCATCAAACAACTGATCTGTCAGAATTGAGTAGAATGCCATCAAGTGAATTTTGCGACAAGCTATACATTGAAAATGTCGTGGTTATAGTTCTGACGCAGTGTCTACCAATTAAAATATTGGTACAACTGAATTAGTTTTCATATTAGAAAGTTATCTTTCTGATGTTTTTCTTTAATAGGTGATTGTGTTACTCAATTTTTTTTTCAAATTGACATACTTTTGTATTCATATTCATAGAATTCGTTTCCAAAACTATCTTCTATTTTTGAAGTTACGGTTGTTACTTGAGTGTTTTAAAATATTCCACATACGCCGCTGTATATAGTTTAACTATATTTTGCTTGAAACTGAAATCCCAAACAAGTTTTTCAAGCAACTATTGTTCCTATAATATTCTAGAATTTTGAATTGCATGTAAATAATGAAATTTTGCTGATACAGGTTAAATACTAGATTAAAATTTACCAATTTTAAGCACACTAAGTAAAATAAAAATAATGAAAATAGAATTAACTGTTGGAAACTGATTAAAATTCGGTGTTTCTATATTTATCTAGTGTTTCAATATGCACAGCGGAACAGTAATATTTATTTTATATCCGCATATGCAACAAAACTAAAAAACTTTTATCACGTTAACACAACAGGCCGCTGTACCGTTCCATATATTTCACCCTGCAGCTCTTTAAAATGCATTTTGTTAAATCCGAGCCAATCACAATTCCATCCACCGATTTGTGTTCAATTATTGTTCAGCATTTGAGTTTTTTCATTTATCTAAAAATATACTAATTTTCTGCGCCTCAGTTTATAACAGCAGTTCGTGATTTAAAAACCTTTTATCAATTTCTGAGACGTTATCCGCTGGGGTAGCTTTAGAATTTTACCCTGTGTAAATAACAGGCGATTGATCACGAAACTCAATTTTAACTTTTGATAATGTTAGCCTGTCATACCGAGACGAAGTTGTGCGTTTTCTTTTAGATCATGTAATTATTGCATTTATGGAGTTTTAGTTAGTTTAGTCGCGGAACACTAATGGTGAATTCAAATATTCCAGAAAGTTAATCCTGGTTTTATAGCAATATGTTCAGAAAGTAGTAGAGGAAAAATATATGCCAGCAATTATAGTGCTTATATTGACAACCACAAATTATCTTGCAGAAGCAACGAATCCCTTTTAGATTCTAAATTTGAAATTGCACGACGCCGACGTTAGTAAAAAACTTTGATGCCAAGACTGGGCTGGGCCAATTTAGAGATCAAGATAGCCGAAATTAAGCTTGGTGTTCTTATTATCGGAAATCGTTTAGAATTTTATTAGATGTGGGAAAAATCCTTTTACTCTTAGCAGATTGAAGATTAAAACGTTTTCTAAATTTGATAAAATCTAAGCTTTATCTTTCGGGACAACAGTGCCAAGCGTTTGTAATTCAAATCTGAAACATTGATCGAGTTTTTGAGGCATCATCTATAATATTCCGCCGATGTACTTTACTTAGGTTTTACTGTAAACATCAGATTTTGGACTTATACAATTCGAATAAAGAGCTTGTTGTAAAACCTGTACGCTATATATTTTTCTCGCTTTGTTGACATTTATAACACTGAACATTGTCCCAAGATACTTGTAGAACTGTTGAAATTGTTCTCCGGGGAGAACTCATCTGGCATATAGCTGATGTACGATTTCTCTTATTATAGCTAGTCCCACCCGGCTTTTTAAGATATATTGCTTCTAAATTTGTGTTCATAACTTTTCCCATCAGGACCTTGATGCTGATTTGGACATAGGTATATTGTCATGTTAGGAAGCTCTTATGACATGAATGGACATTCTCCACAAAATATTTTAATCGAGCTTGCGCTAAACGAAACCGAAATAAAATGCGCGCCAGTTGCCGTCTTGCGACAACCTTCAATCAAACCAGCAATATAAAAAACCACTCATCCTAAAATCGGCCATAATACTAGTCTCAGATACTTTTTCATAATGATACAACTAGGCGGGGGGGGGGGGGGGGTCAAATATATATAATCAGAATCGGCAGTAATATATAAATGGTACGAAATTCATAAATGTTAACGAATTTGGAAATAATGGCACAGTTTAGATTCAAACTAATATCTCTTTAGACACTGGACTAAACCTAGGTTAGTTATTGTAAGTTATTGTAAAGATATATTATAAAGTACTGCAAAAGATTGAATAAACAATTAGTATTGGGGGATCGAGATAGCCAAAATAAATTGACTAAAGATGACGCTGGAGCCCATACAGCGAAGATAGTCATAATTGATAGGAATTTATCATCCACTCTAAAACGCTATTTACGTACGCAAGTCGAGGACGCGTCGCTATCATCAAGAGTTATTTCAAGTAAATAAAGTAAGATTAAAGCTTAAAAAATGTCTCACCTAACTCTAGGTGGTGCGCTTTCATAGTAAGTTCCGTCTACTATTTTGAGAAGTATTTACAAACACGGAATGAATCCGAAAAATACGCTAAATAGGTTGCCTACTAGACAAAGGCAGTGATTTGATAATCAATAAAAGGGTTACTACTAGTTATAAAATTACTTCCTGTAACCAATACCATCCAGCGGGATAAGCAA